>CM064550.1:1850552-1940514 GCA_032716605.1 Paralithodes platypus
ATCTGGGAGGCGAGATTCTTTAGGGGGAGGGTTTATTGTTTGGTCTATTTAATTATTAATTAAATTATTTATTTTTAGTTTCCTGCTAGACCTCCATAATGCTTTAAAAACACCCACTAGACACCCCTTTCCTGATAAAATAGTATATTTTTCGGTAGAAAAATGTCCCGACCGAAGGTCTATTCCTCCTACAACTACAGGCTCGCTATCGCTCGCAAGGACAAAAATGTACATCTAAATGGCATGACAGGTCCTATTATTGAAAAAGAAATGGGGCGAAAGGTCTTAAAATCGCCAAACAAATGGGCCGAACGTCTTTAAATCTGAAAACTAATGAGGCTAAAAATGAGGGAGAAGGGGAGCCAGAGAAGCCAACCATCCTTCCTTAAAAGGTTTATGGTTAGATTATTGAGGGAGAAGGGGAGCCAGAGAAGCCAACCATCCTTCCTTAAAAGGTTTATGGTTAGATTATTGAGGGAGAAGGGGAGCCAGAGAAGCCAACCATCCTTCCTTAAAAGGTTTATGGTTAGATTATTGAGGGAGAAGGGGAGCCAGAGAAGCCAACCATCCTTCCTTAAAAGGTTTATGGTTAGATTATTGAGGGAGAAGGGGAGCCAGAGAAGCCAACCATCCTTCCTTAAAAGGTTTATGGTTAGATTATTGAGGGAGAAGGGGAGCCAGAGAAGCCAACCATCCTTCCTTAAAAGGTTTATGGTTAGATTATTGAGGGAGAAGGGGAGCCAGAGAAGCCAACCATCCTTCCTTAAAAGGTTTATGGTTTAGATTATTGAGGGAGAAGGGGAGCCAGAGAAGCCAACCATCCTTCCTTAAAAGGTTTATGGTTAGATTATTGAGGGAGAAGGGGAGCCAGAGAAGCCAACCATCCTTCCTTAAAAGGTTTATGGTTAGATTATTGAGGGAGAAGGGGAGCCAGAGAAGCCAACCATCCTTCCTTAAAAGGTTTATGGTTAGATTATTGAGGGAGAAGGGGAGCCAGAGAAGCCAACCATCCTTCCTTAAAAGGTTTATGGTTAGATTATTGAGGGAGAAGGGGAGCCAGAGAAGCCAACCATCCTTCCTTAAAAGGTTTATGGTTAGATTATTGAGGGAGAAGGGGAGCCAGAGAAGCCAACCATCCTTCCTTAAAAGGTTTATGGTTAGATTATTGAGGGAGAAGGGGAGCCAGAGAAGCCAACCATCCTTCCTTAAAAGGTTTATGGTTAGATTATTGAGGGAGAAGGGGAGCCAGAGAAGCCAACCATCCTTCCTTAAAAGGTTTATGGTTAGATTATTGAGGGAGAAGGGGAGCCAGAGAAGCCAACCATCCTTCCTTAAAAGGTTTATGGTTAGATTATTGAGGGAGAAGGGGAGCCAGAGAAGCCAACCATCCTTCCTTAAAAGGTTTATGGTTAGATTATTGAGGGAGAAGGGGAGCCAGAGAAGCCAACCATCCTTCCTTAAAAGGTTTATGGTTAGATTATTGAGGGAGAAGGGGAGCCAGAGAAGCCAACCATCCTTCCTTAAAAGGTTTATGGTTAGATTATTGAGGGAGAAGGGGAGCCAGAGAAGCCAACCATCCTTCCTTAAAAGGTTTATGGTTAGATTATTGAGGGAGAAGGGAGCCAGAGAAGCCAACCATCCTTCCTTAAAAGGTTTATGGTTAGATTATTGAGGGAGAAGGGGAGCCAGAGAAGCCAACCATCCTTCCTTAAAAGGTTTATGGTTAGATTATTGAGGGAGAAGGGGAGCCAGAGAAGCCAACCATCCTTCCTTAAAAGGTTTATGGTTAGATTATTGAGGGAGAAGGGGAGCCAGAGAAGCCAACCATCCTTCCTTAAAAGGTTTATGGTTAGATTATTGAGGAGAAGGGGAGCCAGAGAAGCCAACCATCCTTCCTTAAAAGGTTTATGGTTAGATTATTGAGGGAGAAGGGGAGCCAGAGAAGCCAACCATCCTTCCTTAAAAGGTTTATGGTTAGATTATTGAGGGAGAAGGGGAGCCAGAGAAGCCAACCATCCTTCCTTAAAAGGTTTATGGTTAGATTATTGAGGGAGAAGGGGAGCCAGAGAAGCCAACCATCCTTCCTTAAAAGGTTTATGGTTAGATTATTGAGGGAGAAGGGGAGCCAGAGAAGCCAACCATCCTTCCTTAAAAGGTTTATGGTTAGATTATTGAGGGAGAAGGGGAGCCAGAGAAGCCAACCATCCTTCCTTAAAAGGTTTATGGTTAGATTATTGAGGGAGAAGGGGAGCCAGAGAAGCCAACCATCCTTCCTTAAAAGGTTTATGGTTAGATTATTGAGGGAGAAGGGGAGCCAGAGAAGCCAACCATCCTTCCTTAAAAGGTTTATGGTTAGATTATTGAGGGAGAAGGGGAGCCAGAGAAGCCAACCATCCTTCCTTAAAAGGTTTATGGTTAGATTATTGAGGGAGAAGGGGAGCCAGAGAAGCCAACCATCCTTCCTTAAAAGGTTTATGGTTAGATTATTGAGGGAGAAGGGGAGCCAGAGAAGCCAACCATCCTTCCTTAAAAGGTTTATGGTTAGATTATTGAGGGAGAAGGGGAGCCAGAGAAGCCAACCATCCTTCCTTAAAAGGTTTATGGTTAGATTATTGAGGGAGAAGGGGAGCCAGAGAAGCCAACCATCCTTCCTTAAAAGGTTTATGGTTAGATTATTGAGGGAGAAGGGGAGCCAGAGAAGCCAACCATCCTTCCTTAAAAGGTTTATGGTTAGATTATTGAGGGAGAAGGGGAGCCAGAGAAGCCAACCATCCTTCCTTAAAAGGTTTATGGTTAGATTATTGAGGGAGAAGGGGAGCCAGAGAAGCCAACCATCCTTCCTTAAAAGGTTTATGGTTAGATTATTGAGGGAGAAGGGGAGCCAGAGAAGCCAACCATCCTTCCTTAAAAGGTTTATGGTTAGATTATTGAGGGAGAAGGGGAGCCAGAGAAGCCAACCATCCTTCCTTAAAAGGTTTATGGTTAGATTATTGAGGGAGAAGGGGAGCCAGAGAAGCCAACCATCCTTCCTTAAAAGGTTTATGGTTAGATTATTGAGGGAAAGGGGAGCCAGAGAAGCCAACCATCCTTCCTTAAAAGGTTTATGGTTAGATTATTGAGGGAGAAGGGGAGCCAGAGAAGCCAACCATCCTTCCTTAAAAGGTTTATGGTTAGATTATTGAGGGAGAAGGGGAGCCAGAGAAGCCAACCATCCTTCCTTAAAAGGTTTATGGTTAGATTATTGAGGGAGAAGGGGAGCCAGAGAAGCCAACCATCCTTCCTTAAAAGGTTTATGGTTAGATTATTGAGGGAGAAGGGGAGCCAGAGAAGCCAACCATCCTTCCTTAAAAGGTTTATGGTTAGATTATTGAGGGAGAAGGGGAGCCAGAGAAGCCAACCATCCTTCCTTAAAAGGTTTATGGTTAGATTATTGAGGGAGAAGGGGAGACAGAGAAGCCAACCATCCTTCCTTAAAAGGTTTATGGTTAGATTATTGAGGGAGAAGGGGAGCCAGAGAAGCCAACCATCCTTCCTTAAAAGGTTTATGGTTAGATTATTGAGGGAGAAGGGGAGCCAGAGAAGCCAACCATCCTTCCTTAAAAGGTTTATGGTTAGATTATTGAGGGAGAAGGGGAGCCAGAGAAGCCAACCATCCTTCCTTAAAAGGTTTATGGTTAGATTATTGAGGGAGAAGGGGAGCCAGAGAAGCCAACCATCCTTCCTTAAAAGGTTTATGGTTAGATTATTGAGGGAGAAGGGGAGCCAGAGAAGCCAACCATCCTTCCTTAAAAGGTTTATGGTTAGATTATTGAGGGAGAAGGGGAGCCAGAGAAGCCAACCATCCTTCCTTAAAAGGTTTATGGTTAGATTATTGAGGGAGAAGGGGAGCCAGAGAAGCCAACCATCCTTCCTTAAAAGGTTTATGGTTAGATTATTGAGGGAGAAGGGGAGCCAGAGAAGCCAACCATCCTTCCTTAAAAGGTTTATGGTTAGATTATTGAGGGAGAAGGGGAGCCAGAGAAGCCAACCATCCTTCCTTAAAAGGTTTATGGTTAGATTATTGAGGGAGAAGGGCAGCCAGAGAGCCAACCATCCTTCCTTAAAAGGTTTATGGTTAGATTATTGAGGGAGAAGGGGAGCCAGAGAAGCCAACCATCCTTCCTTAAAAGGTTTATGGTTAGATTATTGAGGGAGAAGGGGAGCCAGAGAAGCCAACCATCCTTCCTTAAAAGGTTTATGGTTAGATTATTGAGGGAGAAGGGGAGCCAGAGAAGCCAACCATCCTTCCTTAAAAGGTTTATGGTTAGATTATTGAGGGAGAAGGGGAGCCAGAGAAGCCAACCATCCTTCCTTAAAAGGTTTATGGTTAGATTATTGAGGGAGAAGGGGAGCCAGAGAAGCCAACCATCCTTCCTTAAAAGGTTTATGGTTAGATTATGAGGGAGAAGGGGGGCCAGGGAAGCCAACCATCCTTCCTTAAAAGATTTAGGGTTAGGTTATTGAGGGAGAAGGGGACCAGAGAAGCCAACCATCCTTCCTTAAAAGGTTTATGGTTAGATTATTGAGGGAGAAGGGGAGCCAGAGAAGCCAACCATCCTTCCTTAAAAGGTTTATGGTTAGATTATTGAGGGAGAAGGGGAGCCAGAGAAGCCAACCATCCTTCCTTAAAAGGTTTATGGTTAGATTATTGAGGGAGAAGGGGAGCCAGAGAAGCCAACCATCCTTCCTTAAAAGGTTTATGGTTAGATTATTGAGGGAGAAGGGGAGCCAGAGAAGCCAACCATCCTTCCTTAAAAGGTTTATGGTTAGATTATTGAGGGAGAAGGGGAGCCAGAGAAGCCAACCATCCTTCCTTAAAAGGTTTATGGTTAGATTATTGAGGGAGAAGGGGAGCCAGAGAAGCCAACCATCCTTCCTTAAAAGGTTTATGGTTAGATTATTGAGGGAGAAGGGGAGCCAGAGAAGCCAACCATCCTTCCTTAAAAGGTTTATGGTTAGATTATTGAGGGAGAAGGGGAGCCAGAGAAGCCAACCATCCTTCCTTAAAAGGTTTATGGTTAGATTATTGAGGGAGAAGGGGAGCCAGAGAAGCCAACCATCCTTCCTTAAAAGGTTTATGGTTAGATTATTGAGGGAGAAGGGGAGCCAGAGAAGCCAACCATCCTTCCTTAAAAGGTTTATGGTTAGATTATTGAGGGAGAAGGGGAGCCAGAGAAGCCAACCATCCTTCCTTAAAAGGTTTATGGTTAGATTATTGAGGGAGAAGGGGAGCCAGAGAAGCCAACCATCCTTCCTTAAAAGGTTTATGGTTAGATTATTGAGGGAGAAGGGGAGCCAGAGAAGCCAACCATCCTTCCTTAAAAGGTTTATGGTTAGATTATTGAGGGAGAAGGGGAGCCAGAGAAGCCAACCATCCTTCCTTAAAAGGTTTATGGTTAGATTATTGAGGGAGAAGGGGAGCCAGAGAAGCCAACCATCCTTCCTTAAAAGGTTTATGGTTAGATTATTGAGGGAGAAGGGGAGCCAGAGAAGCCAACCATCCTTCCTTAAAAGGTTTATGGTTAGATTATTGAGGGAGAAGGGGAGCCAGAGAAGCCAACCATCCTTCCTTAAAAGGTTTATGGTTAGATTATTGAGGGAGAAGGGGAGCCAGAGAAGCCAACCATCCTTCCTTAAAAGGTTTATGGTTAGATTATTGAGGGAGAAGGGGAGCCAGAGAAGCCAACCATCCTTCCTTAAAAGGTTTATGGTTAGATTATTGAGGGAGAAGGGGAGCCAGAGAAGCCAACCATCCTTCCTTAAAAGGTTTATGGTTAGATTATTGAGGGAGAAGGGGAGCCAGAGAAGCCAACCATCCTTCCTTAAAAGGTTTATGGTTAGATTATTGAGGGAGAAGGGGAGCCAGAGAAGCCAACCATCCTTCCTTAAAAGGTTTATGGTTAGATTATTGAGGGAGAAGGGGAGCCAGAGAAGCCAACCATCCTTCCTTAAAAGGTTTATGGTTAGATTATTGAGGGAGAAGGGGAGCCAGAGAAGCCAACCATCCTTCCTTAAAAGGTTTATGGTTAGATTATTGAGGGAGAAGGGGAGCCAGAGAAGCCAACCATCCTTCCTTAAAAGGTTTATGGTTAGATTATTGAGGGAGAAGGGGAGCCAGAGAAGCCAACCATCCTTCCTTAAAAGGTTTATGGTTAGATTATTGAGGGAGAAGGGGAGCCAGAGAAGCCAACCATCCTTCCTTAAAAGGTTTATGGTTAGATTATTGAGGGAGAAGGGGAGCCAGAGAAGCCAACCATCCTTCCTTAAAAGGTTTATGGTTAGATTATTGAGGGAGAAGGGGAGCCAGAGAAGCCAACCATCCTTCCTTAAAAGGTTTATGGTTAGATTATTGAGGGAGAAGGGGAGCCAGAGAAGCCAACCATCCTTCCTTAAAAGGTTTATGGTTAGATTATTGAGGGAGAAGGGGAGCCAGAGAAGCCAACCATCCTTCCTTAAAAGGTTTATGGTTAGATTATTGAGGGAGAAGGGGAGCCAGAGAAGCCAACCATCCTTCCTTAAAAGGTTTATGGTTAGATTATTGAGGGAGAAGGGGAGCCAGAGAAGCCAACCATCCTTCCTTAAAAGGTTTATGGTTAGATTATTGAGGGAGAAGGGGAGCCAGAGAAGCCAACCATCCTTCCTTAAAAGGTTTATGGTTAGATTATTGAGGGAGAAGGGGAGCCAGAGAAGCCAACCATCCTTCCTTAAAAGGTTTATGGTTAGATTATTGAGGGAGAAGGGGAGCCAGAGAAGCCAACCATCCTTCCTTAAAAGGTTTATGGTTAGATTATTGAGGGAGAAGGGGAGCCAGAGAAGCCAACCATCCTTCCTTAAAAGGTTTATGGTTAGATTATTGAGGGAGAAGGGGAGCCAGAGAAGCCAACCATCCTTCCTTAAAAGGTTTATGGTTAGATTATTGAGGGAGAAGGGGAGCCAGAGAAGCCAACCATCCTTCCTTAAAAGGTTTATGGTTAGATTATTGAGGGAGAAGGGGAGCCAGAGAAGCCAACCATCCTTCCTTAAAAGGTTTATGGTTAGATTATTGAGGGAGAAGGGGAGCCAGAGAAGCCAACCATCCTTCCTTAAAAGGTTTATGGTTAGATTATTGAGGGAGAAGGGAGCCAGAGAAGCCAACCATCCTTCCTTAAAGGTTTATGGTTAGATTATTGAGGGAGAAGGGGAGCCAGAGAAGCCAACCATCCTTCCTTAAAAGGTTTATGGTTAGATTATTGCAAAGGTGTTTTAATGTGAATCATGAAAGAGGTGGTAAAGTATACAGAATCTGGGAGGCAAGATCCATAAAGGATTTACGTTTAAAATTACAAAGTGTTTTTAATAATATACTGTATTATTCGGGGAAGCTACGTGGTGTAGTTTATGGTACAGAGTGAGACAGTGTGAGGGTGTGACGGGACATTATGGAAGCACACCTCGCTTTTCGGCCCCAGTCAGCCTACGGTTTTAAGACATTTACCCCTATCCAGGTGTCAATATTTTCCTGGCGAGCGGTAGCGAGCCAGCATATATATATATTTGTTTTGACAGCAAGCTAAACTTGAACATTTTTCGATAGACAAATTTCTCCGGCTAAGCCGGATTTCTCCATAAAATGCTGGCTCGCGAAATCGACACATGGATGGGGATAAACGTCTTAAAACAGTTGGCAGAATGGGGCCGAATGGATACAAGCCATGGAAAGAGAGAAAAGGAGAGAAAGATAACAAAAAAAGCCGGTGAACCCCCTTAAGAATCCGGGAGGGGAGATTATAAAATTGTATATTGTTATAATTTTAGAGTTGTTAAGCGAGGTGGCAGAATATTTTAAAAGAACATTTTAGAAAAAGTGTTAGAGATATACAAATATGAATTATTTATTGTGGATGAATATTCTATAAGGCTACACAGCTAGAATTATGCCGAGGATACATTTTGGAAGATGAGAGATTATGCAAAGAGATTATTTTCTAAGTACAGTATATGTGTAAAGTACAGTATATGTGTAAAGTACAGTATATGTGTAAAGTACAGTATATGTGTAAAGTACAGTATATGTGTAAAGTACAGTATATGTGTAAAGTACAGTATATGTGTAAAGTATGGAAAGCCAGGAGGTGACCGCGTTTAAAACAAGACAGAATAATGTATATAATTGTATGGTTAAAATTCCGTAGATGTATTATGACTTGATGGGGACATTACATGGATAAAATGTTATGAAGGATGCATTGTGTGAATTATGTATATGTGTGGGGTTTTTTTTATATAAGGTTGGAGGATATTATATACCGGTAAGTTTCTATGGTTAAAGGTTATACCGTACACGTCATATAAAGAGTTTGGGAACGTTTAAAATTGATTAACATTGATTGAGTTGTGCATTAATAATGATTTTATTTTATTTGTTGGGGGGAAGACAATTCTAACCTATTTTATGGTAAGAATTACACAGATAATATAAACATTGTCTCTCTTGAAGGTTGTGTGGCTAAAGTATCACAGTTGTTATATATTACAGATAACGTTTGGGTGACAGGATTACACATGCATGTATGTGTCTCAGGCGTGCATGTATCAAAGGTTCTTACAATGTATATATTGTTTTTTATTTTGTTTTCTATATTCCAACTACTCCCTCTAGGGTATAGGCTGAGAGCCTGTACATTCCACCGCTCAACACGGTGAAGCCTGTGAGGTCTTGTTCCAGTCTGGGGAGTGAGACATGTGAAGCATCCATCATGGCTCGAAGCAGCTCCATCTCTGAAGCGGCTGGTTGCTTCGCTCAAGTGCTTCACCGTCTCACCCTCCAGACTCAGACCCTCACTCTCAGAACGCCACCTATTGAGCAGTGAACTCACTAGGCATTGTCCCCCTGTAACATATATTGAATATGGGAATATTCATACAGTGTTATTTAATCAGGGAACAATGAGGGTATTTTTTTGGCATTTCGGTGGGCTTTGTGGTAATGCACTGATACTAGGTACAGCACAAATTCAATCCCAATAATATCTTCCCATTGACATATTGGGATTTGAACCCGGGTCCATTGGATTACCAATCCAGTGGCAGGACCACTCCACCACACCTCCCCTATATTTATATATTTATCCTTTGGTTTTTGAGCAGGTCCTCGTCTTGTTAAGGGGAGGTTTAAATTTGTTTGTTTATTAAATTATATATTTAGTTATTAAAATTCTTAGTTTCCTTGCTAGCCATAGAATATCAACACCTAAATGGCACAAAAGATCTTAAAATCGCCAAAATATTGGGGCCGATGTCTTAAAATTTAAATACTAATGGGGCTAAACATGCGGGAGAAAGAGGTTCAGAAGCCCCCACCCCCTTTTAACTATGAAGCTGGTCTCTCGTCTTGGTATTTTTTTGCTTTTGTTTTTTCTATGTGATTGAGGGAGGCAAAAGGCAGAACTGCCTATAGCGAGTGCCTCCCCTATAGTTGAAAAAGTGACAGGGCCAAAATCAAGGGACGTTCGAGCCAAAATGCCTGGACACACGGAGTTTGAAGCAATTTAAGTCATAGGAAGAGGAAAAGACTGATTCTGGGAGAGAGTTCCAGAGCTCAGCTGTTGAGTAGAAACAAATTTGAGAGAAAAGTTTCACTCTTGGGTTGGAGAGTTGCACAGAGTAGGGGTGGGATTGAGTTGCAAGACGAGTACCACGTGCCCTACGTAAAGGAGGTGGTATACACTTGGAAAGCTCTGAGGAACACTGATTATTATAGTAGCAATAGAATAGCGAGAGAGATGCAACATTGCGGCGGAGAGAGAGAGATTGCAGAGAGTTGGTGAGTGGACGAGAGTTAATGATACGAAAGGCCTTCCTTTCAACTTTGTCTAGGAGAGCGGTGTGAGAGGAACCTCCCCACACATGTGAACAATACTCAATACAAGGACGCACTATGCTCCTGTACAGAGCAAGAAGCTGTGCAGGGGAAAAGAACCCCCTAAGGTGGTTGAGCACACCCAGCTTCTGGAAGGCTGCCTTAGCAAGACTGGTAATATGGTCCTTCCAACTGAGAGCAGAAGAAACAGAGACACCAAGAATATTGAGAGAAGATGAAAGATTGATTTTTGTATTGTTGAAGAATAAGGGATAGTCCGCTGGGAGTTCCTTACGGGTAGATAGATGGAGATATTAGGTTTTGGAAACATTAAAGGTAACAAGGTTTTCACTGCCCCAATTGGAGATAGTATTTAGATCAGAATTTAAGAGTTCTATGGCTTCATTACATTTGTCGTTGAGGGATTGCTGGCTGGGGCGTTCTGAAAAATTAATGGAGTAGTGTAAGGTAGAGTCGTCTGCGTATGAATGGATGGGAATTGACGTACAGTTGAGGAGATCATTTATAACAATTAGAAAGATAATAGGAGATAGGACAGAGCCCTGAGGAACACCGGAGTTTATAGGGTGAGGAAGTGAACAATGGTCATCCACAACCGCGGCTATGGAACGGCCGGAAAGGAAATTAGAGACAAATGCACAGATGGAGGGATAGAAACCGAAGGAGGGTAGTTTAGAAATTAAAGATTTGTGCCAGACTCTATCGAAGGCTTTCGATATGTCTAGTGCAATAGAAAAAGTCTCACCGAATTTCCGAAAGGAGGATGACCAAGAGTTAGTAAGATATGAAAGAAGATCACCAGTAGAGCGAGGAAGCCATACTGGCGATTTGAGAGCAGATTATGAGAAGAGAAATGCTTAAGAAATTTGGAAGCAAGAATAGTTTCAAAAACTTTAGAAAGACAAGAGATGAGAGCAATTGGACGATAGTTGGAGGGTTGAGAGCGGTCACCCTTCTTTGGGACAGGTTGAATGTGAGCAAATTTCCAGCATGAAGGGAAGACGTTAGAGGATAGACAGAGACGAAGGAGTTTGCCTAGGCAGGGAGTGAGATTACATTAATGGTTGGGAGGGTGTAAACATGGACAAGAAGCTGTTAATATATTTATACCCTTCAAGATACGATTACTCATTTCTTTTCTGTTTTCTGGCTATTATGAGACGATTTTGTTTAAATTAGGAAGGGTAAATATAAGTCAGAGGGTTAATTGCGATAATCTTTACCCATATAATTCCCACAGATCTTTCCTAAAGTGTATATAATCGTCTAATGATAGCCAAAATATACTGTCAAAATGCGTCATAATCTACAGAGGGTAAATAATATAATAACCGTATGTGTATATTTTAGGTTATTATGTATCTCAGCAAAGACAGATCAGGCCTCTAAACCATACCTTAATGTCTCGTTCCATATTATTTATCTATCAGTTTGTATTTATCAGTCCTGACTAACCCCTTGTCTTCCTTCAAAACCTTTGTAGAGTAAATATGATATATATAATGATACTAATAATATTAATAATAATAATGAAAATAAACACCATGTGAGGAAGAGCACTTTATTGATAACGTTTCGCACATTGGCCTGATGAAGCTATATGCGAAACGTTGTCAATAAAGTGCTCTTCCTCACATGGTGTTTATTTGTATTATTAATATTATTAGTATCATTATTATTATCATTATTACTCTACATAGGTCTACTTTTCAAAGTATAGTTTTATCAATAATAATTGTAATAATATTAATAATACTAATAATAATAATAATAATAATAATACAAATAATATTTATAATATTAAAAATAATATCAATAATAATAGCAATACTAATAATAACAATAATATTATCAGTAACAATAATTGTTATAATAATAATAATAATAATAATAATAATAAAATTAATAGTAATAATAAAAACAATAACAATCACCCTCATAATAAAACCGACATACGACCTTTGACAGACAGACTACACGCTTGAATAATTAGGTAGATGTTGCGTAGGTAACTGGGAGGGTAAGCTGCATATATAATAGGTCATTAGCATTTCATAACTCACCAGATTGTGTAGTTCTCTGTTTGTGTAGGCCCGAGTGAATGGGGTCGAACGGATACAAGCCAAAGAGAGAGGGAGAGAAAGAGAAAAAGGCGAGGTTTATGTAGATTAAAGCAGGTGGATGGAAGTCGGAGGATTATGCTGCGGTTTGACAGTTAATTCTGGCTGTTATTAAGTAATTTACTTCGTACTAGGGAAGGTGGGGAGGGGGTGTTCTACAGTATGTGTATGAGGGATACAAAACGCAAAACTGCCTGTAACCAGAGTCTCCACCAAAGCTGAAAGTGACAGCCAAATTAAGGCCAGTTGGGGTTCATTATCTTCAAAATTTAGCTTTTTGGTGTATTGGAAAGAAGTGTTTTTTGTTTAGTGTAGTGAAATGACTATAGGAGGATGAGGTTTTATGAGAGCTAGCTAGATTACTCTGTGTAGGTGAGACACAAACACAAACAGTAAGGGAAGCCAGGCATATGAAACAGGGGTTCCAGAAACTCATTATCACATGCCCATTAGGCCTCCCCTGCTCGATTGGTGTCTACAATATCCCCAACCTGGAAGGCAGAGGGTTTATTGGGATGGTCTTAAAACGCTTTGATTTAGATTAGGGAAGGTATAGGGACGTCAGTGGATCAATTGAGATAGTCTTTACCCTTTTGATGCCCATAGATCCTTCTTAAAATGTAAAAAAACGTATAATGATACCCAGAATATACTGTCCGCATTCGTCGTAATTCTCAATGGGTTAACTGTGTGTGACTCGGCGATAGTCTTGGCTTATTCTGGTAGATTGAGGAGAGTTTATGTTTTCTTCTGGACCCCTTCTCCCTCATGTTTAGCCCCATTAGACATTACATTTTAAGACGTACTCCCTATTTGTATTGACGATTTTATTTGATCAATATCTACTGATCTATCTATCTATATATTATCTCTCTCTCTCTCTCTCTCTATATATATATATATATATATTATAATATATATATATATATATATATATATATATATATATATATATATATTATATATATTCTCTTTTAAACAGACGAGGTTAAAAGCAATAGCAGTTTCAGCATTCAGGATTTTATTGTTACAGCTTTCAATAGTTCTAACAATTTTCCTCTGGGGTTCAGAGATGAGGTACAAAAGGAAAGCCAACACCACCATCACTGCTATCAACGCCAAAGCCGGTGGCGTACACCTGAAGAAACTCATCGGCGAATTCACCCCAGGTTATGCTTACGGTACTATAAAAACCCACAAACCCGGGAACCCCCTCCGCCCCATCATATCACAGATCCCTACTGCTACCTACCAGACCGCCAAGGCCCTGAACAAACTCCTCACCCCTTTTGTTCCACGGCAATACAACCTCAACTCTGCTTATGACTTCCTAGAAATTCTACGAGATGCCCCCCCAGCTAACGACCACATCATCGCCTCCCTTGACGTAGAGAGTTTGTTTACCAACGTGCCCGTTGACAAGACCATAGATTTTATCCTACGTCGAGTTTACCACTGCCCTAATACGCCCCCCCTGGAAATCCCGGAGAAGGCCCTGAAGACGCTCTTGGAACTATGTACCAAGGAGTCCCCTTTCCTCTGCCCCCGCGGGAATATGTACCAGCAAATCGATGGTGTAGCGATGGGAAGCCCCCTGGGGGTCCTGTTGGCCAATTTCTTCATGGGAACTATCGAAGAGGAACTCCTGGCTGCCCACCGGCCCACTGTCTACTGCAGGTACATCGATGATATCTTCGTGCGGGTGAAGGATCTGGGCGAACTCAGGGACCTCCAGCAGCGCTTCATGGCCGCCTCCGGACTCAACTTCACATACGAAGAAACCACCGATGGACATCTACCCTTCCTCGACCTCCTTGTCTCCCTCCACGACCACGGCTTCAAAACTACCGTGTACACCAAACCTACTAACAATGGCCAATGTCTTAATGGGGAAAGTGAATGCCCTAAACGATACCTACAGTCCACCATCGCCGCCTATGTCAGGAGAGCCCTCACCCATTGCACCACCTGGAATGACACTCACAATGAACTGGAAAGGCTCACCCAGATCCTAGTCAACAATGGGTATTCCAACACTGACGTCACCAATGCCATCAACCACCACCTAGAAAAATGGTACAAACAAGACCCCCCTAGCACCAACCCGGCCAATTACATTACATTTTTCTACAGAAACTACATGTCTTCCGACCACACAACAGACGAATCCATTATGAAAGAAATAATTAACAAAAACGTCCTCCCCACCAACCCTGACAATAAAATCAAACTCATTATTTACTACAAATCTCCTAAGACCACCAACCTTGTCCTCCGTAACCGCCCAATTTCCACCAACCAACCGAAAGACGACCATGTGATATACCAGCATATTTGCACCTCTGGGGACTGTGGACCCCTATCCTATGTTGGAATGACACAGACTCGCCTTTCCCGTCGACTAACCCTCCACCTTCAATCAGGCGCTATAAAAGATCACTATCAAGCCCCCCACCATCTTGCCCTAACTCGCGCCGACCTAGACAAACAAACCACCATACTCGACAAAGAATCAGACCCCAGAAGACTAGCTATTTTAGAAGCTCTATACATCCAAACACTCAACCCCAGCATCAACAACCAAACACAAGACCTTCAAATTCTTCCTTCAGGCAAGCGCTACAGGCATGCTCCCCCCCCCCCCCCCTCCTCTCGCCCCGCGCCCCCCTGCCTTACGCTTCCAAGCTCAGCACACAACTGACAACACCAACCAATCACAGCCACCCACAGCCAACAACCAACCCCCGATAAGATTTAGTGCCCGTCTCGCGAATAGACTGCCTTCCACCAATGAACAGCCACCACACACCCAGTAGCTCCGCCCACCTCCCTCTACTTGATCCTCGAATTTTGTATAAATATGATGCTTTGTCCCTACTAATCATTACCTCTCCATTCCCTGAAGATGCAAGATGTTTACTTGTGAAACGTTGGATCCACCATGAATTTTGCTAACCTTTTGTACCTCATCTCTGAACCCCAGAGGAAAATTGTTAGAACTATTGAAAGCTGTAACAATAAAATCCTGAATGCTGAAACTGCTATTGCTTTTAACCTCGTCTGTTTAAAAGAGAATCTATTACCTGGCTATACTAACATACAAGTATATATATATATATATATATATATATATATATATATATACTGTACTGTATATACAGTATATATAATTATATTTTTATGTTTAATGTAATTTGGACTTGTATGATGGATATCTTGGACTTATCATCAAGAGCAAATAACAGGGAATTTTCCGATGACCCGCAGGTGATGTAACCCAACCAATATATAATTCACGGTACCAAGAGAAGGGTCTCCTTTAATCGACTGTTGACCTATAGAAGAAGGCTAATTAGATGGCTTTGTTCAGAGTCGGCGAAAAGGAAAGTTATTTGAAGGAAAGATTGCAAACTAAGGAATGTTATTTGTTCTAGATATATTTGGTAACATGAACGTCATGCAAGGGAGAAGATTAGATATACACCATCTTTAAGGCAGGTTCTTGAGTGTATGTGCGTACTCTGGGACACACACACACACACACACACACATGGATAAGTTGCATTAAACAAATATGTAATGACTGCGGAATGTCAGGTGTGTGGTTATCACAAAATATTGCTAATCCAGTATAGTTCAAAAAGGCTATTGAATTAAGGTTTAAAGATCAGTGGATTACTACTTGGAACAGTAACTTGTTAAACAAATCTATATGTAGTAGCTATAAAGTATATATACAAGTGTATGGCTTGGAGGAATATATGTAGTAGCTATAAAGTATATATAGAAGTGTATGGCTTGGAGGAATATATTTTAAAGCTACGCAATGGTAATCGCATACTGGTGAGTAAACTACGAACCAGTAACAATAAATTGCCTATAACTGCTGGTAGATATCAGGATATTAGTAGAGAATATCGTATTTTTGGAAAATGTGAGGCTGGTGATATTGGTGACGAATACCATGTATTGTTTATGTGTCAAAATGCTGATATTGATAGTTTGAGAAATCAGTATATTCCAAGTTACTTTTGGCGTAGACCAACTCATTTCAAGTACAAGTCGTTGATGCAAACAAATAATGTTAATGTACTCAATATGTTGGCCATTGTTTGTTTTTAGAGTTGTATTTGGTATTTTTATATTAAATTAGTATAATTACTTTTTAGTATGTATTGAGGAGCTGTGCTCCATCCAATTTGTTCGTAAAAGTCTGAGCCAAATAAAAATATTCTATTCTATTGCATTATATTATATTATATTATGTTTACACACACACACACACACACATACATACAGCCATACACACACACACACACACACATAGCCACACACACACCGTCATCATCATCAACACCAACACCTACTTCACACACACACACAATATATTATACATTGACACACACACACGCACACACACACATACCGTCATCCAAACCAACACCTACTACACATGCACACACACACATAGCCACACACACACCGTCATCCACACCAACACCTACTACACATGCACACACACACACACACCTGCTACACACACCCACACGCACACATACCGTCATCCAAACCAACACCTACTACACATGCACACACACACACACACACACACACACACACACATACATACACATAGCCACACACACACCGTCATCCAAACCAACACCTACTACACATTGACACTCACACACACCTGCTACACACACCCACACGCACAGACACACACACACACACAGCCTCATCATCATCAACACCTACTACACACACACACACACACACACACACACACTACACACACACACACACACACACTATACACACACACACACACACACACCTACTACACATTCACACACCTTGTTCACTCCAGCTACACGGGTGGCTATGTCTCCCACCCTTCACCCAATATACCACCAGCACCCAGAGAGAGAGAGAGAGAGAGAGAGAGAGAGAGAGAGAGAGAGAGAGAGAGAAGGAGAGAGAGAGAGAGAGAGAGAGAGAGAGAGAGAGAGAGAGAGAGAGAGAGAAGGAGAGAGAGAGAGTAGAGAAGGAGAGAGAGAGAGAGAGAAGGAGAGAGAGAGAGAGAGAGAGAGAGAGAGAGAGAGCGAGAGAAAGGGGAGATAAATTAGTACATATGAAACCAAGTGATAACATTGCTACTGTTATGTTGAGTGAGAGAGTGAGGGCGAGAGAGTGAGAGAGTGAGTGCAAGAGGGACAGGGGGAGGGGTAGAGAGAAAGGGGGGAGGTAAATTAGTACATAAGAAACCAAGTGGTAACATTTCTACTGCTATTTAGAGAGAGAGAGAGAGAGAGAGAGAGAGAAAGAAAGAGAGAGAGAGCGCGCGAGAGAGTTAGGGAGAGAGAAAGAGGGAGGGGGGGGGGGGTGTAAACTAGTAAAACAGAAACCAAGTGACAACAGAAACCAAGTGACAACAGAAACCAAGTGACAACATTTCTCTTGCTATAGTTGACGTCGGTTGTTGGTAATCTACGGGCAAGGAAACAGATTACCATAAAATGGAGGATTTTCCCCTCGCCGATCACTCCAGTTAAGGGGGTAGTACTCGCTTTTTCTGGTCCCCCTTTTCCCTCGTGTTTAGACCCATTAGTTTTGCCATTTTAAGACGTTCGTTCACTAGTTTGGCGAATTTGAGACATTTCGCTCCATTACTTTGTCAATATTAAGATCTTTTGTGCCGTTTAGGTGTCGAGTTTTTTTCTGGCGAGCGATAGCGAGCCTGTAGGTTTTGAAGGCCGGGACATTTTTCTACCGAAAAATTTACAAATATATCTTGAAAGGGGATATACAGTAGGGGGTGTTCTTTTAAGCTTGATGGAGGTCTAACAAGGAAATTAAAAATTAAATAACTAAATTAATAAATAGTCCCATAAAACAAGCACTAGCCCCTTAAGAGGTGGAGCGAACATGTCTGGAGTATTTTCCACTTAACACAAACAAAACTTGCCATAGTATGAAGAGATATGTATTTAACCACCGATTCCTCCTAATTTACAGACTCGCTATCGCTCGCCCGAAAGAAATGAACACCTTCAAATTTTATATACGCCAAACTAGTAGGCTGATGGTCTAAATGTCTGAAAACTAATGGGGCTTAACATGAGGTACAAAGGAGTTCAAAGGAAATCAAGCAACAACAGATCTAGTGACCCTTCTAGGTTGCTTGTCCTCCAAAACACTGAGGATCAAGTGTCCAAACAGTGGTTTAGAGTGGGTAAGGGAACATTGGAAAGGGAATTACTGCCCTGGAACTAATGTCCGTGGCAGGATTAGGAAGTTAGTAGAGGACAGATGGGTTAGTAACTGAGGGGGGCATAAAATAAAGTTATTCATTTACAAACGCAGTCAGTCGCGGGTTTGATGAGAGATATTTGTCTAGGCGGAGTTTAAATGAATCAACGGTGATGCAGTCTATAACGTTTCGGGGAAGCCCATTCCACAAGTTGACAACTCGATTGAAGAAGAAATTCTTAGATTCATGCGAGTTAAAAGATTTACCAATAATTTTGCAACCGTTTCCCCGCGTGTAATTAGATTGGTCGATAGTGAAGTACTTACTACAGTTCATATTGTCGATGCCTTTGATGATTTTGAACACTTGAATTAAGTCACCTCTTAATCTGCGCTGGGTTAAAGGAAATAAATTTAATTCTCTAAGACGCTCTTCGTATGGTTTGTTCTTTAGGCTAGGTATAATTTTGGTAACTCTACGTTGAACTCGTTCTAGCTTGTTTATATCTTTTTGGTAATAAGGGCACCAAGATTGAACGCAGTATTCCAGAAGAGGGCGGACTAAGGAATTGTAAAGGGTTAGGATAACGTCTTTGGATTTATGCTCAAATGACCTGCCTATAAAGCCAATTATTTTGGTTGCCTTCTTAACAACTTCTGAACATTGTTGACTCGGTTTTAGGTTACTCGATATTGTTACTCCCAGATCGGTTTCTCTGTTTACATTCTTAAGCTGAGTGCCATTCATCGAATAGTTTGCTTTCTCATTTAGGTATCCGACATGTAGTACTTTACATTTATCCTCATTGAAACTCATTTGCCAAATTTGGGCCCAACATGACAATTTATCTAGATTGTGTTGCATATCTTCAACTTGTTCTTTTGAGAGTACGCTATTTGCAATTTTTGTATCGTCAGCAAATTTTGAGATTGTACAGGTGAGACCCTCATCTATGTTGTTGATGTAAATTAGAAAGAGAATTGGTCCTAGTACCGATCCCTGGGGTACCCTGCTACTTACATTGGTCCATTTAGATGCCTTACCGTTTATGACTACCCTTTGCTTTCTGTTGCTGAGCCAATTTTCTATCCATTTCAACACACCGTCTTGTATTCCATGCGCTTTTAGTTTTAGCAGTAAACGTTTGTGGGAAACTTTGTCAAAGACCTTTTGAAAATCAAGGTATATAATATCTACAGCTTTACTCTCATCGTAGAGGTTGAGGATGTCGTGGAAGAAGTCTAAGAGGTTTGTTAAACAGGAACGTTTTTTACGAAAGCCGTGTTGAGTATCTTTAAGTATGTTATTTTCCTCTAAGTGATTTACGAGTCTGTCTCGTATGACCGTTTCTAGCATTTTACATACAACTGAGGTAAAGCTAATTGGACGATAGTTACTGGGTAGGAATTTGCTGCCTTCTTTGAATATCGGTGTTACGTTGGCTAGCTTCCACTGATCAGGAATTGTTCCAGACTGCAAGGATTTATTGAATAGTAATGTCAGAGGTTTGGAGAGCTCATCCTTAGCTTGCTTTAGAACTCTAGGCGAGATTGTATCAGGTCCTGGCGTTTTATTTACCTTGAGTTTACCTAAACAATTCAATACTTCTCTCTCTGTAACGGTGATATTGCTTAGAACATCTGAATTATCAATCTGAATCGGCGATGGTGTAGGGATATCACTGAGGTCTTCTGTTGTAAAAACCGATGACAAGAAGGTATTGAGGGCATTACTCATTTGTACTTCGTCCTTGGTGTATTCTCCATTTTCATCGACTAACGGTCCAACAGTTGAAGTAACTACTTTTTTCTTTCTGATATAACTATAGAATTATTTCGGGTTTGTTTTACTTTGATTCGCAATATGCAACTCTAAGGTCTTTTTACTTTGCTTAATTAACTTTTTGGCTTTGCCTCGTAGCTCTACAAATTTCACTCGTTCTTCGTCATTTTGTGAGGATTTTAATCTATCATTAGCACAGTTTTTAAAAAGCAGGCAGTTTGACATATCTTTATTCCACCATTTGGGCTTATTATTATGGCCTGGACGCCGTATTTTCGATGGTATGCAGTCTTGCACTGCTTTTAGGTAAGTGGTTTCGAATAACTTCCAAGATGTATTTATGTCATTATTGTTAATTAAAAAGCTCCAGTCAGTTTCTTTAAACATAGCTCTAAGTTTATGGAAGTTTACTTTCTTGAAATTAGGGACTTTTTCGATGCTACTATTTGGTTCGTTAAAATCGATGCTACTATTTGGTTCGTTACTAGTAAACTTTAAAGTGAAAGTTATCGTACGATGGTCGCTGTTACTGAATTCATCACCAACATTCAAATTCTCTATCAATTCTTCTTTTGTTACAAGTACAATGTCAAGAACGTTATTACCACGGGTCGGCGTTCGAACAAATTGATAAAGCGAACTCTCTTGCAAGTTCGTATACAAGTCATGTCCGGAGTGTGAAGTAAGAGTATCGCCCCACTTGGTCACAGGTAAATTAAAGTCGCCAAAAATTACGGTATCTTGTGAGTTACTTACATCTGCAATTTGTTCGTAAATTTCTCGGTCAGTTTGCACTGATTGAGCTGGAGGTCTGTATATTAAAGCAAGTGTTATTTTTGTACCTTTATTATACTTTATTAGCACAAAAGATATGTCGACGTTCACAATTTGAGGTTTTGACACGAGGGTCGGGTTAAGACTTTCTTTGGTATAAAATAAAACGCCACCTCCATTTTTATTTATTCGGCTGTTCTCAAACATTACATAACCGGGAAGTGAATACTCTGCTAAAAAGTCTCTATCTTCTGTATTGAGCCAAGATTCTGTTATGCCAATTACATCATAATTTTCTGTAAACACGTAGCGTATGCTACGAGCGTTTGCATAGAAAACCTTTAAAGTTGCGGTTTTAGAACTCACAGAACGTTCTTTCATCGAATTTTTGGTTCTGGTCGGAGGGGGGGAGGGGGTGGGAAGAGACAACCCCCCCACCCCCACCCCCCCTTAATGTATAAACTGTTCAACAATGACTGACCGTTCAGTTACTTGGTGGTTGTTCCTTATTTAACCCCTTGAGGATTATGACGCGCTTTAGCAGTTTATTCCGACTAGCATTAGACGATTTTATACAGCTTGTGGGAAATGTTGTAGGAGTTGATTGGGTGAAGACGGTCTCAACCAGCTCTCTGACTGCCTAATATCCTTCCTAATCTGAATAAAATCGTCTAATTATGGCCAGAAATAAGAGGGGTTAAACGTAATAAGATTCTGAGAGGGTTAAATGATTGGTTGAAAAAATAACATGGTTACCTTGAGTATGCGAACATGTTTTCATTTCCATTTATCTTTCAACCATTTCCTCTGGTGAAATTGGAAAGGTACATTGTAAAGGACTTGTTGACGATCATAGTGTCAATTCCTTAACCCGTACAGTACCGGTGACGTCCTTTTCCTTATATTTTGGCAACTATTGGATGATTTTAGTAAGCTTAGGAAGGACCTCTAACTATGAAAAGGCTACAAACTATCAGCATATATCTTTCTAGCTATCACAAACCTCCCTAAACTGAATTAAATCGTTTAAAAGTTGCCAGCATATGATGATAAAGACGTCCCAGGTATTATACTGGTTAAATATGAAGTATCCTCTTAACTTGCGCTTTGCTAAACGAGAGAGAGAGAGAGAGAGAGAGAGAGAGAGAGAGAGAGAGAGAGAGAGAGAGAGATAATAAGGATAAGAGTGAGAGAGAGAAGGTGGAGTGAAGTAAATGCAGGACGTGAGAGAGAGAGAGAGAGAAGGTGGAGGGGAGGTAAATGTAGGACTAGGCAAATGGGAAAAAGAGTGCGGGAATAAAGGAGAACTAGGGGAGCGCCCGAGAAATGGAAGGGGGAAGGGGAAAATCACTCGAGAGGGGAAATAGATACATAGGTATACAGATAGATAGATAGATAGATATATAGATATAATATAAACAAGTATACATACATTGATAGATAGATAAGTAGATAATAGATAGATAGATGGAGAGAGAGAGAGAGAGAGAGAGGTTAAAATGGCTAAAAGATATACATTTTGTATTTGTTTAACTATGAAAGTTTTATCTTTACTAAATATAATACAATTATTTCAGGGAAACTGCGATATGTAAGCTTGTGGATGAATACGGCAAAATATAATTATGATAGATTATTTCTCATATTATATTATTTTTATTTATTTTTAATCTGGCCGGTAATAGATGTGTATATTTGTCTTTGGATGGGTCTATTAATAAATGGAGGCGATAGCATTTGTAATAAGTAGTCTTTCAACTTGTTGAAGATAGTATTGCAACCGCCATTAGAGTTAACATTACCATATATATGATAGTACCTTATTATGATACAGTAGGCCTACCGTCATGATGAAATTGATATGACGTCTCCTGTACTCAAAACACTGGAATGATTGTAATCCTACAGACTCGTGTTGATTCTAGGTATATTGGAATGTTATATTATTTGAAGCCAATTCGTGTTGTACATAATTTCGTATTCGGTATAATTGGAGGTTTATTGATATCGAGCCCGCTCGTGCTGTACGTATTGTCATTAATTCATAAATATGGCCATCCACTTACCGTTAATAATTCCCTTTTTGTTTGGTACCAGATCAGTCATTGCAGGTGGTGTGAACATGAATGCTAGCAGTTTGACGGCGAATGTAGCATTGCACACCATGCTAACGACAAAGAGAGAAAGACACACAGTGAGACTGAGAAAAGATAGATAGATAGTGAGAGAGAGAGAGAGAGAGAGAGAGAGTGAGAAAAGACAGACAGAGAGAGAGTTAGAGTTAGAGTTAGAGAGAGAGCCTGCAGCAGACTTATTATGCAACTTAGCGGCTCCCTAATAGCCTCTTTCTCCAGACCCGCGCCTCAGTATGTCTTCACACTCCATTTATTCCCAGTTAATTTCGCACCTGTCTTGGTGTCGCCTGTGGTTTAGATCTGATTCATACGCTCTCTTTCGCATACACGCACGCACGCACACACACACACACACACACACACACACACACTCTCTCTCTCTCTCTCATATTTCGCACCTTTGTCTTGGTGTCGCCAGTGATTTAGATCTGATTCATACGCTCTCTCTCTCTCTTGCTTTCTATTTTCTTTTATCTCTAAGGGGAGGATACATGAGCGCCCTTTGCTTTAGAATAATATTTATGCAGGAAACAATTGCCTCTCAGTATTCGAGGACGCTATTTCACTTTGGTCTGGCTAACAATAAACGATTTTTCTCTGATTTGGAAAGCCATCTATGGAATCGAAAAAGTAAAATTCATATCTAATTAATAACCCTCTGACTCCCGCACCCCTCCCTAAAAATGGATTCAATCGTCTACTAATTGTAAAAATAAAAGAAAATTATTCAACTAGCAGATCTCAACTCTCTCTAACTCTCTAACTATCTAACTCTCACTCTCTCTCTCTCTCGCTCTCTCTCTCTCTCTCTCAACTAGTAGATCTCAACGCATAATTGTTGGGGTGGGTTTGGTTGGGTTAATACTCTCTGGTGCGACGTCTTGATGGGTTGTAGTATATAATGATATTGTTTTATTATTATTATTATTATTATTATTATTATTTGTATTATTATTATTGAGTGTTAGTATTGCTTCTGCCATTTTGGAGCACTGTTTGACCCCTTCTATACCGGCTTCGTCTTTCTACTTTATGTTGGCTCCTTTTAGATAATTTGGTTCCGTTTATAAAGGGCCTCCAGCAATTAACATGCTTCGAACTATCTCACTCAACCCATTTTACTACCTCAGATCCTTTTTAAAGTGCACAAAATCGTCTACATATAGCCTAGATAAATTAAAACTAAAAAGAAGGGGTTGAGGAAGACTGTGAAGACGTTTTTGTTAGCCTGGGGGACAAACTATAAAGGAGTACAAAGGAAATCAAGCAACAACAGATCTAGTGACCCTTCTAGGCTGCTTGTCCTCCAAAACACTGAGGATCAAGTGTCCAAACAGTGGTTTAGAGTGGGTAAGGGAACATTGGAAAGGGAATTACTGCCCTGCCACTAACGTGGCAGGACTAGGAAGTTAGTAGGGGACATATGGGTTAGTAACTGAGGGGAGGATAAAATAAAGTTATTCATTTACAAACGCAGTCAGACGCGGGTTTGATGCGAGATATTTGTCTAGGCGGAATTTAAATGAATCAACGGTGCTGCAGTCTATAACGTCTCGGGGAAGCCCATTCCACAAGTTGACAACTCGATTGAAGAAGAAATTCTTAGATTCGTGTGAGTTAAAAGATTTACCAATAATTTTGCAACCGTTTCCCCGCGTGTAATTAGATTGGTCGATAGTGAAGTACTTACTACAGTTCATATTGTCGATGCCTTTGATGATTTTGAACACTTGAATTAAGTCACCTCTTAATCTGCGCTGGGTTAAAGGAAATAGATTTAATTCTCTAAGACGCTCTTCGTATGGTTTGTTCTTTAGGCTAGGTATCATTTTGGTAACTCTACGTTGAACTCGTTCTAGCTTGTTTATGTCTTTTTGGTAATAAGGGCACCAGCATTGAACGCAGTATTCCAGAAGAGGGCGGACTAAGGAATTGTAAAGGGTTAGGATTACGTCTTTGGATTTATGCTCAAATGATCTGCCTATAAAGCCAATTATTTTGTTTGCCTTCTTAACAACTTCTGAACATTGTTGACTCGGTTTTAGGTTACTCGATATTGTTACTCCCAGATCGGTTTCTCTGTTTACATTCTTAAGCTGAGTGCCATTCATCGAATAGTTTGCTTTCTCATTTAGGTATCCGATATGTAGTACTTTACATTTATCCGCGTTGAAACTCATTTGCCAAATTTGGGCCCAATGTGACAATTTATCTAGATTGTGTTGCATATCGTCAACTTGATCTTTTGAGAGTACGCTATTTGCAATTTTTGTATCGTCATACATTGCGTCATACATTGCTCGAAAACGGCAAAAGCAAGCTATATCCTCAATAACAATTAACTCATTCAGTACCAGCGAAGCCCCTTTAATGATATTCCTGCTTGTATTAGACTATTTCATTCTGTTTATATAGGGCCTCCAGCAACTAACAGGTTTCGAACTATCTCATTTAACCATTTTTACTACCACATATTCTTCTAAAACTGCACAGAATCGTCTAAATATAGCTAATAGATATTTAAAATTACATCGCTGGTACAAAAGAGGCTAACGGACCGATAGCCTGTGTGTGTATGTTTTTTTTTTTTTTTTTTTTTTTTTTTTTTTAATTAGCGAGAAATTGACGTATCCCCATCTTTAACGAGGAGTATAGATTACTACCTAGATTAAATTCTAACAAGCTTTAAATTAAACACCCCAAAGATACCCCTCAAGATAAATGTGTACATTGTTCGGTAGAAAGATGTCCTGGCTGAAGGCTAGTTCCTCTTAAATTATAGGCTCGCTATCGCTCGCCAGGAAAAAATCGACACCCAAGTGGGACGAAAGGTCTTCATATGGACGAAGAAATGGGACGAAAGCTCTTAAAATCGACAAACTAATTTGGCGAACATCTTAAACACTAATGGGGTTAAAACATGAGGGAAAAGGTGGTCCAGAAAAACGACATACCTCCCCTTAAACAAAATATCATAGCAGCCCACAAGACGTCGGAACTGGTGATCGTGTCGACACGTCCAGATGTCCAGGAACAGGAAACACCCGAGCCAACTTAACCCCTTCTGTACCGGTGACGTCTTACCTATATAGTCTGGCTATATTTAGACTATTTTGCTCAGTACAAGAAGGGTTTGTGGTAGTAAAATGGCGCTGAGGGAGATAGTTTGAAGCCTGTTAATTGGTGGAGGCCCTTTTGAAACTGAATAAAATTGCCTAATAGTAGCCAGAATAAAGTTAAAATGACGGTCTCGGTACAGAAGGGGTTAATTACCGTGTAGTCGACATTGGCCACCAGACACACACAAAAATTAATAAGATAATTAGGCCGGGTCACTATTCTGGGTCAGGTTAATTAGGCGGCCGGAATTGAGTTACGATGGTGGACGGATTTCAGTTTCCGGGCGGCGCCGACGTAATTCTGCCCGCTGCATATCGACTTCACATCTTCAGTCTGCACTCTCAAAAAATTTGGGTTGTGAGAAGGGTAATTAAGCTTTCCATTAAAATCTATCCATTTAAAGGTACAGCTACTGATAAATGTTGATGAACTCTTGCGATTTTCGTTATGCAAAGGTATCCATTTAGATTAATGTTCAGATGAAATCAGCTATCTATTACTAAATACATTGTATGTATGCATTAACATAAAGCGGATTTGATCTGAGCATCAATCTCAATGGCTATATTTACATAAAGAAGATCGCAAGAGCTACGAACATTTACCCATAGCTGTACATTGGTCATAATAAAAGTGAAACACCCGGAGGAGAGATTTTATAGACCAATATTTAAGGATATTAATAGTTTCAGAAAAAGGAAGAACCTAGGGAAATCAAAGGATTAAAGAGTATTTCAATCAACTATTTAACATTGATAGAACCATCCTAATTTGTGTGAAGTCGTCTGAAGGTAGATAGAATACAAGAGGGTCCAAACAACATGTCTATATTGCAACCCTGTTCTCAATCCTAGACAATAGAAATGGCATAGATCTACCTTTAATATATCAACATCATAGTATACATGCCATCATTTGCATTAGCGATATTTTAACATCTTCAGTATTTGAGATTCCTTTCTTCCTGGCTATCAGCAGACGATATTAATTAATTTGGGAAGGAATGTTGAAAGTCAGAGAGTTAGCTGAGATTCTTAGAGGGCCTTCTGAAGCTGAATAAAAGCATTTAATGGCAGCCTGAATACAATGGAAAAAGGCGTGTTAACCCCTTGAGGAATATATGACACGTGTTGACAATATATTCTGGTTATCATAAGACGATTGTATGCAAACTAGGAAGTATATCTATGAATCAAAGGAGTGAATACTATCGCAATTAATTCTTTAGCTCCCACACGTTCATCATAAGCTGAATAAAATCGTCTAATCGGAAACAGAATAAACTCAAAACGCGCCTTGATCCACAAATGGTTAACCCCTTCTGTATCGGCGACGTCTTTTTAATTTAATTTTAGCTATTTTTAGACGATTTTATGCAGCTTTGGAAGGATCCAGGGTAGTGAAAAGGGTTGATTGAGATACTTCGAAGCCATATAATTGCTAGAGATCCTTCCTAAACTGAATAAAATCGATTAATAGTAGCCAGAATAAAGTTAGAAGACGTCGCCGGTACAGCAGGGGTAAATACAGAAAGGGTTAAGGTGACAGGACAGCTCTACCAGTTATACATTACTAGTCCTCTGTAACGCGAAAAGGGATAGAACAAATGGGCTATACATCTCCGCACTTATATCCTGGCTGACTCTTCCCAAATGGTAGTAATATTAGCTTGATTACTCTAGTCGTTATTTGAGTTATAGATATTAGCTTTCAAGGTTTTGGGCCTACTTATAATTAATTGATTATACGTCTTAATACTTGAATAATTGGTCAACCACTAATAAGAAGTTCGGTTAAGTTTAAGGACTATAGGTTATCTATGGTTGACTATTACACTGGTTGACTATTACACTAGTTGACTATTACACTGGTTGACTATTACACTGGTTGACTATTATACTGGTTGACTATTACATTGGTTGACTAATATACTGGTTGACTATTACACTGGTTGACTATTACATTGGTTGACTATTACACTGGTTGGCTATTACATTGGTTGACTATTACACTGGTTGACTATTACACTGGTTGACTATTACACTGGTTGACTATTACATTGGTTGACTATTACATTGGTTGACTATTACACTGGTTGACTATTACACTGGTTGACTATTACATTGGTTGACTATTACATTGGTTGACTATTACATTGGTCGACTATTACATTGGTTGACTATTACATTGGTTGACTATTACACTGGTTGATATTACACTGGTTGACTATTACATTGGTTGACAATTACACTGGTTGACTATTACATTGGTTGACTATTACATTGGTTGACTATTACATTGGTTGACTAATACATTGGTTGACTATTACACTGGTTGACTATTACATTGGTTGATTATTACATTGGTTGACAATTACACTGGTTGACTATTACATTGGTTGACTATTACATTGGTTGACTATTACATTGGTTGACTATTACACTGGTTGACTATTACACTGGTTGACTATTACATTGGTTGACTATTACATTGGTTGACTATTACATTGGTTGACTATTACATTGCTTGACTATTACACTGGTTGACTATTACACTGGTTGACTATTACATTGGTTGACTATTACATTGGTTGACTATTACATTGGTTGACTATTACATTGGTTGACTATTACATTGGTTGACTATTACACTGGTTGACTATTACACTGGTTGACTATTACATTGGTTGACTATTACACTGGTTGACTATTACATTGGTTGACTATTACACTGGTTGACTATTACACTGGTTGACTATTACATTGGTTGACTATTACATTGGTTGACTATTACATTGGTTGACTATTACACTGGTTGACTATTACACTGGTTGACTATTACATTGGTTGAATATTACACTGGTTGACTATTACATTGGTTGACTATTACACTGGTTGACTATTACACTGGTTGACTATTACATTGGTTGACTATTACATTGGTTGACTATTACATTGGTTGACTATTACACTGGTTGACTATTACACTGGTTGACTATTACATTGGTTGACTATTACACTGGTTGACTATTACATTGGTTGACTATTACACTGGTTGACTATTACACTGGTTGACTATTACATTGGTTGACTATTACATTGGTTGAGATCTACTGGTTGAAATAATCTACTGATTCTACTGTTAATATGAACACATCACAATATACCACACAGAACCATCAGTCAAGCAGCTCAAAGTAAAGATTTCAGCACAAATTGATTCCAGTGGTACAGTACCAATATGGCGGAGGTTACTCTAGGGTCTCGAGGTTAAGGGGACCGACCCGCTTTTTTGTATCTACTTTTCTTTCTTCCTCTGGCTTGTATCGATTCGACCCCATTCAGCCTGCTGTTTTAAGACGTTTACTTCCATCCAGGTGTCAATATTTTCCTGGCGAGCGGTAGCGAGCCTCCATATATATATTTTTGCTATGACAGCAAGCTAAATTTTTACATTTTTCGATAGAAACATTTCTCCGGCGAAGCCGAATTTCTCCGTATAATGTTGGCATGCTATCGCTCGCCAGGAAGAAATCGACACCTGGATGGGGATAAACATCTTAAAACAGTTGGCTGAATGGGGACGAATGGATACAAGCCAGAGAAAGAGAGAAAAGGAGAGAAAGATAAAAAAGCAGGTGACCTCCCTTAACAGCTACACTCGCCCAATATAATATCGCTTTTCATAATGTCACGTCTCAATTTCCAATATACAATAACCGTTCCTGATAATAACACCATTTACATAACTTCTCCATTTACAATAGCGCATAACTACTCCGGTTACGGTTTAGTAATATCCAATATAACGTGCAATATCTGTGGAGGGGATGCTGTAGGAGGGAATCGTGGTGTTATAGTATCATCATCATTATACTATTACTACTACTACTTCTACTACTACTACTACTACTACTACTAATAATAATAATAATAATAATAATAATAATAATAATAACAATTATAATAATAATGATTATTATTATTATTAGTTATTATTTATAGTTTTGATTGTTGTTTTTGCCATACTTGAGTTATTTGATAGTAAATATTGCCTTAAGCAAACAATAAATCAATAAATAAATAAATAAATACATAAATAAATATAGAACCCCCCTCTGACTCCCCAGACCCTCTTCAAGTTTAATAGCCACCACCAGACCCCTTTCAAGCTAAATTTGTATTACTTCGGCAGAAAAATGTCCTGATCGAAGGCCAATTTCTCCTACCTTGCAGGCTCGCTCTCGGTCGCCTGGAAATAATCAACACCAGAATGGGTAGAAACCTATTACAATTATTGACAATGTTAGCGAGGTTGTATAATAGCTGTGGAGAGGATGGTGTAGAATACTATCACGGTCGTTAGCTAAATGGGCATAGTAATAAATAATGACAGAAGCATTAGTTATCAATTACTCGACAGAAAGAAAAAACATCTTCAGTGATTCCTCAACCCTCCTTCAAAGTGTATTAAACTTTTCCCTTAACCCTTTCTAGATACAATTAGACATTTTCTTTTCTGTGTTCTGACTATTTTTAGAGGATTTTATTAAGATTAGGAAGGACATATGGAAGTCAGAGATAGTCTTGACCCTTATAATTCCCACAGATCCGTCTTGGGCTGTATGAAATCGTCTAATGATAGCCATAATAAACGGTCAAAATGCAGAATAATCCTCAAGGAGTTAATGTCCTCGATATACTGTATAGTATGTCAACAATAATCCTCAAGGAGTTAATGTCCTCGATATACTGTATAGTATGTCAACAATAATCCTCAAGGAGTTAATGTCCTCGATATACTGTATAGTATGTCAACAATAATCCTCAAGAAGTTAATGTCCTCGATATACTGTATAGTATGTCAACAATAATCCTCAAGGAGTTAATGTCCTCGATATACTGTATAGTATGTCAACAATAATCCTCAAGGAGTTAATGTCCTCGATATACTGTATAGTATGTCAACAATAATCCTCAAGAAGTTAATGTCCTCGATATACTGTATAGTATGTCAACAATAATCCTCAAGAAGTTAATGTCCTCGATATACTGTATAGTATGTCAACAATAATCCTCAAGGAGTTAATGTCCTCTATATACTGTGTCAACAATACAGCAATGTTAGTAAACCAGTAGATTAGTTCAACCAGTAGATCTCAACCAATGTAATAGTCAACCATGTAATAGTCAACCAATGTAATAGTCAACAATGTAATAGTCAACCAATGTAATAGTCAACCATGTAATAGTCAACCAATGTAATAGTCAACCATGTAATAGTCAACCAGTGTAATAGTCAACCAGTGTAATAGTCAACCAATGTAATAGTCAACCAGTGTAATAGTCAACCAATGTAATAGTCAACCAGTGTAATAGTCAACCAGTGTAATAGTCAACCAATGTAATAGTCAACCAGTGTAATAGTCAACCAATGTAATAGTCAACCAATGTAATAGTCAACCAGTGTAATAGTCAACCAGTGTAATAGTCAACCAATGTAATAGTCAACCAGTGTAATAGTCAACCAGTGTAATAGTCAACCAATGTAATAGTCAACCAGTGTAATAGTCAACCATGTAATAGTCAACCAGTGTAATAGTCAACCAGTGTAATAGTCAACCAATGTAATAGTCAACCAGTGTAATAGTCAACCAATGTAATAGTCAACCAGTGTAATAGTCAACCAGTGTAATAGTCAACCAATGTAATAGTCAACCAGTGTAATAGTCAACCAATGTAATAGTCAACCAATATAATAGTCAACCAGTGTAATAGTCAACCAGTGTAATAGTCAACCAATGTAATAGTCAACCAGTGTAATAGTCAACCAGTGTAATAGTCAACCAATGTAATAGTCAACCAGTGTAATAGTCAACCAATGTAATAGTCAACCAATATAATAGTCAACCAGTGTAATAGTCAACCAGTGTAATAGTCAACCAATGTAATAGTCAACCAGTGTAATAGTCAACCAGTGTAATAGTCAACCAATGTAATAGTCAACCAGTGTAATAGTCAACCAGTGTAATAGTCAACCAATGTAATAGTCAACCAGTGTAATAGTCAACCAATGTAATAGTCAACCAATGTAATAGTCAACCAGTGTAATAGTCAACCAATGTAATAGTCAACCAGTGTAATAGTCAACCAGTGTAATAGTCAACCAATGTAATAGTCAACCAATGTAATAGTCAACCAATGTAATAGTCAACCATGTAATAGTCAGCCAATGTAATAGTCAACAATGTAATAGTCAACCAATGTAATAGTCAACCATGTAATAGTCAACCAGTGTAATAGTCAACCAATGTAATAGTCAACCAATGTAATAGTCAACCAATGTAATAGTCAACCAATGTAATAGTCAACCAATGTAATAGTCAACCAGTGTAATAGTCAACCAGTGTAATAGTCAACCAATGTAATAGTCAACCAATGTAATAGTCAACCAATGTAATAGTCAACCAGGGGAGGTGTGGTGGAGTGGTCATGCCACTGGATTGGTAATCCAATGGACCCGGGTTCAAATCCCGATATATCAATGGGAAGATATTATTGGGATTGAATTTGTGCTGTACCTAGTATCAGTGCATTACCACAAAGCCCACCGAAATGCCAAAACAATACCCTCATTGTTCCCTGATTAAATAACACTCTTTGAATATTCCCATATTCAATATATGTTACAGGGGGACAATGCCTAGTGAGTTCACTGCTCAATAGGTGGCGTTCTGAGAGTGAGGTCTGAGTCTGGAGGGTGAGACAGTGAATCACTTGAACGAAGTAACCAGCCGCTTCAGAGATGGATCTGCTTCGAGCCATGAATGGATGCTTCACATGTCTCACTCCCCAGACTGGAACAATACCTCACGGGCTTCACCGTGTTGGATGGTGGAATGTACAGGCTCTCAGCCTATGCCCGAGGGGGAGTAGTTGAAATATAGAAAAAAAAAAAAAAAAAAAAAAATGCTATTCTAATACAGTATCATCAACCAATCAGCTCGGAGTAGATTTCTATATTTAACAAAAAACAAATTGCAATCTTCCCAAGCTATTAATTAATAATCGTGTTTAACATCAATCACCTCCAAGTGAAATTTATGAAAGCATTTGATCCTCCCGGTTAACCTAGGCCAAGCTAAATTAGGTTTGTCCTTTTGCGGCTGCTTTGGAGTGTGGCCATTTTGACTTGAAGCCACATTGAAAGAGTCCCTTGGCTGATATTAAGCCTCAAGAATAGGCCCCAGGATGATATTCTTGTGATCATTAATCTTATAGTCGATAGCTCAGGGACCTGATCTGTGGAAACCATCTTGATAGTGGCTATATAAAATCGATCCTCAATAATATATGAATAAATATATAAGATATACGTAGCTGTTTCTGCGAGATGACAATATATATACTACCACACTCACTTATGCATTTCATGCAATAATGTCAATTTCATCGCGTCAACATTATTTTGACTGAGTCTTATGATTCAATAGTGACATATTTTACATATGCTTACTACCATTCTACGACGACTTAAATAAACTTGGAAGAACTTAATTTATGTAACGGTTTAAGTAAAGATTATCACATTTATTATGGCATCTGTACACTCCTATTATATGCATACAGAAAATAGTTGCGATATAAACGAACAGCAAAATACAATCAAAATCGCTAAAGCCATTTATATGACTCTGCAAAATAATGTTCTGAACCCCTTCAGCACGATGACATAATACACCAATGAATATTCCGATATGGTCGTTGCTCCTGAGCCAAGGATCATATAACAACATCCATCATAAGTGGAGTAATATTGTTTGGACAAACAGATAATATGTTGTCTTTGAGGGCATGTCCATCTTCTCTCACTTTGTGCTCAACTTTAGCCTTTTATGGCACAGATTATGACGCATTCTGACAGCTCATTTTGGCTATTACCAGACGATTGGATTCAGGTTAGGAGGGGCATAAGATAGAGGGTTAACTGAGATAATTTTTGTCCTTTTACTTCCCACAGATCCTGCCTAAGCTGCATGAAATCGTCTAATGATAGCTAGAATTCACTGTCAAAATGCGTCATAATCATCAATGGGTTAACAAGTCTGCGTACACAAACACAGAAATCTCACCAAGTACTGACTCTCAATTATTTGTTTATCTATTTATTTGTTGTTATTTAATTCTATCGTTCACTATCTCTCACCATCTCACTGTGTTCTTATTTCTGAATATCTTACTGTATCTGAAGCTTCCTCTCTCTGAATATCTTACTGTATCTGAAACTTCCTACTATCTCTGAATATCTTGCTATCTCTGACACATATCTCCACCTGTGTATCGTAACTAGCTCTCTCTCTCTCTCTCTCTCTCTCTCTCTCTCTCTCTCTCTCTCTCTCTCTCTCTCTCTCTCTCTCTCTCTCTCTCTCTGGCATCAAAGGGTTAAGTTCGGCTGGGCGTCAGAATCAGTCTGAGGAAGGAGAGTTCGTGAACTGCATTACCAACACCAAACACTCTCCATTTATCACCTAGCCCCCCGCCTCGCACACTATCTCGCAATCTCTCGGTTTCTATAGCTATCTCTCCGGTTATCACACTATCTCATAATCAATCAGTGTCTCGCTCTCAGTCTCTAGCTATCTCTCCGGTTATCACACTATCTCGTAATCTTCCAGTGTCTCGCTCTCAGTCTCTAGCTATCTCTCCGGTTATCACACTATCGTAATCTTCCAGTGTCTCGCTCTCAGTCTCTAGCTATCTCTCCGGTTATCACACTATCTCGTAATCTCCCAGTGTCTCGCTCTCAATCTCTAGCTATCTCTCCGGCTATCACACTATCTCGTAATATCCCAGTGTCTCGCTCTCGGTCTCTAGCTATCTCTCCGGTTATCACACTATCTCGTAATCTTCCAGTGTCTCGCTCTTAGTATCTAGCTATCTCTCCGGTTATCACACGATCTCATAATCTCCCAGTGTTTCGCTCTTAATATCTAGTTATCTCTCCGGTTATCACACTATCTCGTAATCTCCCAGTGTCTCGCTCTTAGTATCTAGCTATCTCTCCGGTTATCACACTATCTCGTAATCTCCCAGTGTCTCGCTCTCGGTCTCTAGCTATCTCTCCGGTTATCACACTATCTCGTAATCTCCCAGTGTCTCGCTCTTAGTATCTAGCTATCTCTCCGGTTATCACACTATCTCGTAATATCTCAGTGTCTCGCTGTCAATATCTCCTTGTCTCGCTCTCAATCTCTCCTGTCTGGCTCTCAATCTCTCCGTTTCTCGCTCTCAATCTCAAGGTATCTCTCCATTTATTACATAGCTCCCGCTTCACACACTTTCGTAATCGTGTCTCGCACTCAATCTCTCAGTGTCTCGCTCTCAATCTTTTCGTATCTTGATTTCAATCTCGAGCTATCTCGCCATTTATCACCTAGCTCCCTTCTCACACTATATCGTGATATCTCATTGTCTCGCTTTCAATCTCTAGCTGTCTCTTTATTTATCACCGATCTCCCTTCTCACACACTCCTTCCTTCTCACTCCCTATCGTAATCTGTCAGTGAATCGTTCTCAATCTCTAGTTATCCCTCCATTTGTCACACTATCTCGTAATCTCTCCGTGTCTTGCTTTTAATCTCTTCGTCTCTTGCTCTCAGTCTCTCCTCTCTATTTATCACCTAGCTCTCCTCTCACACTATCTCACAATCTCTCGGTTTCTATCTCTCAGTCTCTAGCTATTTCTTATCTCAGATTGTATATATACATCTCTTTGTGTGTCTCAATCTGTTACGCTTTCCAAAATCGCTAGTCAATCTCTCAACATAATATGATATCCAAGTTTAATCTCTAATTATCTTTTACATTTTAATAATTTATCAGTCTCTCTCCTTTAAATCCCTTACTCAGTCACTATCGCTCATCCTGTCGCTCTATCTCTATCTCTCGTTAATATAAAGCCGCTAAGGAATCTCTCAAACGTTATGATACCCAATCCTTAACCTCCAAGTATCTCGCTATCTCTTCGCTTCTCGTCACCTCTAAATCTGAATCTATCATATAAATCCTATTCTCAATGTCTCACCATCTCTCATCCTCTCGTTATCTCTCAATCTCTTTCATATCTCCTTTTCTCAATATCTCAACTCACTATCTTAATTTGTCCATCTCTCATCTCAATTTTTCTCATCTTTCCATCCCTCAATCTCTTTCAGCTCTGAATCTCTCTCAGCTCTCCGATTATCTCTCAATCCCTCTATCTCCATTTCTCTCAATCTCCATCTCTCAATCTCTCTCCCATATCCCATCTCTCTCATCTTTCCATATCTCTCATCTTTCCATATCTCTCATCTCTCAATCTCTCTTCATCTCTCAATCTGCATAGTTTGTGTCTGTTGATCTCTTTCCGGCATCAACGATTACAAAGTTTGTCTTGGGCGTCAGATTGAGACTGAGTTACGAGGGCTTAAAGGGAGATTTTCACTTAAAGGGTTATTTATTTATTTATTTATTGTATCCTCTTCTTCCTCATGCTTAGCCCCATTAGTTTCAACATTTTAAGATGTTCGCCCCGTCAGTTTCCCGAGTATAAGACCTTTCGCCCTATTTCTGTCAATGTTAAGACCTTTTACCCTATGTCTGTCAATATTAAGAATTGCTGTGTCATTTAGGTATCGATTTATTTCCCTGGCGAGCGATAGCGAGCCTACAATTTAGGAGAAAAAAAGTCCCTCTTATATTAAGTACATCATCTTATAAGGCGTTGTACATTTATATATTTGTGTCACTTACATCACATAATTATATTTAGAATAATGGTAAATCTTGAAATGTGATAAATGCCCCAACCCCCGTACCCCAACCAAGGCTAGGTATGTGGCCCTGTCCAAGGTGTCCATATGGCTGGGCCTCGGAGGTTACTAACACTATCTGGTCCGACCTCGTCATCTTGGGGGTTATTAGGATAGTTGCTTTATAGAGGATTTGGCTTGTTTTTGCTATTTTCGAGAAATATATTTTAGTTTCTTCCCCAGGCTAACAAAAATGCCTTTCCAGACTTCATTCGAGTCATTATAAAATGCTCAACCAAGCTAAATTTGTACATTCTTCGATAGATAAAAGTCCTGGCCGAAGGCCGAGTTCTAAGTTACAGGCTCGCTATGGTTCGCCTAGAGAAAATCGACATCAGTATTGGGTGAAACGTCTTCTAAATGCCAATTTATTTGGGTCAAACTTCTAAATACCTCCAAAGTAATGAAGTGGAACATGGGAGATCCAAAAATCCCCCCCCCCCCCCCTCCCCCTCCTTGGACCAAATAGGGTTAATAAACCTCATTGGTGTGGGTCCCGGCTTACCTTTATGTGGCTGTGGGGGAGCTCACACCACCGGGTAATTGGTGGCCAGAGTCTTAGTACTGTCACCTGTGCAAGCCAGGGGGGGAGGGGGGAGGGAGAGAGAGAGAGAGATAGGGCGAGCGAGAGACATACAGCGAGAGAGATGGTGGGAGGGGGGAGAGAGAGAGAGATAGGGAGAGAGAGACATACAGCGAGAGAGAGAGGGAGACTAGCAGAGAGAGAGAGAGAGAGAAGGGGGAGGGAGGGGGTATATAGCGGAAGAGAGAGTGGGAGAGAGTTTGTTTTGGGCCTTCCCTGTTTCGCTCTATTAATTTGGAGAATCTAAACCATTCAATCCTATTGGTTTGGCTATGATAAGACGCTTCATTCCATTCACATGTCGACGTTTTTCTCGGCGAACGATAGCGAGCCTGAAAACCGGCTGAATGTCTATCGAAAAATATACAAATTTAGTTTGAAGTGGGTCTGGGTGGCCATATTGTAGTCTTAAAGAAGTTTGGGAAGGCGTTTTTGTTAGCCTAGGGGACAAACTCAAATATATTGCTAGAAAAGGTAAAAACAAGCAGAAGGTTCAATAATAATAAACCAAATAACCATGATAACCCACAAGCAGTCGGACCAGCTAGTGGTAGAGCATCGAACATCAACAGTTTTGTGTCTCCAATCCCGGCAGCAGTAGCGGATGTTCGCCTCTAATGTATTGTTAAGGGGAAGTTGGTCGTTTTTATGGTCCCCCTTCTTCCTCATGTTTAGCCCCATTATATTTCATATTTGATGACGTTTGCCCCATTCGTTTGTCGATTTTAAAACCTTTCGTCCCATTTCTATATCAATATCAAGACCTTTCGTGCCAATTAGGTGTCAATATTTTCCTGGCGAGCGATAGCGAACCTGACATTTTAAGAGAAATCGGCCTTTGGCCAGGATATTTTTCTATCGAAAAAATGCACAAATATATCTTGAAAGGGGGTCTAGGGTTTTTGTTTAATTAAGCTTGATAAAGGTCTAGGGAGGAAACTAAACAAATAAATACGCCCATCCCCTCTTACATGGATCGCTAACACTAACTGACATGACATATAATAGATTATTAGCTCAATTGTTATCCACGCCAGTTTGTGTCAGCGGCAGTCGATGGCCCTTCAGAATAAACAGCCCATATTATTGTTCCTGTCCGATGCAGAATAATTCACTGTGGTGTATTGTTATAAAATGGGTGATCATGGTATATGGTTTATTGGTAAAAAAAACAAAAAAAAACACACACACACACATATATACTGTATATAGATATATACAGTATATATATATATATATATATACCGGTATATATATATATATATATATATATATATTATATATATATATATATATATATATATATATATATATATATATATATATGTTAGTAAAGCCAGGTAATAAATTTTATTTAATACATACGAGGTTGAAAGAAATGGCAATTTCTGCGTTGGAAATTTTATTATTCAAAGTTTCCAGGTCTCTGATGAGTTTTCGCTGGGTGGCAGGAAGTAGATGAATGAGATGAGCAAAATTCATGGTGGTACAGGGTTACATAAATGTACATGATGATACAGGATATACGACGCGTTTCACTGGACAACCAGCATTATCAAGTAAGGGTAGAATGATATAAAAGGAACGGAAGTATATAGGAAAGGTGAAGTTTTTTTTTTTTTTTTTAAGATTTATTCAGACATGGTGATATGTCCAAAACCGGGCCTTTGTCATTAGACGGCCCACAACTCAAAAACTAACCTGCTAAGCTATTTGACATTTGAGCTCTGTGTAACAGTTCGTACTAGGCTGACCTGCTCAAGCTGAGCTAATATCATCGTGGTGGGGGGGTGTCTTGTACTGTCTGGATTAGTAGGTCAGGGTTGTCAGTCCAGGACTTTCTGATGAGCTGTGTTGCAACCTGGATTGCACAGGCATCTGCTGGATCGGTCGTAGGTATGTTGTTTCCTGCTCTTAGGGGTTCGGTGTCTTCGCACTCCAGCAGCCAGTGAAGGAGCGGTAGGGTTGTGTTTGTCTGACAGTGTTTGCAGTCCCTTGCTTCCGGCCTCTTTAATTGCCAGTTGCATTTGTAGCCGAGTCTGAGTCTATGGATGTTGACTCTTACTGCCCTGGGTGTGTTACTGGGAAGGCTGAGCTGCTGGTAATTTGTTGCATTTCTGTACCAGTTGCATGAGAAGGATCCTCTGCTTGTTAGCCCTCTGTGATACTCCTTGCGGAGCTGGTCTTCCTTGTTCCTGATTTTCGCTTTTACCAGGGAGAGGGATGGTCTGACTGTATAGGTAATTTGGGCTATTTGGGTGGCTGACTTGGCTGCTTTGTCGGCTTCCTCGTTTCCAGCAATACCCACATGGCTCGGAATCCAACTGAAATCTACAGTTTTCCCAAGATTGTCAAGTTGGCTAAGGACCGCCAGTATGGATGTTGTGAGGCGGATGTTGTCTTTGAGCCTGTTGCTTTGGAGGTTTTCCATAGCAGATCTTGAATCCGTGTGTATAACCACTCGATCAGCTGGGTTGTGGAGTGCATGCTTGCAGGCTTGAAATATTGCGCAGAGTTCTGTTTGGAGGGTGAAGCATCCGTCTGTTGTTCTCCAGCAGTAGGACTGTCCTTCGTGGTAGAAGGCAGCCCCGCATCGTCCAGTCTCCTGGTTGACGGATCCATCTGTATAGTAGACGGTTGCTCCTTCTCCTTCTATCCTCGCAATACTGAGCTCCGCCTCAATCCTTGCGACTAGCGGTTCTTCGTGTTTCTTCACTGTGATCTTGGCAAGTGTGTATGATGAGTTCTTTCTTGCCCAGGGCTGTGTTGGGATATAGTCTGGGTGGGGAATGTGCAAGATGTGCGATGTGCTGCATTCCAAACATTTTTACTATTTCGGCTACCCTGCGACTCCACCTTCTGTCCTGGAAGAGATCTGGCCTTTGCCGAAGGGCTGTCGTGATCTTGTCCTTGATGATGCTATATCTTGGTCTCATGTAGGTCCTAGCCACCAGGCACGCAACATTCTTGCGGATGCGCGTCTCGATGGGTGCTATCCCAGTCTCCATCTGCATGTTGGCAATGCGTGTCCAACCAGTAGCACCTAACATTAGCCTAAGTGCTTGGTTCTGAGGAACTTGTAGTTTCTGTATCTGGTCCTTGTTGAGCGCTACCAGGGCAGGCGTTGCATAGTCGACCAGAGTCCGTACAGCATGGGTGTAGTAGAGTCTCAGGACCTCTTGATCAGCTCCTGCGTGGAGACCCGTAAGTGATCTCATGATACGTACTCTGCCGATAGTCCTGGTTCGGAGGTAGTCCACTTGCCTATTGAAGTTTAGGCCTGTGTCGAACCATACTCCGAGGCACTTATGCTCCCTCACCCATTCTATGTTTTCTCCCTGCACCTGGAGCCTCCGATCTGGATGTTGGTGTTTGATGGCCATGGCCTTGGTCTTCCGTCCGTTGATTTTCAACCCGAGGGCAGCACAGGTCTCCTCTATCAGGCGCAGTGCCCTTTGTGCATTTCTGAGTTTGTTTGGTCCCCGTGCGATGAGCTGAAGATCATCAGCATAGCCAAAGAGATGTACGCCGCGGCCAAACTCGAGGTTTACGAGTGTGACGAGTATCTCCATGAGCAGGTTGAAGAGCAGGGTACTCAGGATGCCGCCCTGGGGGGTCCCATTTTCAAGAAGCTTGTATAGAGACTTCTTCCCCTGGAATTTGACTCTGACATAGCGACTACTGAGGTAGTCTCTGATCCATTTGATGAGTTGCCCTCGAACCCCTTTGTTGACGAGAGCTTCCAGTATGGCCGCAGGGCTGGCGAGTTCGAAGGCTTTTTCCAGGTCGAGAAAGACCACCACTGACTGCTGTCCGTCGATTGTTCCAAGGATGGATGCAAGGTTGTCAGCTGTACCCACCCTGTCAGTGTAGGCGAACAGGTGGTTGTGCAGCGGTCCGATGCAGTGTTGCAGCCTCTTTTTAACCATCTTCTCTGCGGTTTTGTTGAGGCAGCTGAGTAGGGTTATTGGGCGTAGGGACCCTGGGTCATTTGGTTTGGGTATTGGTTGTATGTCTGCCTCCTTCCAGGTCGTGGGCAGCCGGCCCTGCTCCCATGACTTGTTTATTAAGTTTAGCAGCATTCTCTGGCTCCCCAACCCGCTTTTGGTGATCATCGTGTAAGTGATGCCGTCCGACCCTGGAGCTGTGTCCTTTCCTGACTTGCAGATGGAGGTCAATTCCTCAATGGTGAAAGGGTGGTCGAATTCAGAGTCGGTACGGCCGGCCTCCTCGATGATAGCTTCTCGTTGGGGTAGGAGTATCAGCTGCTGCTGCTGCACGGCAGGTGGGAGCTGGATTGTGGCAGCCCGACCAGCAAACAGGCCCACTAGTCTTTCTGCCTCTTGCTGTGGCTCTGGGTGTGTTGGCTGCCTTCTTGTTCTCTTCCCTGAGGCGGTGCGGATTTGTCCCCAGAGATCGGCTAGGTTGGTGTGAGCATTCAGGGCCGAGCACCATTCGAGCCATTTCCTCCTCATGATTGCTCGAAGTTGATTATTTGTGATGCTCACAACTGCTTGTAGTAGTTCCCTGTTGTCGTTGGTCCTGTTCCTCCTGTAGAGCTTTCTTGCAGCGTTGATCCTTGCATACAGCTTTCGAACATCCTTGTCGTAATACCAGTGATCCTTGTATGTTCTGTTGCCATTCCTCATTTGTGGGCAAGCCTTGTCCGCTGCTCTATGTATGGCATTGACCAGGTCTAGTTCAAGGACTTCGAGGCTGGCATTGGGTGAAGGGTTGTAGTTGATGCTCCACTCGTCCATCACTCTTTGGAACTCTTCCCAGTCAGTCATTTTCATGTTCCATTTGGGAGGAGGGGGGGGTGGCTGTGGTGGTTGTAGTCTGTTGATGATTGTGAGTATTGCGAAGTGGTCGCTTGTGAGTGTGGGGTGTATCTCCCAGTGGGTGTTGGGAAGCAGGTCCGTTGATACAAAGGTAAGGTCAAGAACTCCTCCTTGTATGTGTGTGGGTTCTGAATTGTTAAGGATTGTTATCTCAGGGTTGAAGCTTAGGGTGTCGATTATGTGGGTTCCATGTACATTTCTCGTAGCACGTTGTGGGTTTAGGAGGGGATGGTGAGCGTTGAAGTCACCCCCTACTATGACTTGTTCATAGGCAGCGAGGTTCAGAAGTTCTCCTATTTCTAGCTCTCCCTCATGCTGCCTGTAGATATTGTATGCTGTAATTTGCACATTCCCAATTTGCACCTCGACCCCGAGAGATTCGACTTTGTCGCCGCAGAAAATTGGGTTCGGGATTTTCCTGGATGATAATTTGTTGGAGACCAGCGTAGCGAGGCCCCTATGGTCGTCATCTTTGGGTAATGTGTAGAGAGTGTACCCTGAGATGTTGAAGTTTTTTGTAGCAGGGAGTAGTGTTTCCTGTAGTATGAAGATGTCGATGTGTTCTGTACCAGCTGCTGCTCTTAAGTTGTGTGCTTGCGCTCGGATCCCTCGGACGTTCCACTGTAGTATTTTTAGAGAGTTGTCAATATCCATGATGTTGATTATTGTTGCCTGTTGTAGACTTCTGCTGTCCTTCCAAGGAATGTTCTTCCCTGAAGTGATTCGAGTCCTCTGTTTCTTCATTGGTTGTTGTGCTAATTTCTCTGCTGTCGGTGGTTTCCGTGCGGAGCGTTTTTGTCTTGCTTCGTGTTTTTATTGCTGGTGTGCTAACTGCGTTTCCCTGCTTCACAGTTTTGCTTGTGGTGTAGTGCTCAGTGTGTGAGTTGACGCTCGGTTTGTCTGTTGCGTGAACTTGGCCTGGCACCACCGTATCGATTAGCCTGTCAACGTGGTCTTCCAAGGTTTGTGTGTCCATATTGCTACTAAGGATGCCAGCAAGCCCCAGCAGGAGCTCCTTGAGCATGGTTGTTGTCATTGTTATTGTCTTTTGTACATCAGGTTGAGGCGAGACCCTGTTGATATCTTCGTGGTTGTGTAATGGTGCTTGGTGCGCCAGCGGATCTTCTTGTGTTGGTCCGTATCTGTTAAGCTCGGGGAAGTCCTCCTGGGTTGGTATAGCATCTGCCTTCTTTGACTCCTCTCTTATTCTCCAGGCGTTCCTTGTTGGGGGTGCAGTCAGTATTTGCTTGTCTCTGCGGAGCTCATGTTGTTGGAGACGTTGTTTTATGCTCTCTTTCCTCACCTTACATCTGTGACTCCATGCATGGTGCGAGTTACTGCAGTTGGGGCATTTTGCTGTCGTTTCCTGATGATTCTTGAATTTTTCTAGGCAGGTTTCTGTCTTGTGTGGCCCTGAACAAATGCCACAAATAAAAGGCCTGTGGCATGAGTTTTGGTGATGGCCAAACTTCTGGCACCTAAAACAGCGTATTGGTTCAGGGGCGTAGGGTCTGATACTGAATATACCGTAAGTGCGTAGTTCAATGTGGTCTTCTTGCAGGGGTCCTCTTACTGTGATGATGACTTGTCTGGTAGGTATCTTTACTCTCTCACCTTCCTCGTTTTTGTTGGTGATGGTGCATCTTTCGGCTCTTGTAACTTGTGGGTGCCTGCATAGCAACTCTGGTTCAAACTGAATTGAATATTTCATCACTACTGCCTTCCACAGTCTGTCTTCAGGTAGTATTTCGCTTATGTTGATGGCTTTTGCTCCGAAGCTGTTGAGGTTTTCCATAACTTTAGCTGCTTCTTCATCCTTGGCGATGATTATGACCTCTTTCTTGTCATTTGGCTTCACTAATATGTTCAGATCTAGGTGTCTGATTTCCAGCTCTTGTACAACGTGCATTCCTGTTGGGAAATCCTCGCTCGGTTGAACTCTGAATTTCCTGGCCTTTCCTTGGATGTGTACTTCCTCATGTTCATTCTGGGTGGCTTCTCCAATTCTCACCCCAGTTCTCTTCAGTCTGCGCCTCTCCTTTTTGTCCTTCTTCTTTTGGTCGGTTGCATTCCAGGGGGCTCCCTCCACGTTTTGGGATGCTTCATCCTCTGATTCACTGTCGCTGGTCCCTCTCCTTGGATTCGATGGTTCTACCATGACTGGATGGTGGGTAGTGGGTGGTAGAGGCAGCGGTCACCCATCCAACTACTAACCAGACCCCCAGCTCCTTAACTCTGATTGGCTGAGATCTCAATAGGACCTTTGTAGATGTAGATTGAAGATTATTCCGAAAATCCTGATTTTTCCATCTTTCTCCTGAAGGTGCTGAAGGTCTTAAAGGACCTTGAAGTGTTCTAGAAGCTGCAGGGGCATAAGCAGGAGGCTACAGCTGCAGGGGTGATTTCCAGGACTGCTGGAGAGAGAGATGTGTCCTCCTCCTCGTTGAGTGGCTGACTGTGTGAGGTGAAGGTAAACAGGAAGGGTATATATAGAGGGTGGAGGATCAGAGGAGGCGAAAATCAGGGGGCAAAAGTCTCCTATTGGTGGAGGGGTATTCTAGGAGTGCAAAACGGGGGAACCGCTTCACGCAGGCGCACTCGATGCGGGATGGTGTTGGTCGTGTGGCGGGGTCAAAGCTGATTGGCTGCGTGTCGAGTGGCGTGGCCTAAGTTGTGTGGTCCGTGTGGCGCCGGTAGAAGACGAAGCTGAAGGAGGTAGCGCGGGGGGCTGCGTCAAGGGCACCGAGGGGCGAGGAGGGGCGTTAGGTCCTGTAGGGTAGTGCCTTTTGGCAGAAGGAAGGATCTGAAGGTCTAGAGTTTGGTTGTTGATGTTGGGATGTAAGGCTTGGATATATAACGCTTCGAGTATAGGTAATCTCCTTGGGTCACTTTCTTTATCGAGTATGGTGGTGTGTTTCTCTAACTCGTTGCGTGTGAGGTGGGGGTGGTTTGGGGTGAGATAGTGGTCTTTGATGGTGCCAGCCTGAAGGTGAAGAGTTAACCGACGTGAAAGACGAGTCTGCGTCATGCCAATATAGGAATGAGGTCCACAGTCCTCATAATTACAGGTATGTTGGTAAATGACATGATCGTCGGTCATCGGGCTCTTTATCTTGGTGGAAGCTGGTTTGTTGCGGAGAACGAGGTTGGAGGTCTTGGGGGATTTGTAATCAATTATTAATATGATTTTGTTTTCCGGGTTGGTTGGGTGGACATGCTTGGAGATTATTTCTTTTAAGACGGCCTCGTAATGTTTGTGTTCAGAGGACATGTAATTGCGGTAGAAGATCTTAATTTCATGGGGGGGGGGGGGGGGGGGGTCAATGTTGGGAGGGCTTTGGGTGTACCATTTTTCAAGATGGTGGATGATGGTGCTGGAGATGTCGGAGTTGGAGTATCCATTATTCACTAAAACTTGGGATAGTCTTTCTAGTTCCTGGTGGGTGTCGGCCCAGGTAGAGCAGTGCGTGAGGGCTCTCCTTACATAGGCGGAGATGGAGGATAGAAGATAACGGCGGGGGCATTCACTATCGCCGTTGAGGCATTGTCCTGTGTTAGTTGGTTTAGTGTAGACGGTGGTTTTGAACCCATGGTCGTTCAGAGCTACGAGGATGTCGAGGAAGGGGAGTTGTCCATTGTTTGATTTTTCAAAGGTGAAGTTAAGTCCGGAGGAGGTCATGAAGGTCATGGAAACTTTGAATAATAAAATTTCCAACGCAGAAATTGCCATTTCTTTCAACCTCGTATGTATTAAAGAGAATATATATATATATATATATATATATATATATATATATATATATATATATATATATATATATTTATGTATCTATCTAATTGAAGAAGTGAAGAGAAAATTTAAAATAAATATAAAATATACAGTAGAACAATAATTTAATGGGAATGGCAGAAGCATAAGGGAAACACGGAGTTTGAAAGTAAATAGTAGGAGAGGAGTGGCATAAGTGTATTAAGGGGGGTTCTGGCCCACCTTAACCCTCATATTAGTTTGAGAGTAAATAGTAGGAGAGGAGTGGCATAAGTGTATTAAGGGGGGTTCTGGCCCACCTTACCCCTCATGTTAGTTTGAGAGTAAATAGTAGGAGAGGAGTGGCATAAGTGTATTAAGGGGGGTTCTGGCCCACCTTACCCCTCATGTTAGTTTGAGAGTAAATAGTAGGAGAGGAGTGGCATAAGTGTATTAAGGGGGGTTCTGGCCCACCTTACCCCTCATATTAGTTTGAGAGTAAATAGTAGGAGAGGAGTGGCATAAGTGTATTAAGGGGGGTTCTGGCCCACCTTACCCCTCATGTTAGTTTGAGAGTAAATAGTAGGAGAGGAGTGGCATAAGTGTATTAAGGGGGGTTCTGGCCCACCTTACCCCTCATGTTAGTTTGAGAGTAAATAGTAGGAGAGGAGTGGCATAAGTGTATTAAGGGGGGTTCTGGCCCACCTTACCCCTCATGTTAGTTTGAGAGTAAATAGTAGGAGAGGAGTGGCATAAGTGTATTAAGGGGGGTTCTGGCCCACCTTACCCCTCATGTTAGTTTGAGAGTAAATAGTAGGAGAGGAGTGGCATAAGTGTATTAAGGGGGGTTCTGGCCCACCTTACCCCTCATGTTAGTTTGAGAGTAAATAGTAGGAGAGGAGTGGCATAAGTGTATTAAGGGGGGTTCTGGCCCACCTTACCCCTCATGTTAGTTTGAGAGTAAATAGTAGGAGAGGAGTGGCATAAGTGTATTAAGGGGGGTTCTGGCCCACCTTACCCCTCATGTTAGTTTGAGAGTAAATAGTAGGAGAGGAGTGGCATAAGTGTATTAAGGGGGGTTCTGGCCCACCTTACCCCTCATGTTAGTTTGAGAGTAAATAGTAGGAGAGGAGTGGCATAAGTGTATTAAGGGGGGTTCTGGCCCACCTTACCCCTCATGTGAGTAAATAGTAGGAGAGGAGTGGCATAAGTGTATTAAGGGGGGTTCTGGCCCACCTTACCCCTCATGTTAGTTTGTGAGTAAATAGTAGGAGAGGAGTGGCATAAGTGTATTAAGGGGGGTTCTGGCCCACCTTACCCCTCATGTTAGTTTTAAGATTATAAGACATCTACCCCATTAGTTTGCGTTTCTAAGACCTTACGTGCCGTTTAAGTATCAATTTCCTCCTGGCGAGCAATAGCAAGGCTGCAATTTAGGAGGGATTTTTACGACCGAAAGATGCACAAATCTATCTCGAATGGAGATTTACGAGGGATTATTTTTTTGTCTTTCTGTTTTAGCTTGATTAGTCTAGGGAGGAAACTTAAAAACAATATGTTTATATAAATAAATAAATAAACAAATAACTAAAAATCTCCCCCTAAAATCTATCCATCTATAGCCAGACGTCATGATCTCTCAAGGGGTGACCACGAATGAATCACCCCCATGCACCTCTGTTCCCAGTCAGTCGACGCCCCACCTCCAATCCAACACCGCTTTCACGCATATACTTCTTAACTCCATCCTTCCACGTCTTTCGGTCTACTCTCCCTCTCTGTCCTTCCAATTCACTCTCGTACATTGTCTTAGTTATTCTCTCGCTTCCCATGGCCAAACGATCTCAAGGTGTTCATCGTCACACTTTCCAGCACATCTACATCCACACCACACCGCTCTCGAACTTCCTCATTCGTCTGTCTAGAACAATAAGGAAAGAAAAAAGACATAATATACCAGCAAAAGAATGAAAGAAACTAGTAAGACATAATTGGCAAGCCAAGCATAACAGAAGCACTAAGTAACAACAACTGATAAAGGAGATAAAACAGAGAACAAGAAGAGGTGAAAATACCCTGGTGTGAGAAGGACAATAATGCAGGGATGATGGAGAGAAATGGAGGGATTCGTGAAAGATGAAGAATGGAGGATGGTGAGTGAGTGTGTGTTTGTGTATGAGAGAGAGAGATAGTGTGTGTTTGTCAGAAGGAGGGGTGGGGAACAGTATATCAACCATTATATGGATGGATAGTTATTATGCAGAGAAATAGAATATACCACGTTTGAAGTAATTCAGTTTGAAGATTTGAAATTAGTATTATCGTCGTGTACTGTCCGAGTATTGTGATAAATGTCATCATTAGGATACCTATACCTATAATATATTGCAGAAAACAAAATAACTAACTTCGATTGTATTTGTCGAAGATTACGTAATCTTTAATGTGTTTCGTATCTCTATGCATATATTGGTGTTTGTTTGCAAGCAAAGTATATCATAGCACTAAATGAACCTCAGTAACTTGTCTTGCCCTTTTAACTACGACAGAGTAGATTTATTGTTATTTTGGCTATCACTTGACAATTTCAGTTAGCTTTGGAAGAAGATGTTGGAATCCAAGGAACGCTATGTAATCCTCTGATATCGTACTGGCCTTCCTAAGCTAATCAGTGTCGTCAAGTGCTAGCCATGACTACAGGCCCTACTCTACTATTACCACCCCTTTCAGTTTCCAGACGTGCTGAAAATAGCTTTGCCGAGAAATAAAATATAATACAACAAATAGCAAACAGCGGAGGTAGTTAAGGGAGCCCACTTCGCTTTGTTTTATCTTTCTCTCCCTCTCTCTTTGGTTTGTATCCATTTGGCCCCATTCAGCCTACTGTTTTAAGACATTTACCCCCATCCAGGTGTCAATATTTTCCTGGCGAGCGGTAGCGAGTCAGCATAAACATACTTTTGTTTTGACAGCAAGTTAAATTTGTACATTTTTCGATAGAAAGATGTCTGCGGCGAAGCTGGATTTCTCCATACATTACTGGCTCGCTATCGCTCGCCATGAAGAAATCGACACCTGGTTGGGGATAAACGTCTGGCTGAATGGGGCCGAATGGATACAAGCCAGGGAAATAGAAAAAAGGAGAGAAAAATAAAAACCAAACGGTGACCCCCATTAAAGTCCTCCTGTGTTGTGCGAGAACTGTGATACACGACCAAAGGAGGTGGTGCCTATTACGGAGTGGTGTAATAATTTACCACTTGCGAGTTTTGGTCTATAAGAAAGTTGGAGCTGTGGCCATCAATATGTAGCATATGTGCCAGCTAAAATAGGGCTGTAGTATATATTATCTATGAATGCATAACACCCATTTCAACGTAGTTTCTATCAATCAGAATCTCCGCATTTCTGTTTAAGGGGGGTGACCTGCTTTTTGTTATTTCTGTCCTTTTCTCTCTTTCTCTGGCTTGTATCCATTCGGCCCCATTCAGCCAACTATTTTAAGACGTTTATACCCATCTAGGTGTCTATTTCTTCCTGGCGAGCGATAGCGAGCCAGCATTATATGAAGAAATCCGGCTTCGCCGGAAATTTTTCTATCGAAAAATTTACAAATTTAGCCTGCTGTCTAACAAAAATAAAAAATATACTGGCTCGCTACCGCTCACCAGTAAGAAATTGACACCTGGATGGGGATAAACGTCTTAAAACAGTAGGCTGAATGGGGCCAAATGGATACAAGCCAGAGAAAGATAGAAAAGGACAGAACAAACACAGGTCACCCCCCTTAATATCGATGTCTACAGCTCCAACTTCCTTATAGCCTGAAATTCGCAAGTGATCAATTGGATGTAGCAATACCATTAACCCCTTCTGTACCGACGATGTCGTTTTCATTTGTTTCTAGCTATATTTAGACGATTGTTTTACAGTGTAAGAAGGATCTGTGGTAGTAAGAAGGGTCAAATGAGATAGTTCGAAGCCTGTTAATTGCTGGAGGCCCGCCCTTTTAAAACTGAATAAAATCGTCTAATAGAAACCAGAATACAGTTGAAAGAACGGCACCGGTAATGAAGGGGTTAATTGCTGAGTTCACTATGTACTCAGTGATAGAAATATAGGAGGGAGTCAAAATAGTTCACTATGTACTCAGTGATAGAAATATAGTAGGGAGTCATAATAGTTCACTATGTACTCAGTGATAGAAATATAGGAGGGAGTCAAAATAGTTCACTATGTACTCAGTGATAGAAATATAGGAGGGAGTCATAATAGTTCACTATGTACTCAGTGATAGAAATATAGGAGGGAGTCATAATAGTTCACTATGTACTCAGTGATAGAAATATAGTAGGGAGTCATAATAGTTCACTATGTACTCAGTGATAGAAATATAGGAGGGAGTCATAATAGTTCACTATGTACTCAGTGATAGAAATATAGGAGGGAGTCATAATAGTTCACTATGTACTCAGTGATAGAAATATAGTAGGGAGTCATAATAGTTCACTATGTACTCAGTGATAGAAATATAGGAGGGAGTCAAAATAGTTCACTATGTACTCAGTGATAGAAATATAGGAGGGAGTCAAAATAGTTCACTATGTACTCAGTGATAGAAATATAGGAGGGAGTCAAAATAGTTCACTATGTACTCAGTGATAGAAATATAGGAGGGAGTCAAAATAGTTCACTATGTACTCAGTGATAGAAATATAGTAGGGAGTCATAATAGTTCACTATGTACTCAGTGATAGAAATATAGTAGGGAGTCAAAATAGTTCACTATGTACTCAGTGATAGAAATATAGGAGGGAGTCATAATAGTTCACTATGTACTCAGTGATAGAAATATAGGAGGGAGTCATAATTTGGGTCACCGCTGTACGTTGACGAAGATGGTGTGGCTTTTTTTCTTGTTTTTTTTCTTCTATATTCTAACTTACTCCCTCTTGGACATAGGCTGAGAGCTTGTACACTCAACCACTGTACATTCAACGGTGAAGCCTGTGAGGTCACGTTCCAGTCTAGGGAGTGAGGCATGTGAAGCACTTAGAGCTGCAACCAGCCTTTGCCATCTTGCCTTCGCAAGATGCACGAGGCCCGGTTGCCCACTCACGGCTCGAAGCAGACCCATCTCTGGAGCTGCCTCACCTTCGTGCTTCACTGTCTCATCCCTTAGACTGGGACCCTCATTCTCAGAACGCCACCTATTGAAAAATTAACTCACTATACATTGCCCCCCTGTAGCATACTTTGAATATGGGAATATTCATACAGTGATAATTGATCAGGGAACAATGAGGTTATTTTTAGGGCGTTTCGGTGGGCTTTGTGGCAATGCACTGATACTAAGCACAATACAAATTCCATCCCAATAATATCTTCCCACTGATACATCGGGGAGGTAGTCGCTTTTTCTAGACCCCCTTTGCCCTCATGTTTAGCATATTAGTTTTGAGATTTTAAGACGTTCGTTCCGTTAGTTTGGCGATTTTGAGACCTTTCACCCCATTTCTTTGTCAATCCTAAGACCTTTCGTGCCTTTTATGTGTCGATTTCTTCCTAGCGAACGATAGCGAGCCTGTAATCAAGCTGCCTCACCTCTGTGCTTCACAGTTTCATCCCCCAGACTCGGACCCTCACTCTCAGAACGCCACCTATTGAGCAATTAACTCACTAGGCATTGCCCCCCTGTAGCATATCTATAATAATAAAGGTCAATGTTTGTCTGTTTCCCGACCTTACCCGACCTTTGTTGCTAAACTCCTCCCACAGTTTTGGTTCCAGGTGGGAGTGTGGGGCACCGTTGGAAAGCCCAGGCTTTGGAGATGGTTTTAGGCGAGTTTAGTGGAAATCAGAGACACTTTTGTTTAATACAATTTTCGGCAAAACTTATGTAGTATACGGGAGCGAAAAAAATGCGAAAAAAATTGCGGTTGGGGCAGAAGGAGGCCTCCTATCGAAAAGGTGTATGGAACGAAAGTTGTTCGCAGCTCCCCAAAATGGGGGTACGGATGAGGTCAGATCCAAAATCGGAGGTCATTTAGCGGCCGAAATCGAGGTCGCCGTTTAATGAGGCACAGGGAGGTCGAGGCCGGTGATTATGGTAGTAGTAGTATTGTAATGATTGTGGTAGTAGTGATTGATGATGGTGATTATGGTAGTAGAATTTAAACCAGGGCAACGCCGGGTACCCCTCCTAGTTTTGAATATGGGAATATTCATACGTACGTACAGTGCTATTTAATCAGGGAACAATGGGGGTATTTTGGGGGCATTTCGGTGTGCTGTGATAATGCACTGGAACTAGGTACAGCACAAATTCCATCCCAATAATATCTTCCCATTGACATATTGGGATTCGAACCCGGGTCCATTGGATTACCAGTCCAGTGGCAAAACCACTCTGCCACACCTCCCCTATATATATATATATATATATATATATATATATGAGAGAGTGAGAGAGAGAGAGAGAGAGAGAGAGAGAGAGAGAGAGAGAGAGAGAGAGAGAGAGAGAAGGGCTGTGCAATCTTCAAATACAAGCTGTTTTGAGCAATATTAATTATAGTTTTAATGAATAAATTTCCCAGGTGCCAAGATCAGGGAGCGGCCATTCCTCAAAGTTTATATTAGTGCGATAATTCTGGCCGGCGGGATCAGGTTTTTAGCGGGGGGGGCTCTGAGGTATGCACGGAATTCCTGAGAGTTGGTGGGAATTTGGAATACGTTGGTGCACTCTGACCCCACTATGAGGTATATTGGAAGGAGAGAGAGAGAGAGAAAGAGAGAGAGACAGACAGACAGACACAGGCAGACATACAGAGACAGACAAACAGACAGCGGAATTCCTGAGAGTTGGTGCGAATTTGGAATACGTTGGTGCACTCTAACCCCACTATGAGGTATATTGGTAGGAGAGAGAGAGAGAGAGAGAGAGACAGACAAACACAGGCAGACATACAAAGGAGTACAAAGGAAATCAAGCAACAACAGATCTAGTGACCCTTCTAGGCTGCTTGTCCTCCAAAACACTGAGGATCAAGTGTCCAAACAGTGGTTTAGAGTGGGTAAGGGAACATTGGAAAGGGAACTACTACTGCCACTAACGTGGCAGGACTAGGAAGTTAGTAGGGGACATATGGGTTAGTAACTGAGGGGAGGATAAAATAAAGTTATTCATTTACAAACGCAGTCAGTCGCTGGTTTGATGCGAGATATTTGTCTAGGCGGAATTTAAATGAATCAACGGTGCTGCAGTCTATAACGTCTCGGGGAAGCCCATTCCACAAGTTAACAACTCGATTGAAGAAGAAATTCTTAGATTCGTGTGAGTTAAAAGATTTACCAATAATTTTGCAACCGTTTCCCCGCGTGTAATTAGATTGGTCGATAGTGAAGTACTTACTACAGTTCATATTGTCGATGCCTTTGATGATTTTGAACACTTGAATTAAGTCACCTCTTAATCTGCGCTGGGTTAAAGGAAATAGATTTAATTATCTAAGACGCTCTTCGTATGGTTTGTTCTTTAGGCTAGGTATCATTTTGGTAACTCTACGTTGAACTCGTTCTAGCTTGTTTATGTCTTTTTGGTAATAAGGGCACCAGCATTGAACGCAGTATTCATACAGAGACATACAAACAGACAGCGGAATTCCTGAGAGTTGGTGCGAATTTGGAATACGTTGGTGCACTCTGACCCCACTATAAGGTATATTGGTAGGAGAGAGATTAATTTGTTTACATATTATTACATATATTTTATATGTTGGAGAGATTGTAGACACCAATCGAGCAGGGCAATACCCAGGGGAAGCCTCATAGGTATGTGATAAGGAGTTGCTGGAACCCCTGTTTCATTTGGTCTGGCCTCCCTCACTGTTTCTGTTTGTGTCTCACCTACGCACACCTATGCATACAAAACAAGCACACCACACCTTAATTTGGGCCTCGTACTCTTTCAGCTTTGGGGGAGACACTTGTTACAGGCAGCTTTGCCATTTGTATCCCTCATGCATATAAAACATACACTGGCTATACAGACCTTACGATATCAGAGATGTGGTCACGAAATATAGCAAACCAGATAGTTAGGGAATGTGGTAGAAAAGGAAAGAGAGAGAGAGAGAGAGAGAGAGAGAGAGAGAGAGAGAGAGAGAGAGAGAGACACACAGAGAGAGAGAGAGAGAGGGGGGGGGGAATGGGGAGGGAGAGAGATGGAGAGGTCCTTTTTCATAACTGAGCGTGGAGAGCTTTTTGTAAGTACTATGTTGAATACAAAAATAAATAATTATCACCGAGTTTGAAGTGGTAACAGTGTATAATATATGTATATCCATTTCATTCACCAAGGCAACAAATAACTTACGCAAGACTTAAGAATATGGCCGTGTACGTATGTGTGTCTATGTGTGAGAGAGAGAGAGAGAGAGAGAGAGAGAGAGAGAGAGAGAGAGAGAGAGAGAGAGAGAGAGAGAGAGGCACCCTTCGGAGAACGCAAACAAAGCAAGATGAAATTGTGTGTTAGCTTTGTTAAGACTTCACAAACAAGTGGAACAAAAATGCTTGATACAGAGTAGAACATTCACAAAGACTATATACCAATACACTACAGATAAATGGTGAACGATACAAAACAAAATGAAGTAAAACAAACATGCAGCGTGCAGCGCGGAGAAATGCATTAGGAAAGTAACAATAGAGAGAGAGAGAGAGAGAGAGAGAGAGAGAGAGAGAGAGAGAGAGAGAGAGAGAGAGAGAGAGAGAGAGAGAGAGATTATACACACATGACAGAACAAAAAATCATAATAAAGACACGACAGCTTCGATTTTCTCCGAGTCTTTTTCTGGTAAGCAAACACAGTGAGAGTCAAAGTGTTTGTGTCTTTACACCAAACATATATATATATAGTCATTTGGTGATAATTTCAAAAGAGAGAGAGAGAGAGAGGGAGCAATTTACATATAATTTGCATAGATACACTGACCACACAGATCATACGATCCCTGTGAGGTGGATAGGACCTAATCCTAGCAGAGATACCAACCTTAACAGTAGGGGAAATTGGAAGGTAAGGATAGCAAAGATTTTGGCTCACTCCCCACCCTCCGCTCCTTCCGGCAATTTGTTGGAAATTGCTTGAAGGAATTTACAGAATCGCTAGAAATTGAAATGAAATGCCATACATGCCTTTACCCTTTTCTTTTTATTCCTTCTGTTTTCTTCAACTGGAAACAGTGTTCATTTCTGCCAGGTTCTGTTGTAAGTAATCATTATCGAGAGAGAGAGAGAGAGAGACAGAGAGAGAGAGAGAGAGAGAGAGAGAGAGCGAGAGAGAGAAAGAAAAAAGAGGAAGAGGGAGGAGAGAGAGAAAGAGAGGGAGGAAGCCGTCAAAGGTAATACAAAAATAGAGTAAGAAAAGATAGTGAGGAAAGAAAAGAATAATAACAAACACAAGAGGTACTCGGACTACAGAGGCTATAATGAAAAACATTGAGGCCGAGAGAGAATGGGAGAGCGAGAGAGAGAGGTAGTGTGTGTGTGTGTGTGTGTGTGTGTGTGTGTGTGTGTGTGTGTGTGTGTGTGTGTGTGTGTGTGTGTGTAATTCACCGAACTTGTTTGTCAAGGGTATTCCACGCAATGCGAGCTACAGCTCATTATTTCCGCGCCTCCTTAACTGGGAATGTATTGCATGAAGTGTATATCAAGTTTTAGGGTATTGTTGGCTGTGAATGTGAGAGTAGTCTGTAATCAGTCAATTGGCGATATCTGAAATCGAAGGCTTGGGATGATCTGTAAGGTACCAGTGGGTGTTATGTGTGTGGAGAGAGAGGAGGCGACATAACGAATAGAAGAGGGCAGTAAGGTAACCTAGTATGAAATGTGAAGAATAGGATAACAAATAGAACAAAATATTCCTTGGTAATGATATTAGGGTTTAAAAAGCAATACAAGCAAGTAAAATCAATATATCTTCCGTTTCCCAATAGACTCCTTGTTGAGGGATACGAATATGAGTAAGGAAGGAACACCACAGACAGCACCTGGAGGGGTTGTCCTTGTTGATATGAATATAAACACCATATGACGTGGAGCACTTTATTGACAATGTTTCGCATATAGCTTCATCAAGGCCAATTACCTGATGACGTTATATGCAAAACGTTGTCAATTTAATAAAGGTCTTCTTCTCATACGGTGTTTATATTCATTATGTCAGCTTTCCTGAGTATATTTTCATCAGGTTGATCTGACCCAAAAGCAATGTTTGGCCGAGTACTCAGACCAGAACCCTGCACGTCCACACTGACACTTGCCCAAGATAAAACAGACAATACATAGGATGCCCACATGTCTACGATTTGCCAAGACACCATATAGGCTACTGTATATATCTATACATTATATCATTAATACACGTGATTTGTCAGTAAATATTCCACCAGAAATCGAACCACGGTCAGTCAGGATGATATCCCACGCTTTAACCAACTTTGCTACAGCGTGATTAAACAGAACGCCTGGGGTATCATATCGACTGCCCACAGTTCGGTTCCTAGCGGGGACAAAAAGAATATTTTGCGCGCACGCACACACGCTCACGCACACACACACACACACACACACACACACACACACACACACACACACACACACACACACACACACACACATACACACACCTCCCCGTGGCGTAACTGATAGCGCGTCTGGCTCACAACCAGAAGGTCCCGGGTTCGAGACCCGGGCGGGGAAGAGACATTTGGGCAAGTCTCCTAACGGTGTAGCCTCTGTTCACCTAGCAGTATAAATAGGCACCTGGTAGAAGTGGACGAAGTTGTGACGTCCCATCTGGGGTTGGTGATCGGTTACAAGGCGAGATGGGTATCGTACTGGTCAACCTAAGCTACTGGTCAACCTAAGCCTTCGGGTGAGACTGGTACCGTAGTGAGAATGGTACCGTACAGGTTAGCCCTAAGCCTTCGTATCCAGATGTCGCCAATTGGCTAAAATACATACTACACACACATCCACAGCCATTCCAACGATACATAAAACACTTACCATGCATTTCACGCAATACATTCCCAGTTAAGGAGGCGCGATAATAATGAGCTTAGCTCGCATTGCGTGGATTCCCCTTGACCAACAAGTAACTGAGTAACTGTGTAACACACACACACACACACGCACACACACACACATGCCAAGTTTGGCACACGTGTCAAGTTTCTAACCTAAGTTCCTAGACTTACGAGCTAGGTATCTTCACATTATGGCATGATAAAACCATCACGACATAGTTAGTCAGTGTATGATATAGACTAATATGTTAAACAGATAATAAAGTTGATGAAGGAGGGTGGTGGCTGGGTGGGTGGGTGATGTAGTAGTGGCTAGGTGGTGGGTGGTGCAGGTGGAGGAGATGCATCTAGGGAGCGTATGGTGGAGGGATGGGTTGTTTGGTGGTGGATGGTAGGTGGAGGAGGGGTGGCTCAGTGGTGGAGGGGTTCTCATGCTAGCAACACTGCAGTCTTAATGGTGCCTGAGTGCCCTTTTTACTGGTATTGGAAGGCAGGAATAAAAACTGACACGCAGGGAGAGAGAGAGAGAACAACATAGGACATAGCGAGATAGATAATTTTAGAGAGAGAGAGAGAGAGAGAGAGAGAGAGCAGCATAGAACAAGATAGATAATAAAAAAAAAAATCAGAGGTGCACTGACCAAACTGACCTTGTTACAAGGAAGTGGTCAGCTATCTAGTAGATAGATAGCAGATCATCAAAATATAAAAAATGGAAGAAAAGGATTGCACAAGAGAGAGAGAGAGTGTGAGTGAGTGAGTGAGTGAGTGAGTGAGTGAGAGAGTGTGAGTGAGTGAGTGAGTGAGTGAGAGAGAGAGAGAGTGAGTGAGAGAGAGAGAGAGAGAGTGAGTGAGAGGAAAGCAGGTTCGAGCCCGTATTCATCAACGCATTAACCACGATGTTGTTAACCCCTTGAGGATTGTGACGCATGTTAGCAGTACATTTAAGATATCATTAGACGATTTATTTCAGCTTAGAAAGGATCTGTGGGAGTTACAGGTTTCGTTGAGATCATGATTACCCGTCAGATTTGCTCGAGATCTATCCTAAACTGCGTAACATCGTGTAATGTTAGCCAGAATGAATGTCAAATCGCGTCGTGATCCTCTAGTGATTAAAATCGATGGTAGCGTAAGGGGAGACAGACCGTTTGTCTAGACCCTCTTCTCCCTAATGTTTAGCCCACTAGTTTTTATATTTGAAGACGTTGGTTCCATTAGTTTGGGGATTTTATGACCTTTCACCCCATTTCTTTGTCGATATTAGGACCCTTCGTGCCATTTAGGTGTCGATTTTGTTCTGGCGAGCGATAACGAGCCTGTATCTTTAGGAGGAATCGGCCTTTGGCCGGGAAAATTTTCCACCAAAAAATGTACAAATCCATCTTGAAGGGGGGGGGGGGGTCTAGGGAGTGTTTTTCTAAGCTTGATGGAGGTCTAGGGAGGAAACTGAAACAATATATGAATACATTTATTAATAAACCAAACAAACAGCTACTGTCCCCTTAAGTTTAGTATCACCCCTCCAACCCACTGTATGTGTTGGCGACCAAGGTTGCTATACCCTGTTCCAAATAAGTAGGCCAATATTCTTCAACATTAACCCTTTCACGCATTTATGACGCAGAGGTTGCCAGATTAGCAATAAGAAATAGAGTTCTCTCACTCTCATAATTACCTCTCCACAATTAGTGTTCTGCCCACAGCTAACTCAAAGACAACTGCAGAGGTTGAAGTAACTAAACTAAAGGTTTCTAAATACCTCTGATGGTAACAGAGGCTTTAAAGTACCCCCAATAGGCTCAAAATCGCGTCATCTGTCGGAGAGGGTTAACCTTTATAACTTACAAACAACTAGAGTAATCCAGCTAATATGTCTACCATTTAGGAAGGGTTAGCCAGGGAATAAGTGTGGAAATTTACAGCCAATTTGCTCTAGTCCTTCTTTAGTTACGTAGGTTAGGCTTTGCTATACCTGGCCTACCTACTTGGAACAGGGCATAGTCCCAGGGTAAGTGGGAATGGTAAATATAATGGAAACACGGTTAAGGGGAGATTTTCACTTACGGAGTTTTCTTCTGGACCCCCTTCTCCCTCATGCTTAGCCCAATTGGTTTTGAGATTTTAAGTCATTCGCCTCATTAGTTTGGTGATTGTATGAACTTTTACCCCATTTATGTCAATTATAAGACCTTTCGTGCCATTTAGGTGTCGATTTTTTCCTGGCGAGCGGTAGCGAGCCTGTGATTAAGGAGGATTCGACCATCGGCCGGGAAATTTGTTTACCGAAAAATTTACAAATTTAGCTCAAAAGGTGGGCTTGAGTAATGTTTGTTTAAGCTTGCTGGAGGTCTAGGCATCACACTAAAATCGTACCCTTAATCAAGGCCGTGATTGAGATGTTGATCACTGATAGATTGTAATCTTGATCAACATAACCTAGCCTAATCCTCCTTCCCCTGTGCTTGTATACTGGGTGTCCCGCGAATTTTGTCAAATACTTCCAGAGATGAAAGATTAAGTAATTCTAAGTAAAAACTGTTATATACACATAGGCTTTTTGGGGCATTGTTTTGTAGTTATGGACCCTCAAAGTCGACATTTTGGTGTTTTTTGTAGTTGCTAACCCTGTTTTTCTTCAATAAAATGAGGATAGGAAAAAAAAACTATCAAGTGTATTATGAAGCATGATATCAATACTTCAAACTGAATATAACAAGAAACCAACAAAACCTAATTTTAAGTTCATCATCACGGAAAGAAGAAAGGAGCTACAGAGGATATTTTGATGTTTTCTGTCAGTTTAAACCCATATTCCGAGTAATGAAAATGAATACCTCAAACATTAAATGCTGTATGATGGTGCATGGTATCAATACTTGATGATAACACCAACAAATCCTCTGTAGCTCCTTTCTTCTTTCCGTGATGATGAGCTTAAAATTAAGTTGTGTTGGTTTCTTGTAATATTCAACTCCATGCCAACGGAATATGAAGTACGATGTAGGGAAGTTGTTGGTGTCAGTTTGAAGTATTGATATCATGCTTCATAATACACTTTATAGTTTTTTCCTATCCTCATCTTATTGAAGAAAAACAGGGTTAGCAACTACAAAAAACACCAAAATGCCGACTTTAAGGTTCCATAACTACAAAACAATGCCCCCAAAATCCTATGTGTGTATAACAGTTTTTACTTAGAATTACTTAATCTTTAATCTCTGGAAGTATTTGACAAAACTCGCGGGACACCCTGTATGTGTGTGTGGGTGTGTCTGTGTGTGTGAGAGAGAGAGAGAGAGAGAGAGAGAGAGAGAGAGAGAGAGAGAGAGAGAGAGACAGAGCAGAGTGAGCGAGTATATAGCAGTTAACAAGTGGCTTATATTCAATAGTTCAGTCTGCTGTGCAAAGTTATCCATTGTGTGTGTGTGGAGAGAGAGAGCGAGTGAAAGAGAGAGAGAGGGAGGTAATAACGTGAAAAGTGTAATAAAGTGTTCAATAAAGCGAGTGAGAGAAGGTAAGCCTGTTTGCAAAGAATGCTTCACCTTTCTTTACCGCCTCTTTTATCTTTCATTGGCGCTTAACTGACTCCACTGTCTCACTCACACTCTCTCTCTCTCTCCCTCTCAGATTCCCATTATATAATCAGCGTCTCCATGTTCAGGCAACTTTTTATCTGCACCTCCCTTTCCTTTTCGGTTGTCCTCAACCTTGAATTTGGCTTTCTTTCATTCTTTAAAATTTGGGGGGAACTTGTTACTTGCAGCCTTGCCTTTTGTGTCCTTCATACATAGATAAAATAGCCTACCTCACTACTATCATCATCAAATTTACTGAACACAGGTGCATGCCTCGGGATTCAGTAAATTCACTGGGTCGGGTTATCTCTTGGTAGGACTCAATATAAACATAAAGATACAGACCTCTCTGTATCACAGAGTGTGAGGTGAAGCTGAACGGTCAGGCTATGGAGATCGTCAACTCTTTTAAGTATCTGGGCAGTGTGTTGAGTAAAGATGGGACTATGGATGAAGAGGTGCGGGAGAGGGTACAACAGGGGAAGAGGGTTGTAGGAACGCTAAAAGCAGTAACAAGAAATAGGGTGGTCAGTATGGAAATGAAGAAGTCCTTGCATGACAGTGTGGTAATCCCGACACTGACTTACGGAAGCGAAGCATGGACGTTGGTTGAGAGACTCAGACCAAGAGTGAGAGCAGTGGAAATGAATTACTTAAGGAGTGCGTGCGCAGTTACATGGAGGGATAGACAGACTAATGAGGAAGTAAGAAGGAGGTGTGGTGTGGAGGTAGATGTGCTGGAAAGTGTGAAAAGGAACAACTTGAGATGGTTCGGCCATATGGAACGTATGGAAAGCGAGAGAATGACTAAGAGGGTGTACGAGAGCGAGGTGGAGGGACAGAGGGGGAGAGGTAGACCGAATATGAGGTGGAAGGATGGAGTGAGGAAGTACATGAACGAAGGCGGTGCTGGTTGGGGAGAGGGGCGTCGACTGACTGGGGACAGAGGTGCATGGGGGCGGTTCGTTCGTGGCCACCCCTTCGGGGATCACGGCGTCAGGCAATAGATAGATAGATAGATACAAACCTCCCCTTCACATCGCCATCCTCCCATTCACCGTCTTACCTCTCACTTGCTTCACATTTTCGTCATCATCAGCAGACATCTCCAATTTCCCCTCCATCATCAGCATCCTTCTCCACCACTTCCTTCTCCATCATCAGCATCCTTCTCCACCACTTCCTTCTCCATCATCAGCATCCTTCTCCACCACTTCCTTCTCCATCATTTTCTTCTCCATCATCAGCTTCTTTCTCCATCACTTCCTTCTCCACCACTTCCTCCTCCAATTTATTCTTTTCCACCATTTCCTCCTCCACCATATTCTTCTCCGCTACATCCTCCTCCACCTTCCCCTATTCCTTCATTTTCTTTCTTGCCCTGTCCATTCTATTCCTCTTCCACATTTTAATACTGCTCCTCCTCTTTCTCCACCACCTCCTTAGCATCCGGCTTCCCCAATTCCTTCATTTTCTTCCTATTTCTACCTATGCTATTCCTCTTCCACATCTTATACTTCTTCACCACCTCTCCCTCCACCATTTCATCTTCCTCCCTCCCTTATTCCTTCGTCTTCTTCCTTTGCCTGCCCCTTCTTCCACATTTTAATACTCCTCTTACTCCTTCTCTTCCTTCCCCTTTTCCTCCATTTTCTTCATTTTCGTGCCCATGTTCTTCCTCTTCCTAATTTGAATATTCTTCTTCCTACTCCTCCATCACCTTCTCCTACTTCCCCTATTCCTCCACCTTCTTCCTTTGCCTGTCCATGCTTTTCCTCTTCCACATTGTAGCACTCCTCCTCCTCCTCCTCCATCACCTCCTTCTCCAGCTGCCTCAAAGCCATAACGCAAGTCTTAAAACTCTCGACAGCGCAACCCCAAGTTAAGGCGGGTTAGGGGGGGGGGGCCCCCTAAGGGGTTTAGTTTGCAACCTAGACCTGTATTAGGCTTTAATACACACACACACACACACACACACACACACACACACACACACACACACACACACACACACACATACACACACCAAGATCCCCTTTTAGTTGACGCCCTAGACTAAAATATCGATTCCCCAGACTCCCTTCAAGGTGAATGATATATAAATAATTAATTAAAGGACACCGGTTCAAGATGAATGTGTAATTGTTTTTGTAGAAACTGTCTCGGCCGAAGGCCGGTTTCTGGTATTGTAGGCTCCCTATCGCTCGCCAAAAAAATATCGACACCTGATTGGAGCGAAAATTCTTAAAACCGTCAAACTAATCAGGTGAAACTAAATACATTTTCCAATCTTATGGGGAGATATAGTGTATGTGTGTGTGAGCGCGCGAGCGCGCCTGTTGGGGGGGGGGGGGGTAAATCGAATCGAATGGGGGATAGAAAAGCGTGGAAATTAGAATTTTAGGTGGAAGTGTAGCTAGGGAAAATTTTGAAATACAGTAAAAGTGAAAAGTTTGCAGGCGATCTGCAATGCTGTTTTTGAGTATGTTTTTAGTTACTGTTGCATACTCATGTGCTGAGAGAGTGCATGTTCTTAGCCTTGGTGTTTTTGGCAAGAGGGAAGGCGCCGTCATCATGTTCATTTGCCGAAGCTCCCCGGCCCGTGGCCACGATCAAGACACACAGTATAAATTCATCTGCCACTTTCTCTTCTTCATTCTCATTGCTGTCCTCTTTGTTTCTAGTGTAATTCCTATAGCATGAAGTGTGATAGTGTGCCTCTGCAGCAACAATGTATCTACTGGCTAATGCTATCATCCTTCCGTCTCCCTTTCTGACGGCACTCTCTCTTAGTGTTTGATCTATACTCTCAGTTGTGCAGCTAGCGTAAGAGTTTCACGTGTATTGGAGTGCTTTTTGTACTTGACCTTGCTACAGAATATGCAGATCAGAGCATAAACTCTTGATTCAGGTATTGATGTTCTGGAAGACTTTTTTTGGAGGACAGCCACTACTACCAGATAGATCACTACTACATTCACCTGCTTTCTTTTTCAGAGTCTCCAAGTCTCTTTTCATGGTGAACATGCTTCTACATTTTCGATGATAGAACAGAATTGGAACTTCTTTGTCCTGAAGCGTTTTTGCAACGTCTAGAATGGGGACATGGTTCCTGACTTTGGCGGCTTCAAGTAAGGTTAACCAGGAGGCATGGCTTTGAGGACTGACTAAATGTTCATCTCCGTCGGATACTGCCTGGTGTATGATGCACAGTTTCTTGGTGGGTCCCTGTGGCGTCTCCATGTTGACGGACATTCCAGGCCCCTTACGTAGAAGTTCCACAGCTACCACAATACCTGAAAAAGAAATTAAATATTAATTATATTTATACATATATATATATATATATATATATATATATATATATATATATATATATATATATATATATATATATATATATATATATATATATATATATATATAGACATACATACATTCATATAGCCGATCAGCCTGGTCATAGAAACCAAAATCAGTGTCCTAGCTGCTCTAGAATATGATATGATATTTATAGCGTAATGAGCATTTTGGCGGCCATTTTGGAAAAAGGGTGCTAACACCCATAAAGCTGACACTGCCACAATGCTATCACATATTTTCTAACTCTAGGGGTCTACACCTTTACAAAAAACACTATTAGCATTCTCCCCCCGATTTGATACCGAGCAACCCCCCTGGCTGATGGACTAATATGTAAGAAAGGAGGATTCATCAGCATCAGGCACGATGAAGTAAGAGATGTAACGGTGAACATGCTCAGTGAGGTGTGTATAGATGTGGTGCGCAAACCATCACTCATTCCCTTGGAGGGAGAGATCTTGCAGCACAGGACGGCCAACACATCCAATGAAGCACGAGTGGACGTTAGTGCAAGAGGTTTTTGGACAAATGCACAGCGAGCGTTCTTTGACATAAGAGTATTTGACCCAATGGCCCATAGCTACAGCGAGATGTCTCTGGATGCTGCACACAAGAGGAACGAACAAGAGAAGGTCAGGGCATATGGGGAAAGAATCTTAAATATCGAACAAGGCAGCTTTACCCCTCTAGTCTTCACCACACCTGGAGGAATGGGACCCAGGGCCCAGTGCTTCTATTCAAGGCTTGCAGAGATCATCGCAGAGAAGAAGCAATAGCCCAGGAGCCACGTCGTAGCCTGGATGAGGTGCCGTCTATCTTTCTCATTGCTCAGATCAGCACTACTATGCCTGCGGGGAACAAGACGGTCTGCACCACAACCAGTGACGGTGGCAGAAGTGGACTACGAGGCAGCAGTGGCAGAGGGTCGCATAGGAAGGAGACTGGATTGAAGTTGCATGGTGTAGAATAGTAATATCTGATGCTTGTAAAATAAAATGTATGAACAATATTAAATAAAAATCAATGTAGTAGACCAAATAAAAACAACGTTGTAGTAGTAGTAGTAGTAGTAGTAGTAGTAGTAGTAGGCATTATCAATACCAGCAATAAGCTGCAATTTTAATATCATAATTGCCATGATCATAACCCTTCCAGAGACAATTTAGTTACATTATGGTGTTGGATATATAAATAAGCTTTCAAAGATTCTCCGCATTACTTTATTTTGCATTTTATGTTATATTTATTTATTCAATTTATTTTTAGAATCAGCAGAACAAATATTGCATATTAATGAAACAAATAACTGAATCAAATATTATAATATATAATCTCAAAGCGAAACAAGGGATTATAGATAAACAATAATTATGACAATAATTGAAAATCATTATATATCTCAGTAGAACTTATAGTCTTATAATCACCTACTCGAAAACTACCCACTTCCTCAGTTTCCAATTGGTTTGTTATATATTTTAACCACCCTCTACTAACACGACGAGGGATTTACAGTGTGCTGGCTTAATAATACACAATGGTTGATACCCTCTGAAGTCCTATTTTAACTAACTAACAGAAACGACTATTTACAAAATACATGTACTTGAATCAAGTCGGTTACCAAGTTCCATCCTCAATGAAAAACCTACCTCAACCAGAACTTCTCGAGACCTACTATATATATTAGTTTCCACATTTCAACCATTAAATAAATAAACTCACTATTACCAAAATACATTCCTGAGAGTAACCATATACCAACCATTAAGGGGGCCCGCCTCGCTTATTTCTCTTCCTCTCCCTCTCTCTTTGGCTTTTATCCATTCGGCTCCATTCAACCTACTGTTTTAAGACGTTTACCCCATCCAGGTGTCAATATGTATATTTTTGTTTTGATAGCAAGCTACATTTGTACATTTTTCGATAGAAAAATTTCTCCGGCGAAGCCGGATTTCTCCATACAATGCTGGCTCGCTATCGCTCGCCAGGAAAAAATCAACACCTGCATGGGGATAAACGTCTTAAAACAGTTGGCTGAATGGGGCCGAATGGACACAAGCCAGGGAAAAATAGAAAAAGAGATAAATATAAAACAAAAAACGGTGACCCCCCTTAAACAAAAAACACTTCATCGAGCACAACTTCTCGAGAGCTTCTACGTACCTACCTTAGTTATGGACATTTAACCACGATAATACAAACTTTCATCTTACACAACTTTTTGGAGCCTTGTCCACCTCAATAACTATATGTCCACCACTATGAACAATACCTCAGTATACACCATTTCTCAATCACTATATTAACACTTTAAATATACTATAACATATTATTGCATTTTATTATGGCTAATAATTTACTATTTTATTGAGTTTAGCAGGGTTAAGTGATAGCAGGAGGTCCTTCTAAAGGAAAGCAGAATACAATCGTCTAGTATTAGCATGAACAAAAGTGGAATGACGTATACTAAATGAGACAATATATACAGCTTCACCAGGCCCTAAATCAACACAACCTCCACCACCAACACAACACAAAGTTACGTGAGTGAGGCTCTGGGATATGACGGAAACTTAGTGGCAGGTTGTATCGGTTATTATGTTGGTCTTACCTCTGAATCACAGTAGAATATTTATAGGTCCGTCGGCTACTGCTACTACATAATGGGATTATGAAGAGGTGTAAATTTAAAGGAAACACTTTCTAGGTTATAACTATTTCAATACCAACAAACTAGAGATTGGCTAGCACTTAGATTCTAGAGTCCTGTAAGGGAGCACTGTATAGAATAACCACTCTATAGAAGTACTGTTAGGATGTACTGTCTCTACTTATAAAGTTTGTACAAGCAGTTTGAGGAATGCTTGTTGATTTCATTAATTGAGTTTAGAGGTTTAGTTGGTTGGTGGAGAAAAAAACCCCATAATACTAGAAAAGCAACTAGGACTGAGCTATATTTCCTGCATTTATCTTATTCCTGAAAGAAGAAAATACATATATTAGAAGGTGTCCGATCCTAATGATGTCACACACTTATGATATCGTTGAAATATCGTCACTGTACGCGGACACTAATTAATACCCAGCGTGATGAAGGTATTGACCTTCCTGTGGGACTGACTGTACTGCTACTGGTGGGCAGAGCTTGATACCCCTCCTGGGAGCTGAGGATCGGGCGTGGCAGTGTCGTGTGATACTATGTGTGACAACTAGTTGATAGCAATCTCCATGGGTGTATCGGCAATTGTCTGTTAGTCACGTTGCGTTGCAAGAGCCGTGTGAACTATGCTTTCGTTTGCAGTTTTAGACCAAAGGAGTTGAAAGGTAACATGGTGAGGTAGTGATCTTCTAATGGTAGGATCACACCAACTATATGCACAATTACTTAATAATTGCGTAACTGATATTGAGATGCTACTTAATGTACTTAATGTTATATATGTTATATACTGTATGTGTTTAAAGTGTACAGTCGACTATAGATGCGCTGTTACAAGGTTTTTCTGGACCTCCTTCTCCCTCATGCTTATCCCCATTAGTTTTGACATTTTAAGAAGTTCGCCCCATTAGCTTGGTGATCTTAAGACCTTTTGTGCCATTTAATTGTCGAATGTATCTCGTAGGGGGGTCTTTGGTTTATTTGTTTAAGCTTGATGGAGGGATTGGGAGGAAACTAAAAATAATAAATATATAAATATGTATATATACAGTATATGAACAAATAAATACAAATATCCCTTTAAATCAACACAACAACCACCACCATCACCACTGCCTCCCAACACAAGTTACACGAGTGAGTCTGTGGGATCTGACGGGAACTTAGTGGCAGTTCTTTAATACCGTGACTTGCTCTCCGGTGCAAAGTTTGCCACTGTTGACGAGGTGGCGCCGGGGTGTTAATTAATTAATGTGCTTCTGGCATTCTGTTTGTGAGGGGTGTTTTGATCTTGATTTTGTCTCTCTTTTTATTTTCTTACTTCGGCCTTGTTTTTAGTTGTTTCATACCATATTTGTTATTGCTATTTATTGTAAGGTTATAGATATTTGATTTGTTAGTATTTCATTTCCCCCTCTCCATATTTCTATGCTAACCCACAATTCCCTACGTTACCAACTGACTGCCCTGGTGGTCTCCTTCTCTCTGTGTCGGTATTGTACGCCCTATAATACCCAATCATTCCAACACCCCTTTGTTGACACCCCACCCCATATACTGGCCATTTATTTTAGAGGGGGGGGGGACCCCTTTTTCCCTCATGTTTCGCTCCATTAGTTTTGATATTATAAGACATTTGCCCCATTACTTTGCCGATTTAAAGACCTCTCGTGCCATATATATGCTATTATTTTCTGGTAAGGGATTGCGAGCCTGCAATTTAGGAGGAACTGCCCTTCTAGCTAGGCATTTTTCTACAAAAAAATCACAAATTTAGCTGGAAGGGAGGTCTAGGAGGGGGGATGTGTAAGCTTGATAAAGGTCTAGGGACGAAGCTTTAAAATGTATAATATATAAATAATCAAATAAATATACAATTAGATAGAAATATATCCTTAAGTTCCTATCCCTTATGTTGAAATGACTATATTGACTCCCTACTCCCTATATTGACACCCTACTCCCTATGTTGACACCCTACTCCCTATATTGACACCCTACTCCCTATGTTGACACCCTACTCCCTATATTGACACCCTACTCCCTATGTTGACACCCTACTCCCTATGTTGACACCCTGCTCCCTATATTGACACCCTACTCCCTATGTTGACACCCTACTCCCTATTTTGACACCCTACTCCCTATATTGACAACCTACTCCCTATGTTGACACCCTACTCCCTATGTTGACACCCTACTCCCTATGTTGACACCCTACACCCTATGTTGACACCCTACTCCCTATATTGACACCCTACTCCCTATGTTGACACCCTACTCCCTATGTTGACACCCTACTCCCTATGTTGACACCAGACTCCTTATGCTGACACCCTACTCCCTATGTTAACACCAGACTCCTTATGATGACACCCTACTCCCTATGTTGACACCCTACTCCCTATGTTGACACCCTACTCCCTATGTTGACACCCTACTCCCTATGTTGACACCCTACTCCCTATGTTGACACCCTACTCCCTATGTTGACACCCTACTCCCTATGTTAACACCCTACTCCCTATGTTAACACCCAACTCCCTATGTTAACACCCTACTCCCTATGTTGACACCCTACACCCTATGTTAAAACTCTACTCCCTATGTTGACACCCTACTCCCTATGTCACCACCCTATTCCCTATGTTAACACCCTACTCCCTATTTTTACACCCTACTCCCTATGTTGACACCCTACTTCCTATGTTAACACCCTACTCCCTATGTTGACACCCTACTCCCTATGTCAACACCCTACTCCCTATGTTAACACCCTACTCCCTATGTTGACACCCTACTCCTATGTTTAACCTACTCCTATGTTAACACCCTACTCCCTATGTTACACCCTACTCCCTATGTGACACCCTACTTCCTATGTTAACACCCTACTCCCTATGTTGACACCCTACTCCCTATGTCAACACCCTACTCCCTATGTTAACACCCTTCTCCCTATTTTGACACCCTACTCCCTATGTTGACACCCTACTTCCTATGTTAACACCCTACTCCCTATGTTGACACCCTACTCCCTATGTCACCACCCTACTCCCTATGTTAACACCCTACTCCCTATTTTTACACCCTACTCCCTATGTTGACACCCTACTCCCTATTTTGACACCCTACTCCCTATATTGATAACCTACTCCCTATGTTGACACCCTACTCCCTATGTTGACACCCTACTCCCTATGTTGACACAACACCCTACTCCCTATACAACCCCTACTCCCTATGTTGACACCCTACTCCCTATGTTGACACCAGACTCCTTATGCTGACACCCTACTCCCTATGTTAACACCAGACTCCTTATGATGACACCCTACTCCCTATGTTGACACCCTACTCCCTATGTTGACACCCTACTCCCTATGTTGACACCCTACTCCCTATGTTGACACCCTACTCCCTATGTTAACACCCTACTCCCTATGTTAACACCCAACTCCCTATGTTAACACCCTACTCCCTATGTTGACACCCTACACCCTATGTTAACACTCTACTCCCTATGTTGACACCCTACTCCCTATGTCACCACCCTACTCCCTATGTTAACACCCTACTCCCTATTTTTACACCCTACTCCCTATGTTGACACCCTACTTCCTATGTTAACACCCTACTCCCTATGTTGACACCCTACTCCCTATGTCAACACCCTACTCCCTATGTTAACACCCTTCTCCCTATTTTGACACCCTACTCCCTATGTTGATACCCTACTTCCTATGTTAACACCCTACTCCCTATGTTGACACCCTACTCCCTATGTCAACACCCTACTCCCTATGTTAACACCCTTCTCCCTATTTTGACACCCTACTCCCTATGTTGACACCCTACTCCCTATGTTAACACCCTACTCCCTATGTTGACACCCTACTCCCTATGTCAACACCCTACTCCCTATGTTAACACCCTACTCCCTATGTTGACACCCTACTCCCTATGTTAACACCCTACTCCCTATGTTGACACCCTACTCCCTATGTTAATTCCCTTCTCCCTATATTGACACCCTGCATTTTAACTCCCCCAGACTCATATGACGCGATCGCGTCATATGGCGGTTCCGCCCAAATGACCCGATCGCGTCATATGAGCCTAGTGAAATAGATCAACAATAAGTTATGTGACACTTCTCTGCGTTATTTTGAGCTCAGTAAGTTAGAACAGAATCTGTCGATTGGTGACAACCCCAAATTCCTCCGACTTCTAACAGTCCCTCAGTGTGATTTTGACTGTTGTGGGGAAAATACCGGGCAGTCCGCCTCCTCGTCAGTAAGTTAACTATTCCTGTCTGAGGGGGTTAACACCCTGCTCCCTGTTCCTACCCTACTCCCTACATTGCCACCCTACTCCCTATAATGCCACCCTGCTCCCTATGTTGACACCCTAATGTTTACACCCTACTCCCTATGTTCCCACCCTATGGGGAGGTGTGGTGGAGTGGTCTTGCCACTGGACTGGTAGTCCGGTGGTCCCGGGTTCGAATCCCAAGTGTATCAATGGGAAGATATTATTGGGATGGAATTTGTGCTGTACCTAGTGTCAGTGCATTATCACAAAGCCCACCAAAACGCCAAAAAAATGCCCGCATTGTTCCCTGATTAAATATAGCACTGTATGAATATTCCCATATTCAAAATATGCTACAGGGGGCCAATACCTAGTGAGTTAATTACTCAATGGGTGGCGTTCTGAGAGTGTGGGGGGTGAGACAGTGAAGCACAAAGGCGAAGCCTCTCCAGAGATGGGGCTGCTTCGAGCCATGATTGGAGCTCTTAAGTGCTTCACATGTCTCACTCCCTAGACTGGAGCAAGACCTAACAGGTTTCACCGTGTTGAGCGGTTGGATGTACAGCCTCTCAGCCTATTCCCGAGAGGGAGTAGTTGGAATATATATACCGGTATATATATACATATATACAGTATATGTATACATAATATATATATATATATATATATATATATATATATATATATATATATATATACTACAAAAAAAAACTACTCTCTATGTTGACCCTTTCCCCCTCTGCGGTACCCATAAGAGGGGAAGGCAGCAGCGGTAGTAGTAAAGGGTGTAGTCGGACCCATTTCCCCTCTTGTCACAACACCCAAATTTATCACCTATAAATATTGTGGGTCATGGAGACACTCGGGCTTCATATGAACTTCTTTGGTGGGAGGAGGAGGAGGAGGAGGAGCAGGAGAAGTGGGGAGGAAAAGCGGAGGAAAAAGAGGAAAGGAAGAGGAGAAGAAGGAGGAGGAAGAGGAATGGAAGAGGAGGAGAAAGAAAAGGAATGGAAGAGGAGGAGAAGGCTGAGAAAGAGGAGGAGAAGGAAGTCCGATGTATGTATAGTTTGGAGATGAAAGAAAAGTATTGGCCATTTTAATTAATGTGAGAATTGGGCATAACATTTATCCACCAAAATGCCACAGTATATGTTTTGTCGTGGCCCAACAATTTGTTAGCACTCCTCATCACTTGTCAACTATACTGTATGTTAGCACTCCTCATCACTTGTCACCTATACTGTATGTTAGCACTCCTCATCACTTGTCAACTATACTGTATGTTAGCACTCCTCATCACTTGTCAACTATACTGTATGTTAGCACTCCTCATCACTTGTCAACTATACTGTATGTTAGCACTCCTCATCACTTGTCAACTATACTGTATGTTAGCACTCCTCATCACTTGTCAACTATACTGTATGTTAGCACTCCTCATCACTTGTCAACTATACTGTATGTTAGCACTCCTCATCACTTGTCAACTATACTGTATGTTAGCACTCCTCATCACTTGTCAACTATACTGTATGTTAGCACTCATCACTTGTCAACTATACTGTATGTTAGCACTCCTCATCACTTGTCAACTATACTGTATGTTAGCACTCCTCATCACTTGTCAACTATACTGTATGTTAGCACTCCTCATCACTTGTCAACTATACTGTATGTTAGCACTCCTCATCACTTGTCAACTATACTGTATGTTAGCACTCCTCATCACTTGTCAACTATACTGTATGTTAGCACTCCTCATCACTTGTCAACTATACTGTATGTTAGCACTCCTCATCACTTGTCAACTATACTGTATGTGTATACAAATATCCTCAACATCCTTTTTTATTTATATTATTTTTTGTTGTCTTTGTTATTTATGTATTTTTTATTTTTATTTGTGTTGTGCTAACATTTTGCAGACAGACAGGCATAAGAGCGGGAGTGATCATAACTCCCTGCGTGAATACAGTACAGCACTCCCACTAGTTGTGTTAATAGATGTGTTTCCATTATATCTTTCAAAACACATACAGTAGGTCTGATTAGTTAATTATTTTAAGTGGGTTTAGGGAAAGAACGTGTTAAATTGTATGCCATTAATGAACGTGTGCTCTTCTGTCAATTACTACATGAATTCCCTCGGAGGTACTTGGATTTCGTAGTTTTATAGACTCCCCGGAAGCAACGGTTAAATAATGGTTTTATAATTATTATTAATGGCCTCGAATTACCCGGTATATACATATTTTGTTTTATATTGCCGTCAAGTACTTTGTTTCAGCTCTTAAAGACTCTTTAGACAAGTGCGTGTTTTTGTGATTTATTCCAGTTGTTCTACAAGGTACAATATCAAATGTATTTATACAGTACATGTTTATGTGTAAGTGTTTGTGGTTATGTGTGTGTGGTTGCGTATTAATGTGCATATGTGTGTGTGTGTGTGTGTGTGTGTGTGTGTGTGTGTGTGTGTGTGTGTGTGTGTGTGTGTGTTATAAATTTCTGTTCGTCCAACTATGATACGTATTTCCATAAATATAATTGTGTGTGTCTTTGTACCCGGCCGCACACTATAATCTGTGTCTTTTCCAGCTGATGGTAAATTGCTATCTCGCTATTTTGATTACTCGGCTATTACCAACATTATGTAGCGAAATATGATGATAACTACGAAAAATTGGCAATAATATGACGCACATACACAGCAATATCATATCTGTCTAACAAGAACCGATACTCAGATGCTGAGAGATTAAATTTACTCTCAGCTGGAAAACAACAAACCATAATATTATAGTATTTCACAATGTATTCCTTTGCCTCTAGCAGTATCACATAATGTCAGAAACGTAAGTGTATTCGTTAGAGTTGATTTTATAACAGCTAATGGTAAATTGGCATGTCGCCCTCTTCATTACTTAGCTATTACGAAGATTGTGTTGCGGTATGTGTTATTAACTATGAAAACTTTGCATTAATATGAAGCAGATATATAGTAGTTTCAAATTTGTCCATTGAGTATTTAGAAATCAGCTGCTAAGGGATTAAATATACTATCTGCTGAAATATAACAACCGACTCTAGTTAGGTTTCATTCCATCCTGCAAGAAAACAAACATAACATTTTTAACAACAGTAAAAGAAAAAGTCTCGTCTTGTCTGGTCCAACTTCAGATCCAAGTTGCGCCTTTCCAAATCCGGCGCAAACTATTCCTAACTTGCGCAATAAAAAGGACAACCGATGGAGAGAGAAAAAAATCTTTCGGAGTCAGAGGGCAGGCACACAGGGTAATGCATGGAGAGAGAGAGAGTACACAAGAGTACAAAGGAGTACAAAGGAAACAAGCAACAACAGATCTATTGATTCTTACGAGGCTGCTTGTAACTAAACTAGTTATTTTTCCTTATACTGTACTGTATATATACATTATGTTTATGGTTATTCATATGCACTGTATATACTGTACTGTATATATACATTATGTTTATGGTTATTCATATGCACTGTATATACTGTACTGTATATATACATTATAACTGTATACTGTACTGTACTGTATATATACATTATGTTTATGGTTATTATGCACTGTATATACTGTACTGTATATACATTATGTTTATGGTTATTCATATGCACTGTATATACTGTACTGTATATATACATTATGTTTAACTCTCCTTCCAGACATAGGCTTTCTATACCCTTTAATTTTGATTGTTCAGCGTGATGAACTCTGGAGGTTTTATTCCAGACAAGTGAGATGACAAATAATATGAGCTTTTCAACTGGTTCGACGCACTTGTGCTCCCTCAAGTACCTTGGTTATCTCTCAGTTTTGGCCGGGTGCAGATCGGGGTAACGAAATTGATTTGCCATTGCCTCACCCTCTTGTCTCATAATCTTGGAGTACTTACTTCCTCATGCCACCTATTGAGCCTTTCTGTCACAAAGTACCGTACTGACGTCCACTGCAATTTTTATATATGGGAATATCCGTGCAATGCTAATGAACTAGAAACAGCATGAGTGTTTGTGTGGCATGTCGGCAGATTTTGTTGTAATGTACTGAAAGTAAATATAGCACAAATTCCATTGCTGTAATATCTTTCAAAAACGTATTGGAATTTGAACTTGGGACTTTAGGGTTCCTAGTTCAGTAGTAAGACCACTCCACCACACCTATCCTAATATGTGTGTGTGTGTAATAATAATAATAATAATAATAAACGGTTTATTAAAGAATGGCAGCCTCATGAGCTGAAAATACACATTTTACAATTTAGTGGATGAACATGAGATGTACAGATATGAGGATGGTAAGCTTAGTTTACAAACAAAATAAATAAATACAATAATGATGCATGTGCAGAATACAAATTATCATAAAATAACCATGAGAGTAAGTGATATACAGTACATTTACACATTTATTAACTTACTCATATACAGAACATACGTATATACACGTACGTGCGCACATACATATACATACATATATAGGAACATAAGAACATGCAGTAAGTGTGCACATGTCCGTATACACAAACGCTCACGTATGCACACAGACATACATACATACAGAAACTGTTTTGGTAAGTGAGGTAAAGAGGGTGCGGGGTGCACCCCTCTGACGTCCCATGGATTACTCCTCGGATCAAGAGACTGATGCAGAATCGGAATAAGGCCTTCTACACGGACAACAATCGCTACAAGGACCTACGCAACATTGTGATAAGGGAAATCCGTTGGGCGAAGAAGTCCTACTACCCTACAAAGATTCATCATTTAAAACAAACCAATATCAGTCAGTGGTACTCTAAAATTAAGAATCTTTGTGGCTTAAGTAGTGGGACTCCTTCGATCCCCTGTGTTTCCCATGTCCCTCGTGTAGATGCACCTGAACTGATAAATAATCACTTCTCTACCATCTGCCAAACCCTCCCCAAACTAGACCGCACCAACCTCCCTGCCTTCCTCCCATCCCCTTCCCCCCCAGTAACTGTTCAAGAATTTGAAGTGGCCAAAAAGCTTTCCAGTTTCAAATAAAAAGATCAACAACCCCAGTAGACCTACCCATGAAAATATACAAAGAATTTTCAGTGGAATTTGCCACCCCCCTTTGCTCGATAATTAATGCCTCCTTAAGGCAAAGTAAATGCCCTGCAGACTGGAAAACTTCATACGTCACTCCAATCCCCAAAACCCCCTCCCCACATTCTCTTAATGAACTCAGACCAATTGCCATTACGCCCATCCCTAGTCTAATCTGTGAGGACTTTGTATTCACCTGGGCTTACTCACAAATCCGTCACTTGATAGATCCCCAACAGTTTGGCAACGTAAAAACCTCCTCCACCACTCACTGTCTTATTAGCTTCCTAGATATATTTACACAAATCTTGAGAAGAGAAAGACTTCCCTCGCCCTTGCCTTTATTGACTTCAGGAAAGCATTTGACCTTGTTGACCACACCATCATCATCAACAAAGCCATAAAGTTGGGGCTACATCCTACCCTGGTTGCGTGGTTGACCGACTTCCTTAGTGACAGACGACAAGCAGTGCGATACCAAGGCTTCATCTCCACCTTCCTAGACATCACATGTGGAGTCCCACAGGGCACAAAGATGGGGCCTCTATTGTTCCTCATCTTGATTAATGATGCCCTAAAGGACACCCCATTCCACTGGAAGTACGTGGACTACTCGACAGTCGGCATTACTGTCGATAACACCTCCCCTAACTATGACCCCCTACAAGACATCCTCGACCGTCTTCAAGCCTGGACCACAGACAATCATGTGACTATCAATCATGACAAAACAGTGGTCATGCACATCAACACTTCCGTTACCGACCTTCCTCCACCCACTGTCACAATTGGTCCTCATCCCCTTCAGCTTGTTGAGTCCACCAAACTCCTCGGAATCACTGTGGACAACAAACTGAACTGGAAGAAACATGTAACTACCACAGTCAGGACCGCCACTTACAAGTTTATGCTAAGGCGGTTTGAGATCCCTGGCGGGGCCGGAGAATGAGCTGAAGAGTATATATAACACCTTTATCCTCCCTAAGCTCACCTACGCCTCTCCCGCCTGGTCCTCCTCTCTAACCCTAACACAACAACGTCAACTGGAGAGAGTTCAGAGGAGGGCATGCAGGATCATCCTGGGTGGCACATATCCAGGGTACGAGGAAGCTCTCACCACCCTTAGCATACCTGCACTTTCAACCCACCACTACAACACACTCAAACAGTTTGCATCTAAGCTGCTTGTTCACCCACGACACAGAAACTTACTTCCACCAGACGCCCCTAGACCTACACGTGCAGCTCGTCATTTCAACACACTCCAACCAATAAGAGCAAGAACTGACAGATAGAAAAATAGTCCTATCCCAACCATTGTTAATATTATTAATAATGTGTAATAACGGTCTGTCACACCATATATACGCGCCCACCTTTAATAATATATGCATAAGTGTGTGCGTGTGTGTATTAGAATATAATTATGTATGTATTTGCTTGAGTTTGTTTATGTATATGTGTATATATGTATCTATGTATGTGCAGTATATGTGTATGTATGTGTGCGTATATGTGTATGTATGTCTGCGTTATTTATGTATATATATATGTGTATAGTGTATACTGTTTGTGGTTCGAGCCCGGCTGAGAGTATCAGGTAGGATAAGAGAAGAGCATATATGCATGTAATGTGCATATATTTATGTATATGTATGTCTGTGTGTACGTGCTGTCAATGGTTCGAGCCCGGTTGAGAATATAAGGTATATAATATATATATGTACTGTACGTGTATTTATATTTATATGGTCATATGCACATATGTATGTAAATATACGTACATATGAGCGAGAACATATTGCTCACTAGCGCAACTTCTGATTATAAATCTATGCATAAGCATTATCTATTATTAAGTGTTCGCGTATCTTCATCCATGTATTTCCACCCTTAACAATAGAACGCCCAGCTCTTCCATATTTCGCCTTCTGTCTCACACACACACACACACACACACACACACACACACACACACACACACACACACCTGCTCTACCGAGGATTAACCTCCCATTGTAGTACCCGCACCCTCTTTACCTCACTTACCAAAACAGGGGTGTGTGTGTGTGTGTGTGTGTGTGTGTGTGTGTGAATGGCTATAAACTCATTGTACCCATTTACAACAAGATGTCCTTCGTTATATGAGTATATTCTATCCACTATAATTAAGCCAGACATCTTGACTTCTAACCTCTAACTCAAAAAGGGCTTTAGCAAATGGGTTGTAATTTCTCACACATATCCCCTGACTGACTCTTCTCAAATGATAACAAATATTAGCATGATTACTCTTTTTATTTTTTATTTTATTTTTTTACCGAGGTTAGTGGTCAACAATTGACGTAATTATATTGATAAAACTATGGATGTGTTGCGAGATAGCTAGAATAGATTAACCAATTAAACTTGTCTTATGATCATAAACTCGTAGTTGGTGAAGTAGTTAACTACAACCACTGAATTGTTAACTTACTTTGATAAATTCTCGACATGCATTAAAGATTATACAATAAATCTATAGATGAAATTGATAACACCATGAATAAAAGGGAAACCCGAATAAGAAGACAATAAGAAGCATCATCAACCATATACATTAAAGGTTTTTGTTTTTAGTTTGCTCCCTAGACCTCAATCAAGCTTTGAAAAATAATGTCAACCCTCTCACGACCATATGACGCAGAGGTTGCCAGATTAGCAATAAGACATAGAGTTCTCTCACTCTTTTAATTGCCTCTCCAAAATTAGTTTTCTGCCCACAGCTAACTCAAAGACAACTGCAGTGGTTAAAGTAACTAAACTAAAGGTTTCTAAATACCCCTGATGGTAACAAAGGATTTAAAGTATCCCTAATAGGCTCAAACTTGCGTCAAGAACGTGATTGTTTTGTAAATATGTACAGTACATTTTCCGGTAGCATAATGTCTTGACCGAAGGCCGGTTCCTCGTAAGAAACAGGCTCGCTGTCGCTCTCCAGGACAAAAATCGACTCCTAAATAGTACGAACAAATTTACTATTAGCAAATGAATGGGACGAAAGATCTTAAAATCGCCAAACTACTGAGGCGAATGTCTTAAAATTTCAAAACTAATTGGGCTAATGATGTGGGAGAAGGGAGTCCAAAACAAAAATAATAACCTCCCTTTAACCCCACAAGCACGATGACGTAATTTTCATCATATTCTGGTTACCATTAGGCGATTTTCTTACCTCTAGAACTCAAAGGGGTAGATACGATCTCCGTGAACCCTCTGAATATCATTGGTTCTTCTTAAACTTATACAATCGTTCAATTTAACCAAACTCAAAGGTAAAATGGCGTCATAATACCGAAGGGGTTAATGAATCAGTACCGATGCTGTCTTTTTTTACTGTAATCAGGCTACTGTTAGACCACTTCATTCAGCTTAAAAACAGCCTTCGAACTATCTCAGTTTACCATTTTTATTACCACAGATCTTTCTTAAACTGCACAAAATCATTTAAATAAAGCTAGAAAGAAAATAAAAAGACCGCTGGAATAGAAGGTGTTAACGAATCAGAACACATGTATATTTTCAGGGGGAATATAACTCGTCGATGTTATATTTGGTTGCCTCGTTAGACCAGACTAAACGTGCCAGCCTGTTTAATTAGGCCATATTTACATTCACTTACGTAATAGAGGCAGGTAACGAGGTACATATTTACAGATAAACTTTATATATGTTCGCTTATAGGTAATACGCATTTGATTTGATTTTATGTCTATACTCGAGTTTTGGGCTTGAATTTGGAATGCGAGATGGGTGTAGGCTGTAATTGCCTGGAAGAATATGTGATACTTATATTAAAATGAATCAAGTAACAGCTAGATCTCAATAATATACAATTGCCTCTGTTTTTGTGAAATAATTCAGTATTAGTTAATTAATGAATGTGAATATATGGATGTGAACTGACTCGGTTTATCAACAATATTTATTTGGATTTACCTTATTTTCTCTGGACGCAATATCATAAAATGGGTCATATAGCTTAACTGTTCATTTCAAGGCTTTATGCAGTCATTGTTACGTGTTCCTCTCTATAATGAAATGTATTAGCAAATAGATAATTAGATATATATACAATATGGTTTGTTGGCCACTCTCACTCTCACTCTCTCTCTCTCTCACACACACACACACACACACACACACACACACACACACACACACACACACACACACACACACACACACACACATAAATATATATATACAGGGTGTCCCAGGAGGAAAGGTCATAACTTTGGGAAATGATCAAACAAAATATTCTAAGCCTAAAATGTTCTGTGAGAAATATTCCAAATCTCAACCAGTGAAGAGATATTGCATGTTGAAAATGGCATTTTCTTAAGTATTTCCCCATAAGGGTGGCCTAGCTGTCCTAGTACCTACCACACCTCCATCTAACTGCAGTTATTTTACCATGTTATTGTAAAGATATCATAATTCTGTAAGTTGCAAAATTATTATAGATATAATAGCTCAATTTGGACCAGTTGGAAACTATCTGACATGGAAGAGTCCATTACAGCGAGGCGGCGGAGGACACTATATAAAACCTTCAATGTCTGTTTAACGATTGAGATTTGGACTTTTTGTTATAGAACATTTTAGGCTTAGAATACCTTGTTTTATCATTTCCCAAAGTTATGCCCTTTCCTCCTGGGACACCCTGTATATATACTGTATACTATATATACTGTATGTGTACAGTATATATATATATATATATATATATATATATATATATATATATATATACTGTATATATATATAAATATTATGATAATATTAATAATATATACTGTATATGATAACAGTGATGATAAAGGAAAACCAACCCCATCTAAAACTTCTCTCCCCCCGCCATTCCAGCCCATTATATACAGATCACATTCATTACACACCCGTCAGCCCTCCTCACCTAACTCACTCTCCCAGCCACAAATTGCCACCCAACTTGGTAAACAACAAACCAGCTGATCCGCTCCCTTCCCCTATCTTTCCTTCCGTCCTCTCCCGCTTTTCATCTCCCCCTTCCCCCATCTTTCCTTTCGCTCCCTCCCTCTCTTCTCCCTCTCCCCCTCACCTACCATCCCCCTACCCCTCACCTATCAACCCCTTCCCCTCACCTACCATCCTCCTTCCCCTCACCTACCACACCCCTCCCCTCACCTACCACCCCCTTCCCCTCACCTACCATCCTCCTTCCCCTCACCTACCACCCCCCTACCCCTCACCTATCAACCCCTTCCCCTCACCTACCATCCTCCTTCCCCTCACCTACCACACCCCTTCCCCTCACCTACCACCCCCTTCCCCTCACCTACTACCCCTTCCCCTCACCTACCACCCCCTTCCCCTCACCTACCACCCCTTCCCCCCACCTACCACCCCTTCCCCTCACCTACCACCCCCTTCCCCTCACCTACCACCCTTCCTCCCTCACCTACCACCCCCCTTCCCCTCACCTACCATCCTCCTTCCCCTCACCTACCAACCCCTTCCCCCCACCTACCCCCCCCCTCCCCTCACCTACTACCCCCTTCCCCTCACCTACCACCCCTTCCCCTCACCTACTACCCCTTCCCCTCACCTACCAACCCCTTCCCCTCACCTACCACCCCCTTCCCCTCACCTATCAACCCCTTCCCCTCACCTACCACCACTACCCCTCACCTACCACCCCCCTTCCCCTCACCTACCACCCCTTCCCTCCCCTACCACCCCTTCCCCTCACCTACCACCCCTTCCCCTCACCTACCCCCCCTCCCCCACCTACACCCCCCCCCCTCACCTACCACCCCCCCCCCTCACCTACCACCCCTTCCCCTCACCTACCACCCCTTCCCCTCACCTACCACACCCCCTTCCCCTCACCTACCACCCCCCTACCCCTCACCTATCAACCCCTTCCCCTCACCTACCATCCTCCTTCCCCTCACCTACCATCCTCCTTCCCCTCACCTACCACACCCCCTTCCCCTCACCTACCACCCCTTCCCCTCAACTACCACCCCCTTCCCCTCACCTACCACCCCCTTCCCCTCACCTACTACCCCTTCCCCTCACCTACCACCCCTTCCCCTCACCTACCACCCCTTCCCCTCACCACCACCCACCCCTTCCCCTCACCTACCACCCCTTCCCCTCTCCTACCACCCCTACCCCTCACCTACCACTCTCCTTCCCCTCACCTACCACCCTTTCCCCTCCCCTACCACCCCCTCCCCTCACCTACCCCCCCCTCCCCTCCCCTACCACCCCTACCCCTCTCACCTACCACACCCCCTTCCCCTCACCTACCACTCCCCTTCCCCTCACCTACCACCCCTCCCCCTCACCTACCACCCCTACCGCTCACCTACCACCCCCTTCCCCTCACCTACTACCCCTTCCCCTCACCTACCACCCCTTCCCCTCACCTACCACCCCTTCCCCTCACCTACCACCCCTTCCCCTCACCTACCACACCCCCTTCCCCTCACCTACCACCCCTTTCCCTCACTACCACCCCTTCCCCTCAACTACCACCCCCTTCCCCTCACCTACCACCCCTTCCCCTCACCTACCCCCCCCCCCCCTCCCCTCACCTACCACCCCCTTCCCCTCACCAACCACCCCCCTTCCCCTCACCTACCACCCCCATTCCCCTCCCCTACCACCCCCCTTCCCCTCACCTACCACCACTTCCCCTCACCTACCACCCCCATCCCTTCACCTACCACCCCTTCCCCTCACCTACTACACCCCTTCCCCTCACCTACCCCCCCCCTTTCCTTCACCTACCACCCCTTCCCTCGCCTACCCCCCCTTCCCCCCACCTACCACCCCCCCCCCTTCCCCTCACCTACCCACCCCTTCCCCTCACCAACCACCCCCCCTTCCCCTCACCTACCACCACCCTTCCCCTCACCTACCACCACTTCCCCTCACCTACCACCCCCATCCCTTCACCTACCACCCCTTCCCCTCACCTACTACCCCCCTTCCCCTCACCTACCCCCCCCCCCCCGCCCCTTTCCTTCACCTACCCCCCCCCTTCCCTCTCACACTACCACCCCTTAACCCTCACCTACCACCCCTTTCCCTCACCAACCACCCCTTCCACCTCAACCTACCACCCCCCTTCCCTTCACCTACCACCCTTTCCCCCTCACAACCACCCCTTCCCCTCAACCTACCACCACCCCTTCCACTCACATAACCACACCCCCTATCCACTCACCTACCACCCCTTCCCTTCACCTACCACCCCTTCCCCTCACCTACCACACCCCCTTCCCCTCACCTACCACCCCCTTTGCCTTCACCTACCACCCCTCCCCTTCACTTACCTCCCCTTCCCTCACCTTCCCCTCACCTACCACCCCTTCCCCTCACCCACCACCCCCTTCCCTTCACCAACCACCCCCTTTCCCTCACTTACCACCCCCTTCCCCTCAGCTAGCACCCCCTTCCCTTACCTACCACCCCCTTCCCCTCACCTACCACACTCCCTTCCCCTCACCTACCACCCCCTTCCCCTCACCAACCACCCCTTCCCCTCACAGCCCACATACCACACCCCCTTCCTCTCACCTACCACCCCTTCCCTTCACCTACCACCCCTTCCCCTCACCTACCACACCCCCTTCCCCTCACCTACCACCCCTGCCCCTCACCTACCACCCTTCGCCTCACCAATCACCCCCCCTTCCCCTCATTTACCACCCCCCTTCCCATCACCTACCACCCCTTCCCCGCACCTACCCCACCCCCTTCCCCTCACCTACCACCCCCTTCCCTTCACCTACCACCCCTTCCCCTCACCTACCACACCCCCTTCCCCTCACCTACCACCCCCCTCCCTTCACCTACCACCCCTCCCCCCCACCAACCACCCCTCCACTCACGTACCATGGTGATGAATTCAGTAACAGCGACCATCGTACGATAACTTTCACTTTAAAGTTTACTAGTAACGAACCAAATAGTAGCATCGAAAAAGTCCCTAATTTCAAGAAAGCTAACTTCCATAAACTTAGAGCTATGTTTAAAGAAACTGACTGGAGCTTTTTAATTAACAATAACGACATAAATACATCTTGGAAGTTATTCGAAACCACTTACCTAAAAGCAGTGCAAGACTGCATACCATCGAAAATACCCCAAAACGTTATAGACTGCATCACCGTTGATTCATTTTTACTCCGCGTAGACAAATATCTCGCATCAAACCCGCGACTGACTGCGTTTGTAAATGAATAACTTTATTTTATCTCCCCCTCAGTTACTAACCCATCTGTCCTCTACTAACTTCCTAATCCTGCCACGGACATTAGTTCCAGGGCAGTAATTCCCTTCCAATGTTCCCTTACCCACTTCTAACCCACTGTTTGGACACTTGATCCTGTGTTTTGGAGAACAAGCAACCTAGAAGGGTCACTAGATATGTTGTTGCTTGATTTCCTTTGTACCACCCCCCCCCTTCCCCTCGCCTACCACCCCCCTTCCCTTCACCTACCACCCCACCCCGTTCCCCTAACCTACCACAACCCCCTACCCCTCACCTACACACCCCTTCTCCTCACCTACCACCCCTTCCCTCACCAATCACCCCCCCCATCCCCTCATCTACCACCCCCCCCATCCCCTCAACTACCACACCCCTTCCCCTCACCTACCACCCATCCCCTCTCCTACTTCCCTCCTCCGTCGCCTCCGCTAAGCCTATTATAACTTTGTCAGCGGTCCCTACATCACCTTTATCGTGGTTCTATGTAAATACTGTGATCCCTAAGTGTCGTTCCTCACCCGTAGACTTGGCACCTTCATCTCCCACAAATACCACCATCATCCCTCTTGGGGTGAAATGACTTTGAAATTACTCTGATTTGTGTCTAATGTTGATATTATACTGCACATATTCAACACTATAAACATCTCTAGCTAACACGACCCCTACTGTATTTTGGCTTATTTTTTGTCTTGTTATATAATAATTTATATAGTATATAATTATAATATATATATATATATATATATATATATATATATATATATATATGTATATATATATATATATATATATATATATACCGTAGACATATATATATATATATATATATACAGTATACTGTATATATATATATATATATATATATATATATATATATATAGAAATTATATATATATACCGGTATATATATATATATATATATATATATATAATATATATATATATATATATATATATAATATATATATATATATATACAGTATATATATACCGGTATGGCCTATACGGTATATATTTTTTGTTTCTGTTTATTTTTAAGGTCCATGTCATGTTATATTGCACATGTTCGACACTTGAAGTAAAAGGTATATGCACACCAGATGTACATAAGAAATATGGATCATACGTTAGTTATCACACAAATATATAGAAATGTATGTTATTGACCACCTCAAAGCATACAATAATGATTTTAAGATTAGCATGTGATCCAAGTGATTATAACAATTGGTATAACTAAATATAATAGTATGTACACAATTGCCATACACGCATGACATACACACGTACATAAAAAAGCTATTTCATATAATCTTTCCCTCTTCTGTACCGGCGACGCCCTGATTACGTTATTCTGGCTACTATTAGACGATATTATGTAATTTAACCCCTTTTGTACTGGTGACGTCTTTTGTATTATATTTCAGCTACATTTAGACGTTTTTTTGTGTAGTTTAGGAAGGATATAGGGCAGCTAAAAGGATCAATTGTAATAGTCTGTAGCTTTTTCAATGGCATACGTCCTTCCTAAGCTGAATAAAATCGTCTAATAGTAGCCAAAGTAAAATGAATAGTACGTTGCCGGCACAAAAGGGGTTAAAAGGGGCCTCCAGCAATAAACAGGCTTCGAACTATCTCACTTAACCCTTTTTTACTACCACAGATCCTTTTTAACCTGCACAAAATCGACTAAATATAGCTAGAATTAAATGAAAAAGGAGGTCGCCGGTACAGAAGGGGTTAATTATTATCTTAGTGCGTTTCAGTACAAAATCAAGATGCTACAGTTTTCTTCCCGCTTCCTATTTCTCTGATATATACCTCTTAAGAGGAGATGGGTCGTTTTTCTGGACCCCCTTCTCCCTCATGTTTAGCCCATTAGTTTTCAGATTTTAAGACGTTCGGTCCATTAGTTTGGCGATTTTAAGACCTTTCGCCCCATTTTCTTTGTCAATATTCAGACTTTTCGTGTCTTTTTGTTGTCGACTTTTTCATGGCGAGCGATAGCGAGCCTGTAATTTAAAAGGAATCGGCCTTCGGCCTTCGACCCTTGAAGGAGTGTCTTAAGTGTGTGTGTGTGTGTGTGTGTGTATTTTTGTTTGTTTTAAGCTTCATCAGGAGGACTAGGAAGGAAATTAAAGAAATATAATATATAGATACATAAATACAATCCCCCCTTAACACAGACCTGACTCACTCCTAAGCTAGTGAGTATAATATATAAGTAAATTAGCGTGATCCACTCCAATGATATATTCATCTATTAAATAAAAGAACAAATATTAATATTCAGCTTGGCTATTTTTGGATAACAATTTTGGTTTCTACCCCTCTTCTTGTTTAAACAGTAGGAATAGAATATACAAAAGAAAGAAAATATATATATATATATATATATATATATATATTGATAGGGTGGAGGAGAAAAACACAGGGAAGAGCTATGAATCCTTTATTCTCTAATGTGTTCGGGTTATGTTGTGTACCCATCTTCAGTCTCTCTGAAGATGGGTACACAACATAACCCGCCGACACGTTAGAGAATAAAGGATTCATAGCTCTTCCCTGTGTTTTTCTCCTCCACCCTATCCATCTACCTGTCAGTATGGAACATTCATATATATATATATATATATATATATATATATATATATATATATATATATATATATATAGGGTATATAAATAACATCTCACTTTTTGTGACGCCTATTGTTTTTTTTTTTTTTTTTTTGGCATTGCAAATTTTATCTTAGCCACGGCCTATTAAAGACTTTACTTCCAGGACCAGGACAATACCCACTTCCTATCTACTTTCTGGAACATTAGCATATAGATTCATCCCACATCCCTTCCCCCATACTCTCCTCAGCCTTGCACATTCATATCTACTCTGCTCTCCTTATACACTGTTTACCTATGTACCCCAGAGGGATATATACAGTAAGCACCCCCCCCCCCCCCCCACCCCTCCCCACACACACACACAAACAAACACACAGTTAACTTATATATTATGTTTAATAGGTAATGAGCCAGGGAAATGGACGGCTAAAGCTGAGCTGGGTAAAAAAACGAATGGTTGATCTCTCTCTCTCGTCTCGCCCTCTCTCATAAAGGTATGGAATCACCAGGTTCTCTGCTCTTCTCTCTCTCTCGAAGTCCCATCTCTCTCTCGAAATCCTGCTCTCAATCCCCCCTTCCTCGGCGAACAAGAAGGCCCCTCTCCATCTGGCCCTCCTCCATCCCATCTCTCTCTCTGCGGCCTCATCATCTCCCGCCTCTCCTCTGTCCAGTGGTCGGCGTTCTTTGACTTTTGCGCCTGGAATAATTCTCCAGTAATTGCGGATCCGGAAGTGGTCCTCTCACGGCGGCGCCGAGGGAAAAGCTTCCTCTCGTGGAGAGAGAGAGAGAGAGAGAGAGAGCGAGAGAAGAGAGAAGAGATAGCGGGGATGAGAGGGGGGGGGAGATATTGAACAAGTAGTAACTTAACAGAAGTAATCTCGTGTTTGTTCTACTATACCAGGATTAAATCAATAAAATATGATACAGGTAGACAGTATCAACTACTAATAGGAGACAGACACAACACACTTTACTGTAGAAAGCGGTGGGAGAGGATGACAGCATATAATACAAAGATTAATTGGCACTGTGGTTAAAGAATAATATTTAAAGCATTGCTGATGAAGGAGGGGTGGGCGGGGTGCCAGGCTCAGAGAGGGAAGGAGAAATAGAAGAACACTACATATAAGGGAGGAATGGGAAGATCGTGAAAGAAAGTATTTGAAATGATAGATCGATTAGGAGCGATGAGGAGAAATGGGGGGGGGGGAAGTTCCTCTGAGTGAGTCAAAGGTGAGTAAAACAATTCGAAATGAACAGAACCAAGTAAAGAAATAACAGTAACATGAGTACTAGGGCAAAGGGGGTGAAAAGCAAAGAAGTAAACAGGTGGAATACGGTGTTGGAAGGTTTTAAAGAGCAGAAATAAGCGGTATAAAATGGGCCAATGAGGGGAAATGGAAGAAACCGAGTATGCCAAAAAAAACGTAAAATAGGGGAATCGGAAGGAAAACTCAGCGACAGACGAGAATAGAGGTAGGTAGCGTAGCCGCACGTGCTAAGGCGGGAACATGGGTGGAGGCGCGGACATTAAAAACTATGAAGGAGGGCATTCAGAAACACCTTGGAAATATAGGGCATACATGTTAATGAATACTCTGTTGTCAGTAATATTTATAAGCGTGTTGGTCAGTTAACTGTTGGATCTTTACCAAATATTACAGATAGGTGTTGTTCATATCAAAAGAAAGTTGAAACACAAACAATCAACCACAAACTGATAAGAAAAAAAACGGAACTTAGGGGGAAAGGGGGTAAACAGAAGAGTAAAGTGAAGAATGATAAAGGTACGGTGGTTAAGCCACTCCCATCTCTGTGAGTGATGTGAGGAGGGGTCGGGGAGCGGGTGAGGTGGGACCACTTTTATGTGACAACAGGAGGAAATGGAAAGGAGGTAAATAAAAACTTCGCATAGAGAAAAGAAAGGGCTGTGGTAGTACAGAAGGAATATCATAGGATAGCAAAAAGTGACATAGAACGATGGAGAGAGGCCAAATATAAATGTGAAAATAAGAAAGAAGGGATGAGGGAATAACCAAGTCACAAAGTAGAGGTACGGGGCCCTCCATCGAAAATACAGAGAGAAAATGGAAGTCTAGATCATGTGACGATAATGGTAGTCACCTGTGAACCAATAAGTAGGTGTTTCTCCTCACATGGTGTTTACTTCAAAATCCAATAACTATGTTCTATTCAATCCTTACTGAGGACTAACTCTAATGATACTGAAGACAGAATGAGTTCATATTAGTGGGAAAAAGTTATAGTTAAGAGTAGTACGTTTCTAAGCAATTATAATGCGAGAAAGGTTGTGCCTCAGTATTTACAATAGGGTGGCATTATTATGTCAGGGTAAACTTAATTCATAAACAGGGGATAATTAAATTGGATTGGGGGAAAATGAGTAGAATACAACAGACACAATTGAAGAGAGTTGGTAGGATATACGTAAGATAAAAGGCGCGACCAATAGGAAGTGGCGGAAATTAAGCTGAGCAAAACGGAGGGTGGAGTAAAATAATAAAGAGAGGGTGGGCAGACTCAGAATAAGGAGGGTGGGTCGGAGATTGAGACGACGAGGGTTGGGGATTGAGAAAAGGAATGTGTGGGAGCTTCTTGAGTCAAAAGGAGGGTGGCTAGTTTTGAGAAAATGAGGGTGGCTAGATTTGAGACCGTAGTAGGCGTGTAGTATTGTAGAGAAACAGGAGGGTGAGAGAATGAGAAAAGGATGCGTGAGGAGAGATTGAGAACGATGAGAGGGTGGGCTTCAGATTGAGAAAAAGGAAGGCGGTGGGGGACGAACTGAGAAAAAGG
>CM064550.1:1940614-2323538 GCA_032716605.1 Paralithodes platypus
ACCACCCTTACCCTCACCTACCACCCCTTTCCCTCACCAACCACCCCTTCCCCTCCACCTACCCCCCCCTTCCCTTCACCTACCACCCTTTCCCCTCACCAACCACCCCTTCCCCTCACCTACCACCCCTTCCACTCACATACCACACCCCCTTCCACTCACCTACCACCCCTTCCCTTCACCTACCACCCCTTCCCCTCACCTACCACCCCCTTCCCCTCACCTACCACCCCCCTCCCCCTCACCTACCACCCCTTTGCCTTCACCTACCACCCCTCCCCTTCACTTACCACCCCTTCCCCTCACCTACCACCCCCTTCCCCTCACCTACCACCCCTTCCCTTCACCAACCACCCCTTCCCCTCACCTACCACCCCTTCCCCTCACCTACCACCCCCTTCCCTCCCCTACCACCCCCTTCCCCTCACCTACCACACCCCTTCCCTCACCTACCACCCCTTCCCTCACCTCACCAACCACCCCTTCCCCTCCACATACCACACCCCCTTCCTCTCACCTACCACCCCTTCCCTTCACCTACCACCCCTTCCCTCACCTACCACACCCCTTCCCCTCACCTACCACCCCTTCCCCTCACCTACCACCCTTCGCCTCACCAATCACCCCCCTTCCCCTCATTTACCACCCCCCTTCCCATCACCAACCACCCCTTCCCCTCACCTACCACCCCCCATTCCCCTCACCTACCACCCCCTTCCCTTCACCTACCACCCCTTCCCCTCACCTACCACACCCCCTTCCCCTCACCTACCACCCCCTTCCCTTCACCTACCACCCCTTCCCCTCACCTACCACCCCTCCCCTCACCTACCATGGTGATGAATTCAGTAACAGCGACCATCGTACGATAACTTTCACTTTAAAGTTTACTAGTAACGAACCAAATAGTAGCATCGAAAAAGTCCCTAATTTCAAGAAAGCAAACTTCCATAAACTTAGAGCTATGTTTAAAGAAACTGACTGGAGCTTTTTAATTAACAATAACGACATAAATACATCTTGGAAGTTATTCGAAACCACTTACCTAAAAGCAGTGCAAGACTGCATACCATCGAAAATACCCCAAAACGTTATAGACTGCATCACCGTTGATTCATTTAAACTCCGCCTAGACAAATATCTCGTATCAAACCCGCGACTGACTGCGTTTGTAAATTAATAACTTTATTTTATCTCCCCCTCAGTTACTAACCCATCTGTCCTCTACTAACTTCCTAATCCTGCCACGGACATTAGTTCCAGGGCAGTAATTCCCTTTCCAATGTTCCCTTACCCACTCTAAACCACTGTTTGGACACTTGATCCTGTGTTTTGGAGAACAAGCAACCTAGAAGGGTCACTAGATATGTTGTTGCTTGATTTCCTTTGTACCACCCCACCTTCCCCTCGCCTACCACCCCCTTCCCTTCACCTACCACCCCCGTTCCCCTAACCTACCACACCCCCTACCCCTCACCTACACACCCCTTCTCCTCACCTACCACCCCTTCCCTCACCAATCACCCCCCATCCCCTCATCTACCACCCCCCATCCCCTCAACTACCACACCCCTTCCCCTCACCTACCACCCATCCCCTCTCCTACTTCCCTCCTCCGTCGCCTCCACTAAGCCTATTATAACTTTGTCAGCGGTCCCTACATCACCTTTATCGTGGTTCTATGTAAATACTGTGATCCCGAAGTGTCGTTCTTCACCCGTAGACTTGGCGCCTTCATCTCCCACAAATACCACCATCATCCCTCGTGGGGTGTTTTACTTTGAAATGACTCTGATTTGTGTCTAATGTTGATATTATACTGTAAATATTCAACACCATAAACATCTCTCGCTAACTTACTGTAGACCCCTACTGTATTGTGGCTTACTTTTTTGTCTTGTTATATAATTTATATAGTATATAATTATAATTATATATATATATATATATATATATATATATATATATATATATACAGTATATATATATATATATATATATATATATATATATATACCGTAGACATATATATATATATATATATATACAGTATACTGTATATATATATATATATATATATATATATATATATATATAAATTATATATATATATACCGGTATATATATATATATATATATATATATATATATATATATATATATATATATATATATAATTATATATATATATATACAGTATATATATACCGGTATAGCCTATACGGTATATATTTTTTGTTTCTGTTTATTTTTAAGGTCAAGGTCATGTTATATTGCACATGTTCGACACTTGAAGTAAAAGGTATATGCACACCAGATGTACAGTAGAAATATGGATCATACATTAATAATCACACAAATATATAGAAATGTATGTTATTGACCACCTCAAAGCATACAATAATGATTTAAAGATTAGCATGTGATCCAAGTGATTATAACAATTGGTATAACTAAACATAATAGTATGTACACAATTGAAATACACGCATGACATACACACGTACATAAAAAAGCTATTTCATATAATCTTTCCCTCTTCTGTACCGGCGACGCCCTTATTATGTTATTCTGGCTTCTATTAGACGATCTTATGTAATTTAACCCCTTTTGTACTGGTGACGTCTTTTGTATTATATTTCAGCTACATTTAGACGTTTTTTTGTGTAGTTTAGGAAGGATGTAGGGCAGCTAAAAGGATCAATTGTAATAGTCTGTAACTTTTTCAATGGCATACGTCCTTCCTAAGCTGAATAAAATCGTCTAATAGTAGCCAAAGTAAAATGAATAGTACGTTGCCGGCACAAAAGGGGTTAAAAGGGGCCTCCAGCAATAAACAGGTTCGAACTATCTCACTTAACCCTTTTTTACTACCACAGATCCTTTTTAACCTGCACAAAATCGACTAAATATAGCTAGAATTAAATGAAAAAGGAGGTCGCCGGTACAGAAGGGGTTAATTATTATCTTAGTGCGTTTCAGTACAAAATCAAGATGCTACAGTTTTCTTCCCGCTTCCTATTTCTCTGATATATACCTCTTAAGGGGAGATGGGTCGTTTTTCTGGACCCCCTTCTCCCTCATGTTTAGCCCATTAGTTTTCAGATTTTAAGACGTTCGGTCCATTAGTTTGGCGATTTTAAGACCTTTCGCCCCATTTCTTTGTCAATATTCAGACTTTTCGTGTCTTTTTGTTGTCGACTTTTTCCTGGCGAGCGATAGCGAGCCTGTAATTTAAAAGGAATCGGCCTTCGGCCTTCGACCCTTGAAGGAGTGTCTTAAGTGTGTGTGTGTGTGTGTGTGTATTTTTGTTTGTTTTAAGCTTCATGGAGGACTAGGAAGGAAATTAAAGAAATATAATATATAGATACATAAATACATCCCCCCTTAACACAGACCTGACTCACTCCTAAGCTAGTGAGTATAATATATAAGTAAATTAGCGTGATCCACTCCAATGATATATTCATCTATTAAATAAAAGAACAAATATTAATATTCAGCTTGGCTATTTTTGGATAACAATTTTGGTTTCTACCCTCTTCTTGTTTAAACAGTAGGAATAGAATATACAAAAGAAAGAAAATATATATATATATATATATATATATATATATATATATATATATATATATATTGATAGGGTGGAGGAGAAAAACACAGGGAAGAGCTATGAATCCTTTATTCTCTAATGTTTCGGGTTATGTTGTGTACCCATCTTCAGTCTCTCTGAAGATGGGTACACAACATAACCCGAAACGTTAGAGAATAAAGGATTCATAGCTCTTCCCTGTGTTTTTCTCCTCCACCCTATCCATCTACCTGTCAGTATGGAACATTCATATATATATATATATATATATATATATATATATATATATATATATATATATACGGTATATAAATAATATCTCACTTTTTGTGACGCCTATTGTTTTTTTGTTTTTTTTGGCATTGCAAAGTTTATCTTAGCCACGGCCTATTAAAGACTTTACTCCAGGACCAGGACAATACCCACTTCCTATCTACTTTCTGGAACATTAGCATTATAGATTCATCCCACATCCCTTCCCCCATACTCTCCTCAGCCTTGCACATTCATATCTACTCTGCTCTCCTTATACACTGTTTACCTATGTATCTCAGAGGGATATATACAGTAAGCACCCCCCCCCCCCCCCACTCCCCACACACACACACAAACAAACACACAGTTAACTTATATATTATGTTTAATAGGTAATGAGCCAGGGAAATGACGGCTAAAGCTGAGCTGGGTAAAAAACGAATGGTTGATCTCTCTCTCTCTCTCTCTCTCTCTCTCTCTCTCTCTCTCTCTCTCTCTCTCTCTCTCTCTCTCTCTCTCTCTCTCTCTCTCTCTCTCTCTATCTCTCTCTCTCTCTCTCTCTCTCTCTCTCTCTCTCTCTCTCTCTCTCTCTCTCTCTCTCTCTCTCTCTGTCCGTGTCGTCTTCTTTACTTTTCGACTGGAATAATTAGTCCAGTAATTGCGGAGCAGGAAGTGTCCTCCACCCCTCTCGTGGAGAGAGAGAGAGAGAGAGAGAGAGAGAGAGAGAGAGAGAGAGAGAGAGAGAGAGAGAGAGGGGGGGGGGATTTGAACAAGTAGTAACTTAACAGAAAATCGTGTTGCTACTATAAGGATTAAAATCAATAAATATGATATAGGTAGACAGTATCAACTACTAATACAGACACACACTTTACTGTAGAAAGCATGACAGATATATATTAATGGGCACTGTGGTAAAGAATAATATTTAAAGCATTGTGATGAGTCAACTCAGAAGGAAGGAGAAAATAGAAACACTACATATAAAATGGAAGATCGTAAGAAATATTTGAAATGATAGATCGAGAGGGGAAATGGAATATCCTAGTAGCAAGTGAGTAAAACATCGAAAGAACAAACAAGTAAAAATAACAGTAACATGGTACTCAAGCAAAAGTAAACGGGTGAATCGGGTGGTTTTAAAGAGCATAATAATAAAATGGACATAAATAAAATGCCAAAAAAACTAAAATAGGAAAACTAAAATAGTAGCGTAGCCCACTGCTAAGGCAGGAACATACATTAAACATTATAGAACACATTGGAAATATAGCATACATGTTAATGAATATCGTTGTCAGGATATTTATAAGCGGTGGTCAGTTAACTGTTGGATCTTTCCAAATATGACAGATAGGTTTGTCATTCAGTTCAACCAACCAACAAACTGATAAGAAAACAACTTAGAAAGGTAAACAGAATGAATATATACTGTACACCATGTGAGGAGGAACACTTTATTGACAACGTTTCGCATATAGCTTCAATGACATGCATGCCATTGGCCTGATGAAGCTATATGCAAAATGTTGTCAATAAAGTGCTTCTCCTCACATGGTGTTTACATTCAACCAATAACTATTTTATTCAACTTAATGAGGACTACTCTGAATGATACTGAAGACAGATGAGTTCAGTATTAGTGGGAAAAGTTTATAGAAATTTTCTAACAATTATATAGTTTCCTCAAGTACAATTAGGTGATTTATGTGAGGTAAACTTAATTCTAAAGGTAATTAAATTGGATGTGAGGTATAGAACAGATGGAAGAGAGTTGGTAGGATATACGGAAGATAAGGCGAAAAATAGGGTGCGGAAATTGAGAAAAGGAGGGTGGAGAGAATGAGAAAAGGAGGGTGGGGAGATTGAAAAAAGGAGGGTGGGGAGAATGAGAAAAGGAGGGTGGGGAGATTGAGAAAAGGAGGGTGGGGAGAATGAGAAAAGGAGGGTGGGGAGATTGAGAAAAGGAGGGTGGGGAGAATGAGAAAAGGAGGGTGGGGAGATTGAGAAAAGGAGGGTGGGGAGATTGAGAAAAGGAGGGTGGGGAGATTGAGAAAAGGAGGGTGGGAGATGAGAAAAGGAGGGTGGGGAGATTGAGAAAAGGAGGGTGGGAGATTGAGAAAAGGAGGGTGGGGAGAATTGAGAAAAGGAGGGTGGGGAGATTGAGAAAAGGAGGGTGGGGAGATTGAGAAAAGGAGGGTGGGGAGATTGAGAAAAGGAGGGTGGGGAGATTGAGAAAAGGAGGGTGGGATTGAGAAAAGGAGGGTGGGGAGATTGAGAAAAGGAGGGTGGGGAGATTGAGAAAAGGAGGGTGGGGAGATTGAGAAAAGGAGGGTGGGGAGATTGAGAAAAGGAGGGTGGGGAGATTGAGAAAAGGAGGGTGGGGAGATTGAGAAAAGGAGGGTGGGGAGATTGAGAAAAGGAGGGTGGGGAGATTGAGAAAAGGAGGGTGGGGAGATGGAGAAAAGGGGGGTGGGGAGTTTGAGAAAAGGAGGGGGGGGGGATTGAGAAAAGGAGGGTGGGGAGATTGAGAAAAGGAGGGTGGGGAGATTGAGAAAAGGAGGGTGGGCAGAATGAGAAAAGGAGGGTGGGGAGATTGAGAAAAGGAGGGTGGCTAGTTTGAGAAAAGGAGGGTGGAGAAAATGAGAAAAGGAGGGTGACTAGATTGAGAAAAGGAGGGTGGCTAGATTGAGAAAAGGAGGGTGGGGAGATTGAGAAAAGGAGGGTGGAGAGAATGAGAAAAGGAGGGTGGTTAGATTGAGAAAAGGAGGGTGGAGAGAATGAGAAAAGGAGGGTGGCTAGATTGAGAAAAGGAGGGTGGCTAGATTGAGAAGAGGAGGGTGGGAAGAATGAGAAAAGGAGGGTGGAGAGAATGAGAAAAGGAGGGTGGAGAGTATGAGAAAAGGAGGGTGGAGAGAATGAAAAAAGGAGGGTGGAGAGTATGAGAAAAGGAGGGTGGAGAGAATGAGAAAAGGAGGGTGGAGAGTATGAGAAAAGGAGGGTGGAGAGAATGAAAAAAGGAGGGTGGAGAGTATGAGAAAAGGAGGGTGGAGAGAATGAGAAAAGGAGGGTGGAGAGAATGAGAAAAGGAGGGTGGAGAGAATGAGAAAAGGAGGGTGGAGAGTATGAGAAAAGGAGGGTGGAGAGAATGAGAAAGGAAAGAGCATGAAGGTGTTCTCAGATAATTGTAAGGGAGGGGGAGGGGATGGTTCGCAATTATCGAGGTGTTTTTTCCTCTAGAGAGAGAGAGAAAAATAAAATATATACCGGGTGTATATATATATATATATATATATATATATATATATATATATATATATATATATATATATATATATATAGAGAGAGAGAGAGAGAGGTAGATAGATAGATAGATAGATAGATAGATAAGCTATATTGTGTATTTATGAACATAGTATAATCAAGATCTAAAGTATAATCGCCCAACAAAACCTACTGTATATATCCCCACAGCAGCCTCAGTGTAAGTACCCGATACTCAAGAAACAAATAGTGACTCTCTTCCCCCTCAAGACAACTTCCGTGTCGTGAGGAACAACGTTTGCCCCAAGACCAGGAAACCCATACCGATTACCGAGTGTCAAAACCGTTTCCAGATACTCACAGACTCAGATGACGAAGAGGTAATAGAAGAAGTCCGGCTCGTGGGAGACTCGATGATACGTGGTCAGCTCACAGAGTTTTGCGCCAGGGCACCTAATAACAGGAAGCGTGTTTGTATCCCTGGTGGTGGTGTGGACGACGTAGTTGCTGCAGTTGATGAAGTATCTAAGCTGGCCCCTGCTAATACAATGTACGTCATCCACGTTGGATCCAACGATGTACAGCGAACTCGGTCGGAAGATTTGCTTTTAAAGTACCAGTAGCTGATCAAGTCGTTTAAGGAGAATCCATCAAGGATCATCGTCTCAGGAATCGTCCCCCGGCTTGGTATAGAGAGCCGATTTTACAACATAGCCACCAGCACAAATCGTTGTCTAGCAAACCTCTGCAGGAAGGAAAACATGGGATTCGTTGACACCTGGGACAATTTCTACTACGGTGACTATTTGTTTTCGGACGATGGAATTCATCTGAACCAGGTGGGAGCAGCACGTTTTGGGCGTCTTCTCAACGATGCGGTGAAGGATTTTCGGAGAAGAAATCGACTCAGCACAGGACATCCAGGAAGGAGGACCGAAGACAGCGAGGACGGCAACCTGCGAAGGAATTAAATGCTAATCCGTCAAGAACTGCGAATTTGGATAAAGCTCCACCAACACGACCCAAATTCAAAACCACCAGGGAAAACGACCGAGGACCGAGGACAGCCATGAATGTAAATGTAGATCCGACCAGAACCAAAAATTCGATTAAAGAACGTTCCGTGAGTTCTAAAACCGCAACTTTAAAGGTTTTCTATGCAAACGCTCGTAGCATACGCAATACATTTTCAGATTTAGAGGAACTAGTGTTTACTGAAAATTATGATGTGATTGGTATAACAGAATCTTGGCTCAATACAGAAGATAGAGACTTTTTAGCAGAGTATTCACTTCCCGGTTATGTAATGTTTGAGAAAAGCCGAATAAATAAAAATGGAGGTGGCGTTTTATTTTATATCAAAGAAAGTCTTAACCCGACCCTCTTGTCAAAACCTCAAATTGTGAACGTCGACACATCTTTTGTGCTAATAAAGAATAATAAAGGCACAAAAATAATACTTGCATTAATATACAGACCTCCAGCTCAATCAGTGCAAACTGACCGAGAAATTTATGAACAAATTGCAGATGTAAGTAACTCACAAGATACCGTATTTTTTGGCGACTTTAATTTACCTGTGACCAAGTGGGGCGATACTCTTACTTCACACTCCGGACATGACTTGTATGCGAACTTGCAAGATAGTTCACTCTATCAATTTGTTCGATCGCCGACCCGTGGTAATAATGTTCTTGACCTTGTATTTGCAACAAGAGAAGAATTAATAGAGAATTTGAATGTTGGTGATGAATTCAGTAACAGCGACCATCGTACAATAACTTTCACTTTAAAGTTTACTAGTAACGAACCAAATAGCAGCATCGAAAAAGTCCCTAATTTCAAGAAAGCAAACTTCCATAAACTTAGAGCTATGTTTAAAGAAACTGACTGGAGCTTTTTAATTCACAATAACGACATAAATACATCTTGGAAGTTATTCGAAGCCACTTACCTAAAAGCAGTGCAAGACTGCATACCATCGAAAATACGGCGTCCAGGCCATAATAATAAGCCCAAATGGTGGAATAAGGATATTTCAAACTGCCTGCTTGCTAAAAAATTTGCTAATGATAGATTAAAATCCTCACAAACTGACGAAGAACGGCTGAAATTTGTAGAGCTACGACGCAAAGCCAAAAAGTTAATTAAGCAAAGTAAAAAGACCTTAGAGTTACATATTGCGAATCAAAGTAAAACAAACCCGAAAGAATTCTATAGTTATATCAGAAAGAAAAAAGTAGTTACTTCAACTGTTGGACCGTTAGTCGATGAAAATGGAGAATACACCAAAGACGAAGTACAAATTTAATGAGTAATGCCCTCAATACCTTCTTTGCATCAGTTTTTACAAAGGAAGACCTCAGTGATATCCCTACACCATCGCCGATTCAGATTGATAATTCAGATGTTCTAAGCAATATCACCGTTGGATAAATGTAAAGTACTTCATATCGGATACCAAAATGAGAAAACAAACTATTTGATGAATGGCACTCAGCTTAATGGTGGGTTCACACATTCACGTATATTGCTCCCGTCAGCTCCTGTCTGTTGTAAACGAAGGTATATTGGTAGTTGGCAACCGATTACGTAAAACGTAATGGCATAATACGCAAAACGTAAATGAAATTACGGCCAGTCGCGGGGGGGGGGGGGGGGGGTACTCTCGCATGGCGCGAGTAGAAACGAGTAGCCCACGTGGGTCGGGAATGTTGTGGGTGCGGCCAAGGCCGCGCGGTTGCTGATTCGAGTTGAATCAGGAACGTGGCTCGCCCTCACGTATGTCAAAAGACGGGAACACTTACGACCGACCTGGCCACCACGGCCGTCTGACCAGAGCAGCCTCGTCAGACGTAGCAGCTACCCCGTCAGACGAGAGCTGCTCTCGTCAAATCGTAGAAAGTTCCAGTCGAACGTGGAAGTATACGTTAGTTAGGCCGCATCTGGCAGAACCGGCGCACTGCGGGTTGGCGGGAAGACGCGGCACCGTTGTACGAGGGGACAACGGGACCAGCAGCGAGGACCCTCCAGTCACACCTCTCACCACACCGGAGCAGCAACCAACAAGCCAACCCTGCCACCTTCTGCACCCTGCCGAAAACAAATCGTAGCAGCGAAACGACTGCATCTATGGCTTTCATATTTTTACCACATGTACCTTACCCTTTAGGCTACCCACCACAAAAATCCCAAATCCCTCCTCCCACCCACTCGCTGACTGTCGGTCCCGTCAGAAGGAAAAAAAAGGAAAATCTGTGGCGGCGAAACGACTGCACCAATCGGTTCCATATTTGTGTGACAAGTCTCTTACCCTTCTGCCTTCCCCCCACCACACCCCCAACCTCCTCCCACCACCCACTTCTAGCGTATCCGTACGAAGAAAAGGAAAAAAAAGGAAAATCTGTGGCGGCGAAACGACTGCACCAATCGGTTCCATATTTGTGTCACAAGTCTCTTACCCTTCTGCCTTCCCCCCACCACACCCCCAACCTCCTCCCACCACCCACTTCTAGCGTATCTGTACGAAGGAAAGGAAAAAAAGGAAAATCCGTGGTGGCGAAACTACCTCACCAATCGGCTTCATATGTGTAACACAAGTCAATTACCCTTCTACCTTCCCCCAACCAACCCCAAAACCACCCTCCCACCCATACATTCCGATACCATAAAAGTCTCTGTAGTCTATAGTGTCTTTTCAGCTACTTTCGGGACCATAGGGGACCTGATTTCTGGCGAGGGGAGTGTTTTTTTTACCATTTATCTCCCAACTTAATAGATTTAGCCAAAAAAAAAAAAAAAAAATATGGCACTGGCAGAAGCACACCGTCAAAATTGGCTGGCACTCAGCGGGTTACTCCTCCAGGATGAATTCCTCAATGTTACTCCTCCAGGATGAATTCCTCGATGTTGTTCATGGTGCCGATGAAGGACTGGGAATGGGAATGGTGTGGCCATTCCTGCCCTTTTGTAGTTCCCAGATTCCAACCCAGACCTACGTGGTTGACAAAGACTGTCTTTGTCTGTGTTTGGTCAGACGGGGTGTGCCTACGATTGGCCAGAACCGGTCCAGGTACGACCTAACAAATCCCAAGACGTGCGGCCTCATCTACGCTGGTCTTGATGGGGCGTGGCATGGGCGTGGCCTGTGTTCCCGCAAATCGTGCAGCCCATGAGGTCGAACGGGGCTATGCTTACGCACGTCGCAAACACGTACGTAGTTCAATACGACTCCATTACGTCTGACGTAACACTGGCCCCGTTACGCTAAGTCTGTCGGGAAGTGCAATAGACGTGGAAGAACGGGCGTTCAACGGCAGAAACTACTCGCGTCTTTACATAAATTGGCGATACGCCGGACGGGAGCAATATACGTGAATGTGTGACCCCACCATAAGAATGTAAACAGAGAAACCGATCTGGGAGTAACAATATCGAGTAACCTAAAACCGAGTCAACAATGTTCAGAAGTTGTTAAGAAGGCAAACATAATAATTGGCTTTATAGGCAGGTCATTTGAGCATAAATCCAAAGATGTAATCCTAACCCTTTACAATTCCTTAGTCCGCCCTCTTCTTGAATACTGCGTTCAATCCTGGTGCCCTTATTACCAAAAAGATATAGACAAGCTATAGCGAGTTCCACGTAGAGTTACCAAAATGATACCTAGCCTAAAGAACAAACCATACGAAGAGCGTCTTAGAGAATTAAATCTATTTTCTTTAACCCAGCGCAGATTAAGAGGCGACTTAATTCAAGTGTTCAAAATCATCAAAGGCATCGACAATATGAACTGTAGTAAGTACTTAACTATCGACCAATCTAATTACACGCGGGGAAACGGTTGCAAAATTATTGGTAAATCTTTTAACTCACACAAAGCTAAGAATTTCTTCTTCAATCGAGTTGTCAACTTATGGAATGGGCTTCCCCAAGATGTCATAGACTGCATCACCGTTGATTCATTTAAACTTCGCCTAGACAAATATCTTGCATCAAACCCGCGACTTACTGCGTTTGTAAATGAATAACTTTATTTTATCCTCCCCTCAGTTACTAACCCATATGTCCCCTACTAACTTCCTAATCCTGCCACGGACATTAGTTCCAGGGCAGTAGTTCCCTTTCCAATGTTCCCTTACCCACTCTAAACCACTGTTTGGACACTTGATCCTCAGTGTTTTGGAGGACAAGCCGCCTAGAAGGGTCACTAGACCTGTTGTTGCTTGATTTCCTTTGTACTCCTTTGTACTCCGCCACCAGTACAGGTGTATAATTTACTAGGGGTGGTGGTTTATAGCGGCACTGGAACATACTTATGGTGGGTATTATAGTGTACTGGGAGGGAGAGAGAGAGATTGTGTGTGCGTTTATCTCAATGTTGTTTGGGGACAGTGCTGACAGAGAATGAAAGAGCAAGAGAGAGAGAGAGAGAGAGAGAGAGAGAGAGAGAGAGAGAGAGAGAGAGGAGGGAGGGGGGGGGGGGAGATGTGTGTGTTTGTGTGCGGTTATCTTTTACGTTGTTAGGGGGCCGTGCTGAGTGAGAATAGTATAATTTTGTTTTGTGTGAGTGTTTCAATGCTTGCAAAGGTGTGTGTGTGTGTGTGTGTGTGTGTGTGTGTGAGGCGTCTGTGGAGAAAGGCAAGGCTCTTACGCTCCTTGCATGCTAAACCCTCTTGTCTTGTGTATATGATGGTGAAGTGTGCTTCGGTTTATGTATCAATGTTGTATGTCTGTCTGTGTGGGCGTGTGTGGGCGTGTCTATATATATAACAGTCTTCACGCTAGGAAGAATCTTATTTAGCATGGCAATAAAGACATACTGTACACCCTCTCAGAAACTGTCATACGTACAAGCGCATGACTGCTCACTCAAATATATATATATATATATATATATATATATATATATATATATATAGAGAGAGAGAGAGAGAGAGAGAGAGAGAGAGAGAGAGAGAGAGAGAGAGAGAGAGAGAGAGAGAGAGAGAGAGAGAGCGAGAGAGAGAACTTAAACACACAGAAACAAACCAATTAATACCCACATACACACTCTCTCACATCGAAACGGTTGACAATTAGAACCCCCCCGCTCCCCTGCAGACATTCTCAAGGCTTCAGGAAAACCCAGGTCACTACAAGAAAACACCAGCACGAACACCCTCCCCGACACAGCTCCACGAAGGTCAAGAAAACGTTATTATCAGAGTTCACACTATATCACATAAAGCGTTTCCGGGATAGACACTCCGATAATGAACTTTTCTTTCGACAGTCAAAACGAATATACTTTCAAGTGTTTATCTTAGGATTGATAGCTACTTGGATATCCCTTCAACCCCCCCCCCCCCTCCTCCTCTTCCCCTCCAAACCGAATATACTGTTTGTTTATGCTAGTGGGTGGATGGGACTCGTTGGCCTTGGTCGGCAACTCATCTAGGGGAGACAACCTTATACACATTTGGGTGGATGGGACTCGTCAGCCTTGGTCGGCACCCTGTCTAGGGGAGTAAACCTTATACAAATCCGTACTGCTTACCTAAGGGTGAAGTAGATTAGTGGATGGATTAGCCGCACACCACTGTTGAAAAATAGTGCTAATAAGATACATAGAAAACCTCAGAGTCGGACGTACCCTAAATTGAGTGGTCAATCCTGTAAGTCTCTCAGTAAACTGGCACGGGTTGTCCCTCTTACAGGGGATAGGTCTGCTTGGGGGCATTTTGTATATGAAACCATCCAGTAAAATGTGTAACTATTATAGTAATGTAAAATTTAATTAAGCATACACAATACGACTAGAATTTAAATTACATAGTATATCCTGGATTTAACTCTAACATCTTCACCTTCTAGTTACACGATGAAAGACACATACACACGCACCTGGTGATTGACTATATATCTAGATATACCCCTCACCCCCCCCCCCCCAGGCATACACACTCACACACGAACATGAAAAACGTCAGACAGACAAATAGACCCATAAAAAGAGGCGTGCAAATCCACACCAAACATGGCAAATTGGAACACGGAACAAATAACACACACACATACACACACACATACACACCAGGAGCCACAAACACTATCACAAAAACACACTGAAACACAAACACATACCGAGAGACACAAGCACATTGGAACGAACACACACACACACCAAGAGACACAAACACCTTAGAACACACACACCCAAGCTATGGTGTGTCAATCTGTACACACTTTAATTATGCATGCTTACGACTATATTTTTCGATTATTAAACCTAAATAAAACTATCTAAATAAAACTTAACCTAACGTACCTAACCAAACCTAAAACACTCTGCTTTAGAGCATGTTAAAGGTGTGTCTACACTTAAACTGTAGCCCCAAACCTAATGTACCTTCAAACCTACACTATATATTAAGTCAATTGTGTACCTTTAAGCACACCACCGCTTGTCCACACACACACACACACACACCAAAAGACACAAACACCTTGGAACACATAAACACACACACACACACACACACACACACACCAAAAGACACAAACACCTTGGAACACACACACACACCAAAAGACACAAACACCTTGGAACACACACACACACACACACCAAAAGACACAAACACCTTGGAACACACACACACACACCAAAAGACACAAACACCTTGGAATACACACACACACACACAAACACCACTGAAACACAACCAGTAAATCCACCACTTAATGGTGTGGCAAGTGGCGCCCTTTATTCACCCAGCACTTTATTAACACAGCACTTTATTTACACAGCACTTTATTAACACAGCACCTTACCTGATTCAAAATGTTCCCTTCCTCTCGTCTCCTCCCTTTTCGGTTCCTTCTTTCTCTATTTCCTCCCTTTATTCCTTCTCCTCCTCTTCTTTTTTAAACCCTTCTCTTCTTCCTCTTTTTCTACACTTTGTCTTCCTCTTCCTCTCCTCTCCTCCTCTTCTTCCTCATCTTCTTCTTCCTCCTCCTCCTTCTCCTCCTCCTCTTCATATTCGTTCTACGCTTCCTTTGCCTCCTCCTCCACTTCTTCCTATGCTTCTTCATCCATCCCCTCTGTTATTTCTACCTCTTCTTCTTCTTCCTCCTGCACCTCTTCTTCTTCCTACTCGTGTTCTTCCTCCTACTCCTTCCTCCTCCTCTGCATTCTCTTCTTTTCATTCTTCATCTTTCTTCTCCTCTTCCTCCTCATCTCCTGCTTACTAGTCTTCCTCCTCCTTCTCTTCTTTTTTCCTACCCTTCTTCTTCTCCTTCTCTTGTTCTTCCTCCTGTTAACGTTTTTTCTTACTCTTCTTTTCCCTCCTTCTTCCTCCTCATCTCCTCCTCTTCCTCCTCGCCCGCCGGCTTTAGCACCGACAACAGCTCCGCATCGCCACTGAGAAAACTCGATCCTAATTTGAGTATTTCATATCCCAATTCCCTTTATTCATTGCATGAACAGTAGTTAAGTGCTTGTTTAACCTCCACATAGTTGTGTAGTTGCCGTGCATGTTATTTTATTGCTTTTCTGACTGATAAACATTGTTGTTTACATTTGTTATCCTAGCTTGTAGCAGACGACGCACGCCTAGTCGATCTAGCTTTGTATTTTCTTATTAACTCTAGTAGTTATCGTATTCAGTATCCTACTGTAGCTATATATATATCTGTAATTTTAGTTGTTGCTTGCATGATCTTGTAGTAACCTTTGACTGATAACTTTGTTTATCTAAATATAATCCTGCTTGACTAGCCTACAGTGACACCAGCGCCATCTGTTGATACAGTATATTAACCCCTTGTGTGCAGTTACACTTTATTTTTATATAATCTCTATTTGGTGAATTGTATATTTAGTTACATATTCTATTATATATATATATATTTGTTTTGCTTTTTTAGGTAGGTTATCACCCCTGGTAGCCTACTTCTGCATATTTCATACTTTTTTGTTTTTGGTTATTTTTGTTTTCGGTTAGTCTAGGCTATCATCCCTGGTGGCCTATTTCTGCGTACGGTACTTCAATTTTTAAATTTTCAGTTAGGCTATCACCGCTGGTGGACTATTTCTGCGTACCGGTATTTCATAATTTTTGTTTTCGGTTATTTTTGTTTTCGGTTATTCTAGGCTATCATCCCTGGTGGCCTATTTCTGCGTACTTCAATTTTTTAATTTTCAGTTAGGCTATCACCGCTGGTGGCCTATTTCTGCGTACCGGTATTTCATAATTTTTTGTTTACGGTTATTTTTGTTTTCGGTTAGTCTAGGCTATCACCGCTGGTGGCCTATTTCTGCGTACCGGTATTTCATAATTTTTGTTTTCAGTTATTTTTGTTTTCGGTTAGTCTAGGCTATCATCCCTGGTGGCCTATTTCTGCGTACTTCAATTTTTAAATTTTCAGTTAGGCTATCACCGCTGGTGGCCTATTTCTGCTTACCGGTATTTCATAATTTTTGTTTTCGGTTAGGATAGGCTATAACCCCTGGTGGCCTATTTCTGTTTAAATAAACATACAATTGTTTTCGGTTCGGCTATCACTGCGTATTCAAATTTAATTTAGTTTTGTTTTAATTTTCGGTTAGGCTATCACCGCTGATAACCTATTTGTGTGTATTTCAACATTTTTGTTTTCGGTTAGGCCTATTTAAGTAAGTGAAGCGACCTGAAGGGAGTGAAGTGTTTTTAAAGTGAGTTTAGTGTTTATAAAGTGAGTTAAGTGTTTTTAAGTGAGTGAAGTGATCTGAAGAAAGTGATCGTCACCATGCCTCGTGCCTGTACGAACTGCGCCGGTAGGTTTGGTGCTTCCATGTTTGCTCCTGTCGATCCACAAGTCTGCCGACTCTGCCAGCAACGAGAGGATTTGACAGCAAAATTGGATGAAGCCCACAACAAGATCAACGCCCTCACCAGGAAGCTGGAATCACTCCAAGAGTTTGTAACACTCAACGTTGGAGTATCACTAACTCCAATTGTTTCAACTCCAGCATCCACCACCGCCCCAACGTCATCTGCCAACAATCCAACACCTGCAGTAGACACTGCAGCAGATGCTTCTGACGAACCTGAGCCGACATCAAACCAGGACAGCCGCCCTGTTCACCTTAGTCTCTCCCCCACTCCTCGTGCAAGAAGCCTGCTAGCACGAACAGTACCAACCCCTCGCCCCCGTTCTAACCACTCCTCTCCCCGACCTGTACGTAGAGTCCCGCCACCACAGGTTTCCGGATTTACACCAGTGAGGAACGGTGCACGGCCAACGCAGAAAAGGTCTCATCTACCAGTCACAATGTCAAACAGATTTGAGATATTGGTAGAGATGGAAGACGAACCAGAGGAGACCAGGCTTGTTGGGGATTCCATCCTACGAGGACAGGTCGAAGAGTTCTGCGACAGAGTCCCAAATCAACGAAAAAGATTTTGCATCCCAGGAGCTGGACTGGACGACATTGTGGAAGCCTTCGAAGATACCACAAAGGATGCAAATGAAAATACACTTTTTGTCATCCATGCTGGTTCAAATGACGTCATGCGCACCAGATCCGAAGAGTTGATGGAGAAATATCGCAAGATGATCCAGCACTACAAAAACAAGTCAAGGAATATCATCATCTCAGGCATTCTCCCCAAGATCGACGCACCTGACAAATTCTACGACAAGGCCTTCAGCACAAATAGCCGACTAAAATATTTGTGTCTGAGGGAAGAAGTTGAATTCATCAACCTCTGGGACAACTTCTACAACCAGCCTACTCTGTTCCGCAAGGATGGCACTCATCTAAACCCTGTGGGTTCAGCACTCATGGGTCGTCTCCTACACGAAGCAGTCCGCAGCCATGGATCAAAAAAACGCCATCCGAGAAGAAGCAGCAGTGACATAAATCATCCAACGCCAAGAAAAAAATCAGAGGCAACCGAGGACCACCAGCGATAAAGACCGAAGACAGCGAGGACCGAGGACAGCCATGAACATAAATGTAGATCCGACAAGAACCAAAAATATTATTAAAGAGCGTTCCGTGAGTTCTAAAATAACAAATTTAAAGGTTTTCTATGCAAACGCTCGTAGCATACGCAATAAATGTTCAGATTTAGAGGAGCTAGTGTTTACAGAAAATTATGATGTGATTGGCATAACAGAATCTTGGCTCAATACAGAAGATAGAGACTTTTTAGCAGAGTATTCACTTCCCGGTTATGTAATGTTTGAGAAAAGCCGAATAAATCGAAATGGAGGTGGCGTTTTACTTTATATCAAAGAAAGTCTTAACCCTACCCTCTTGTCAAAACCTCAAATTGTGAATGTCGACGCATCGTTTGTGCTAATAAAGAATAATAAAGGTACAAAAATAATACTTGCATTAATATACAGACCTCCAGCTCAATCAGTGCAAACTGACCGAGAAATTTACGAACAAATTGCAGATGTAAGTAACTCACAAGATACCGTAATTTTTGGCGACTTTAATTTACCTGTGACCAAGTGGGGCGATACTCTTACTTCACACTCCGGACATGACTTGTATACGAACTTGCAAGAGAGTTCGCTTTATCAATTTGTTCGAACGCCAACCCGTGGTAATAACGTTCTTGACATTGTACTTGCAACAAAAGAAGAATTAATAGAGAATTTGAATGTTGGTGATGAATTCAGTAACAGCGACCATCGTACGATAACTTTCACTTTAAAGTTTACTAGTAACGAACCAAATAGTAGCATCGAAAAAGTCCCTAATTTCAAGAAAGCAAACTTCCATAAACTTAGAGCTATGTTTAAAGAAACTGACTGGAGCTTTATAATTCACAATAACGACATAAATACATCTTGGAAGTTATTCAAAGCCACTTACCTAAAAGCAGTGCAAGACTGCATACCATCGAAAATACGGCGTCCAGGCCATAATAATAAGCCCAAATGGTGGAATAAGGATATTTCAAACTGCCTGCTTGCTAAAAAATTTGCTAATGATAGATTAAAATCCTCACAAAATGACGAAGAACGGCTGAAATTTGTAGAGCTACGACGCAAAGCCAAAAAGTTAATTAAGCAAAGTAAAAAGACCTTAGAGTTACATATTGCGAATCAAAGTAAAACAAACCCGAAAGAATTCTATAGTTATATCAGAAAGAAAAAAGTAGTTACTTCAACTGTTGGACCGTTAGTCGATGAAAATGGAGAATACACCAAAGACGAAGTACAAATGAGTAATGCCCTCAATACCTTCTTTGCATCAGTTTTTACAACAGAAGACCTCAGTGATATCCCTACACCATCGCCGATTCAGATTGATAATTCAGATGTTCTAAGCAATATCACCGTTACAGAGAGAGAAGTATTGAATTGTTTAGATAAACTCAAGGTAAATAAAACGCCGGGACCTGATACAATCTCGCCTAGAGTTCTAAAGGAAGCTAAGGATGAGCTCTCCAAACCACTGACATTACTATTCAATAAATCCTTGCAGTCTGGAACTATGCCCGATCAGTGGAAACTAGCCAACGTAACACCGATATTCAAAAAAGGCAGCAAATCCCTACCCAGTAACTATCGTCCAATTAGCTTAACCTCAGTTGTATGTAAAATGCTAGAAACGGTCATACGAGACAGACTCGTAAATCACTTAGAGGAAAATAACATACTTAAAGATACTCAACACGGCTTTCGTAAAAAACGTTCCTGTTTAACAAACCTCTTAGACTTCTTCCACGATATTCTCAACCTCTACGATGAGAGTAAAGCTGTAGATATTATATACCTTGATTTTCAAAAGGCCTTTGACAAAGTTCCCCACAAACGTTTACTGCTAAAACTAAAAGCGCATGGAATACAAGACGGTGTGTTGAAATGGATAGAAAATTGGCTCAGCGACAGAAAGCAAAGAGTAGTCATAAACGGTAAGGCATCTAAATGGACCAATGTAAGTAGCGGGGTACCCCAGGGATCGGTACTAGGACCAATTCTCTTTCTAATTTACATCAACGACATAGATGAGGGTCTCACCTGTACAATCTCAAAATTTGCTGACGATACAAAAATTGCAAATAGCGTACTCTCAAAAGAACAAGTTGACGATATGCAACACAATCTAGATAAATTGTCATGTTGGGCCCAAATTTGGCAAATGAGTTTCAATGCGGATAAATGTAAAGTACTACATATCGGATACCTAAATGAGAAAGCAAACTATTCGATGAATGGCACTCAGCTTAAGAATGTAAACAGAGAAACCGATCTGGGAGTAACAATATCGAGTAACCTAAAACCGAGTCAACAATGTTCAGAAGTTGTTAAGAAGGCAAACAAAATAATTGGCTTTATAGGCAGGTCATTTGAGCATAAATCCAAAGAAGTTATCCTAACCCTTTACAATTCCTTAGTCCGCCCTCTTCTGGAATACTGCGTTCAATCCTGGTGCCCTTATTACCAAAAAGATATAAACAAGCTAGAACGAGTTCAACGTAGAGTTACCAAAATGATACCTAGCCTAAAGAACAAACCATACGAAGAGCGTCTTAGAGAATTAAATCTATTTCCTTTAACCCAGCGCAGATTAAGAGGTGACTTCATTCAAGTGTTCAAAATCATCAAAGGCATCGACAATATGAACTGTAGTAAGTACTTCACTATCGACCAATCTAATTACACGCGGGGAAACGGTTGCAAAATTATTGGTAAATCTTTTAACTCACACGAATCTAAGAATTTCTTCTTCAATCGAGTTGTCAACTTGTGGAATGGGCTTCCCCGAAACGTTATAGACTGTATCACCGTTGATTCATTTAAACTCCGCCTAGACAAATATCTCGCATCAAACCCGCGACTGACTGTGTTTGTAAATGAATAACTTTATTTTATCCCCCCTCAGTTACTAACCCATCTGTCCCCTACTAACTTCCTAATCCTGCCACGGACATTAGTTCCAGGGCAGTAATTCCCTTTCCAATGTTCCCTTACCCACTCTAAACCACTGTTTGGACACTTGATCCTCAGTGTTTTGGAGGACAAGCAACCTAGAAGGGTCACTAGATCTCTTGTTGCTTGATTTCCTTTGTACTCCTTTGTACTCCTTTGTACTCCTTTGTACTCCTCCTCTTCTTCCTACTCATCATCTTCTTGCCCTCCTCCTCCTCCTGTATTAATCGTTCTTTATGTCTTGTTATCTTGGTTATTCTAGCCTCGTTTGGTGTGTCTCTTATACTGTGTGTGGTATACCTCCATTGTTTATATCTTAACCTTTCCCGCTTATCTCTCTCTCTCTCTCTCTCTCTCTCTCTCTCTCTCTCTCTCTCTCTCTCTCTCTCTCTCTCCTCAATTGGTCGTTGGCTACCTTGTTTTTATATATATATTTTATTTATTTACTTACTTATTAATTTATATATTCTAGTTATATATAATTAGCTGTCACCTTCATTTACACCTTTATAATATATACTTAAATACTGTCACCATTACGACCCTATTCTTCAACCCTACCAGTAAACCTTATAATATATGGTATAACTGTTTTGATGGTGTAATGCTTAGAGTGTTTAAGATCTGTATGTGGTAACCCGGTAGGATAACAACCCTACCAGTAAACCTTATAATATATGGTATAACTGTGTTGATGGTGTAATGCTTAGAGTGTTTAAGATATGTATGTGGTAACCCGGTAGGATAACAACCCTACCAGTAAACCTTATAATATATGGTATAACTGTGTTGATGGTGTAATGCTTAGAGTGTTTAAGATCTGTATGTGGTAACCCGGTAGGATAACAACCCTACCAGTAAACCTTATAATATATGGTATAACTGTTTTGATGGAGTAATGCTTAGAGTGTTTAAGATCTGTATGTGGTAACCCGGTAGGATAACAATCCTACCAGTAAACCTTATAATATATGGTATAACTGTTTTGATGGTGTAATGCTTAGAGTGTTTAAGATATGTATGTGGTAACCCGGTAGGATAACAACCCTACCAGTAAACCTTATAATATATGGTATAACTGTGTTGATGGTGTAATGCTTAGAGTGTTTAAGATATGTATGTGGTAACCCGGTAGGATAACAACCCTACCAGTAAACCTTATAATATATGGTATAACTGTTTTGATGGTGTAATGCTTAGAGTGTTTAAGATCTGTATGTGGTAACCCGGTAGGATCACATGCTTTCATTAATGTAGTTGTGAAGTGTTTGGTGTTGAGAGTCACATTAAGATATGTATGTGGTAACCCGGTAGGATCACATGCTTTCATTAATGTAGTTGTGAAGTGTTTGGTGTTGAGAGTCACATTAAGATATGTATGTGGTAACCCGGTAGGATCATATGCTTTCATTAATGTAGTTGTGAAGTGTTTGGTGTTGAGAGTCACATTAAGATATGTATGTGGTAACCCGGTAGGATCACATGCTTTCATTAATGTAGTTGTGAAGTGTTTGGTGTTGAGAGTCACATTACGATATGTATTTGGTAACCCGGTAGGATCACATGCTTTCATTAATGTAGTTGTGAAGTGTTTGGTGTTGAGAGTCACATTAAGATATGTATGTGGTAACCCGGTAGGATCACATGCTTTCATTAATGTAGTTGTGAAGTGTTTGGTGTTGAGAGTCACATTAAGATATGTATGTGGTAACCCGGTAGGATCACATGCTTTCATTAATGTAGTTGTGAAGTGTTTGGTGTTGAGAGTCACATTAAGATATGTATGTGGTAACCCGGTAGGATAACATGCTTTCATTAATGTCATTGTGAAGTGTTTGGTGTATGTGGTAACCCGGTAGGATAACATGCTTTCATTAATGTCATTGTGAAGTGTTTGGTGTTGGGAGTCACATTAATAAATTAGATTATTATATAAATCACTTCTTAAGCCGGGAGCCCACCTCGTGTGTTTTCTCTTTCTCTCCCTCTCTCTTTGGCTTGTATCCATTCGGCCCCTTTCATCCTACTGTTTTAACCAATTCACGCACATATGACGCAGAGGTTGCCAGATTAGCAATAAGAAATAGAGTTCTCTCACTCTTATAATTACCTGTCCAAAATTAGTTTTCTGCCCACAGCTAACTCAAAGACAACTGCAGAGGTTGAAGTAACTAATCTAAAGGTTTCTAAATACCCCTGATGGTAACAAAGGCTTTAAAGTATCCCTAATGGGCTCTAAATCGCGTCATATGTCGGAGAGGGTTAAGACGCTTACCCCATCCAGGTGTCAATATTTATCTGGCGAGCGGTAGCGAGCCAGCATATATATATATATATTTGTTTTGACAGCAAGCTAAATGTGTACATTTTTCAATAGAGAAATGTCTCCGGCGAAGCCGGATTTCTCCATACAATGCTGGTTCGCTATCGCTCGCCAGGAAGAAATCGACACCTGGATGGGAATAAACGTCTTAAAACAGTTGGCTGAATGGGGCCGAATGGATACAAACCAGGGAAAGAGAGAAAAGGAGAAAAATATTAATAAAACCGGTGACCCCCCTTAACCCTTCAACACGATGACGCATGTGTGTACCTTATTATGGTGGCTAACAATAGAAGTGTTTATACAGTTTGAGAAAGACCTATGTTATGCCGAGAGCCTGAACCGTTTGTCACTATATCTACTGTATATTGTACACAGCCAGCCACCCTCCTCCAGAACACACTCACTGCCTTTAAGGGGGTATGCTTCACTTTTTGGTCGATTTTTTTTTTTTTTTTTTTTCATTTAATAAGTATTTTTCTAGTTTCCTCCCTAGACCTCCGTCAAACTTAAACTAGCATCCATTAGATTCCCCTTCTAGATTAATTTGTACATTTTTCGGTAGAAAAATTTCCCGGCCAAAGGCCGGTTCTTCCAAAATTACAGGTTCACTATCGTTTTCCAGGAAAAAAATCGACACATAAATAGCACGAAAGGTTTTAACATTGACAACAAATGGGGTGGAAGGTCTTAAAATTGACAAACTAATGAGACAAACATTTTAAAATCTGAAAAATAATGGGGCTAAACGTGAGGGAGAAGGGGATGTAGAAAAACGACCCATCTCCTCTTAAACCAGTTTCACACGAGCACTCTTTCCGGCAATTTTCGAAGAGCAAATTTTGTTTCGTAGTATTTTTAAGCTTTTTCTCATTGGCATAAAGAACTAAGCTTATGGTAAATTAGGTTAGGTGGCTGAGTTTTGATATCGCTTCTATTTTGAAACTGTCTAACTACAGTTGCTCGTAAAAATTGATGTAAAAATCGCTCGTGTGACACTGCCCTTCAGATTCACCCTTCCTTGGATATTGCATCTCTCAAGCCTTTTGTGTCTAGACATTCAGAAACCAGTGCACTTGGAATTTGGCTTTCATGTTTGTATTTTCTTTCTGTTGTCAGGGCTTTCATTCCAGGAGTATTCCATCTTGTGTATTATAAAAACAAACATCCATTTCATCACATTTTCGTCGGATTTTTTCCTTCAATCGAACGGGTTTCTTTCATTAAGGAACAATGCATCTCTCTTATTATTGTATGTATGTATGTATGTATGTATGTATGTATGTATGTATTTAGGCACATACCCCATAGCTGGGGGTGGCCGACTCGAGACAGAGCCCGAATAGAAATAACATTTAAAGTTATCTTAATATTACTCTATTGAAATAATGGATACTCTTAGGCAATAAAGAAAAACGTTAAGAAAATGGTTCTACAGTGGTAGTATTGGATCAATTCCCACACTGTATAACGTCTAAATTATAAAAAGGGTTAAGATAAAGGTATATAAGGTCATTGGGTATAGTAAAAGTGATTTATCTCTTAATCCTTGTATTAGATGGATTTATTACCACCAGCTGTATACCTTTACATGGGTAGATTATTTCGCACACCTGCTATGAGACAGATAATGTGTGCAGTGTATACGTTCTAGTGAGAGATGTTCTTAGGTAGCTGTATTATAAATAAAGTGAAGGGAGTATAGGTTGTAGCGGAAGATATTTTTAGTGTAGGGAAAGAACTAATAGGGAAATAATAAGTCATGGAACGCCTAGTATTACAACTAATTACACCTGACCTACCCCTAGCTCCAACACAACATGGCTTTAGGCCACTGCACTCCACAAACACTCTTCTCACAGACCTTACACAAAGAGCTTTCGACGGCATCAATTCAGCTAGACCACCACACAGATCACTATTAGCCACACTCGACATTAGTAAAGCCTTCGATGCCATCCCCCGCCACAACCTAGCAAACAAAATCTACAACACAAACATGCACAACAACACAAAACGGTGGCTGGCCAACTTCCTAGCAGGCAGATGTGCACACGTATCTTTTGCCGGTCAGTCATCTAAAATCAGAAACTTTCCAAACGGAGTCAAACAAGGATCCGTCCTATCGCCCGCACTCTTCAATCTGTACATGCACGATATAACTACACCCAATACACCCCAAATAAACTTATTCTCCTATGCAGATGACATAACACTCACATGCACACACCATGACCCAAAAAGAGCAACAGATCTCCTTCAACCCTATCTCAACACACTACATGGCTGGTGCACTACAAACAGACTTAATCTAGCCCCAGCCAAATCCACCGCAACCCTGCTCACAAGTTGGACAGGAGAACAGGAATACATCCCTCAACTCACCATAAACAACACACCCCTAACACATACACACACACCCAAAATCCTAGGAGTAACATATGATACTCATATGACATTCAAACAGCACACCACAAACATTAAAAGAAACTGACACCCAGACTTAACGCCCTCAGGTCACTTGCTCACACAAAATTTGGACACAACAAAGAAACTACCACCACAGTATATAAACAATACATAAGATCAGTGATGGAATACGCAAGCCCAGCCTAGGCTTCTAACCTAGCTGAAACACATCATAAGACCTTACAGACTATTCAAAACAAAGCCCTGAAGATCATTACAGGCTGCACAGCTACTGCACCCACAGATCACCTACATCAAGAAACCAAAATCCTCAAGTCAAAGACCATCTGGACATGAGAGGCACTCAATTCCTGGCAGCAGCCTCCACGAACCAAGACCACCCACTAAACTACATGGCAACACACCCACAGACACCAACAAATATCAAAACAACACCCAGCACACTGTATCACACACAATTATTGTCCTCTCTCCCTCCCTGCCCACCCCGAACCAACTTCCAGAAGCACATCCATACTCATATCTCTCACCGATCCATCCACTCACTCACAGACAACACGCAGCTGCATGCACGACCTCCCGAAATCCATTCTTCCGAATCCTCCCTTCCTCGCGAGGACAGAGTCCACCTGGCCAGGCTGAGATGCGGACACCATCCAGCTCTCCTGAGCTATCAGAAGAGACTGGATGACTCCGTTGTCGACGCCTGCCCGGGATGTAACACAGCACCCCATACCATTAAACACATCATAGAAGACTGCATTTCACACAACCACTTACACCAACAACACAATCTACACTCAATGAGAGCTCTGTGGGAAATCCCGATCGTGGCCATGGCCTTTCTCAGGAACTCGGGGCTGTTCGGCCAGGCAGCTTAGTGAACAACAACAACAACAACTAATAGGGATGTAGGGAAGCAGGGATCTGCCTCGTATGAGACAGTAGGCCTTCTGCAGATTTCCATCTTGCTTATGTTCTTATACCCTTTTCATACCAATTTTTGTCTTTAGAGTCCAGATGTTTTGTTTATTTTAATTTCAATACTCCCTCTCTCCTCTGATCCTCTAATATTCCTACATTATCTCTCTTTTGATCCTCTTCTCTTCCAGCTCCTTGTCTCGGCTCCCTAGCATGTTTTACCCATGCACTGAAAACGAAAAATCAGTGAATTAAATAGTCCCCAATACCTAAACTTCTTGATCTAACTAAGAACATGATTTGTTAACAAAGCTGAACAACATTTAATGAAAATGGCTTTGAGCATATGTATTTTAAATTTGTGTGGCAATTATAAAAATTATAGAAAGTAATATATATATATATATATATATATTACTTTCTATAATTTTTATAATTGCCACACAAATTTAAAATACATATGCTCAAAGCCATTTTCATTAAATGTTGTTCAGCTTTGTTAACAAATCATGTTCTTAGTTAGATCAAGAAGTTTAGGTATTGGGACAATTCACTGATTTTTCGTTTCAGGAGAGATGTTCTTATTAGCGTATTATAATAAAAAGTGTAGGTTATTGTAGCGGAGATATTTTTAGTGGGAATAATAATAAGTCATGGAACGCCTAGTATTACAACTAATTACACCTGACCTAACCCTAGCTCCAACACAACATGGCTTTAGGCCACTGCACTCCACAAACACTCTTCTCACAGACCTTACACAAAGAGCTTTCGACGGCATCAATTCAGCTAGACCACCACACAGATCACTATTAGCCACACTCGACATTAGTAAAGCCTTCGATGCCATCCCCCGCCACAACCTAACAAACAAAATCTACAACACAAACATGCACAACAACACAAAAAGGTGGCTGGCCAACTTCCTAGCAGGCAGATGTGCACACGTATCTTTTGCCGGTCAGTCATCTAAAATCAGAAACTTTCCAAACGGAGTCAAACAAGGATCCGTCCTATCGCCCGCACTCTTCAATCTGTACATGCACGATATAACTACACCCAATACACCCCAAATAAACTTAGTCTCCTATGCAGATGACATAACACTCACATGCACACACCATGACCCAAAAAGAGCAACAGATCTCCTTCAACCCTATCTCAACACACTACATGGCTGGTGCACTACAAACAGACTTAATCTAGCCCCAGCCAAATCCACCGCAACCCTGCTCACAAGTTGGACAGGAGGACAGGAATACATCCCTCAACTCACCATAAACAACACACCACTAACACATACACACACACCCAAAATCCTAGGAATAACATATGATACTCATATGACATTCAAACAGCACACCACAAACATTAAAAAGAAACTGACACCCAGACTTAACGCCCTCAGGTCACTTGCTCACACAAAATTTGGACACAACAAAGAAACTACCACCACAGTATATAAACAATACATAAGATCAGTGATGGAATACGCAAGCCCAGCCTAGGCTTCTAACCTAGCTGAAACACATCATAAGACCTTACAGACTATTCAAAACAAAGCCCTGAAGATCATTACAGGCTGCACAGCTACTGCACCCACAGATCACCTACATCAAGAAACCAAAATCCTCAAAGTCAAAGACCATCTGGACATGAGAGGCACTCAATTCCTGGCAGCAGCCTCCACGAACCAAGACCACCCACTAAACTACATGGCAACACACCCACAGACACCAACAAATATCAAAACAACACCCAGCACACTGTATCACACACAATTATTGTCGTCTCTCCCTCCCTGCCCACCCCGAACCAACTTCCAGAAGCACATCCATACTCATATCTCTCACCGATCCATCCACTCATTCACAGACAACACGCAGCTGCATGCACGACCTCCCGAAATCCATCCTTCCGAATCCTCCCTTCCTCGCTTTCAGTGCATATATATATATATATATATATATATATATATATATATATATATATATAGAGAGAGAGAGAGAGAGAGTGAGAGAGAGAGAGAGTGAGAGAGAGAGAGAGAGAGAGAGAGAGAGAGAGAGAGAGAGAGAGAGAGAGCGAACATTGAGTACGAACCCTGCTAACCCAAAGAATGCACCAAGGTTATATCTCCCGTCTCTTTTCTGTTTCTCTCTTCTCTCTCTTTTGTTATCCTTTTCTCTCTCCACTCTCTCCCCTCTTCTCAATTTCTCCCCACTCTCACTTCTTCTATTTCCTCTCGCCTCTTCCTCTCCTCCACCTCACCTCTCCCACCACACACACCACACCACTTCCCAACTCCGCTCTTGAACAGTGGGGTCCCTGGAGATATATGAGGGGGTGTCGTGTATATCATCTTGCTCTTGTCATTTATTTATTTTTTTATCTCGTTCATCATGGCAGGGTACTTTTGTTTTCTGCTCTCCTGGCTACCTACTCTGCATTTTTTCAGGCAGCGTCCATTTACCACACTCCACGACGATTTTCCTCCTGCAACGCTCAAAAGGATGCAGATTTGTACACACAGGCACTACTTCTACCACTCATTCTCATTGTCACTCACTCTCACTCTCTCTCACACACACACACACACTCTCTCTCTCTCTCTCTCTCTCTCTCCCACACACACACACACATACCGTCACACAGCCTTCACCACCTCCAGCCACCCACCATGTCCCCGTATAACTCGTCTCCATGTTTCCGGTTGAGGCTATTGTTTTCCACGGCACATAAGGCGGTTTGTTGGCACCTATTTGTGATATCCAGTGTGTCAATTATACTTGCGTTACACTTATCTTCCTAGCGTTTAATTTATGCACACACGCTCATACACACACACACACACACACACACACACACACACACACACACACACACACACACACACATAAATATATATATACTGTATATATGGATGGAGTCATGAAAGAAATACTATCAAGAGCAGTGGATGTTGGTGTATCGCTGAAAAGGGAGGGAATTGAGTGGAAGCTACCTATACTGCTGTTTGCGGATGATACAGTTCTGATAAGTGATAATGAATGGGAGTTGCAGGGTCTGGTATATGAATTTGGAACAGTGTGCGAAAAACGGAATTTGAAGGTAAATGCGGGGAAGAGCAAGGTTATGGTCTTCGAAATGGGTGAAGTCAGAGTGTGAGGTGAAGCTGAACGGTCAGGCTATGGAGATCGTCAACTCTTTTAAGTATCTGGGCAGTGTGTTGAGTAAAGATGGGACTATGGATGAAGAAGTGCGGGAGAGGGTACACCAGGGGAAGAGGGATGTAGGAACGCTGAAAGCAGTAACAAGAAATAGGGTGGTCAGTATGGAAGTGAAGAAGTCCTTGCATGACAGTGTGGTAATCCCGACACTGACTTACGGAAGCGAAGCATGGATATATATATATATATATATTATTATGTTACCTCCACCAGCCGACTTTACTCCAAAACTCAATTAATGAAATCAACAAATACATGTGGCAGTCCAGGGATTGGAACCTAGGATGCTCACACCGAAATTCAGTGCATTTATCCATTGCGCGACGAAGACAGTTACAGGATGGTGGACAAGCCTACGATTTATTATGCAGTTTCGAATCCTGCATATCCATCTAAGCATGTACACACTTTCCAACTGCGGTATCATATGCTATGGATAGATGAATGGAAGGAGTAATTAATGGGGCCTTAACCCTAAGGAAGGCCTCTCTATAAACTACCCCTGAACCTGAATGAATTATAATGTTACTTCCACCATAATATATATAATATATATATATATATATATATATATATATATATATATATAGTCTTAGACTTGCTAATGCAGCCTCCCAGAAGCTGGGTGTGCTCAACCGCCTTAGGGGGTTCTTTTCCCCTGCACAGCTTCTTGCTCTGTACAGGGGCATAGTGCGCCCTTGTATTGAGTATTGTTCACATGTGTGGGGAGGTTCCTCTCACACCGCTCTCCTAGACAAAGTTGAAAGGAAGGCCTTTCGTATCATTAACTCCCGTCCACGTACCAACTCTCTGCAGTCTCTCTCTCTCCGCCGCAATGTTGCATCTCTCTCGCTATTCTATCGCTACTATAATAATCAGTGTTCCTCAGAGCTATCCCAGTGCATACCACCTCCTTTACGTAGGGCACGTGGTACCCGTCTTGCAACTCAATCCCACCTCTACTCTGTGCAACTCTCCAACCCAAGAGTGAAACGTTACTCTCAAACTTTCTTCTACTCAACAGCTGAGCTCTGGAACTCTCTCCCAGAATCAGTCTTTCCCTCTTCCTATGACTTAAATTGCTTCAAACTCCGTGTGTCCAGGCATTTTGGCTCGAACGTCCCTTGATTTTGGCCCTGTCACTCTTTCAACTATGGGGGAGGCACTCGCTATAGGCAGTAATGCCTTTTGCCTCCCTCAATCACATAGAAAAAAAAAATATATATATATATATATAATTATACAGTATATATATATATATATATATATATATATATATATATAATCAATAATTGTCTGGTTACTTATATAGCGCCCGTATCTCCTCCTTCGAGGATTCACAAGCGCTTGACTTTCTTTAATCAACCAGAGACCATTACCCATCTCCTTTGCTCGAGTGGATAGGGTAACCGCTGGCTATATCCCAAAAAACTTTTCAATCTGAGCGGGGATTGAACGCGAGACTGATGAGATGGTAAGCATAGGCCCTATCAAAAGCATGAACAAGTGTGTATCAAAGACACAAACAAATATATATATATATACATATTTCATCATGCATGCTGCTCTTCATATGTCCTTTCAGTATTCTCGAAAAATCACGTTCTTGGTCTGAATGTGCCTGAAATTATGTAGATGTATATCATGAAGTAAATTATGTAGATGTATATCATGAAGTAAATTAAATATTTCAACTCGACAGGAATCTATTCAATGCGTAAGGAGGAAGTGAGGGGGTTGTTTCTGGACCCCCTTCTCCCTCATGTTTAGTCCCATTAGTTTTGATATATTATTTCGAGCTATCGCTCGCCAGCAGCACACTTTTTACAGGCAGCTTTGCCTTTTGTGACCTTCATTCACATAAAATACAAGCACTGATATGTCAACTATTTGAGAAGAGTTATAGGTGTGGAAATATATACCGCCTGTTTGCTCCAGCCTTCGTTGAGGTACAATACGCTAGAGGTCAATATGTCTAGAATAATCATAATTAAATAATTATAGATTCATTAACAACTCCCTTATATTATTTGTCATTTCACCCCCCATCTACAGAATATGTTTATATCTCGGACATCCAACATATAATATTCCTATCATCCAGTAATGGTTTCCTCTCTCCCCAAACATTGTCCACATTATCTACCATTCATATACTGTATACTCCTCTGTGTGTACATTCATATGCTATACGGTTGTCTGTTCCAACACTTTCCCTCCCCTCTGTGTGTGCATTATTCATATGCTATACGGTTGTCTGTTCCAACACTTTCCCTCCCCTCTGTGTGTACATTATTCATATGCTATACGGTTGTCTGTTCCAACACTTTCCCTTCCCTCTGTGTGTGCATTATTCATATGCTATACGGTTGTCTGTTCCAACACTTTCCCTTCCCTCTGTGTGTGCATTATTCATATGCTATACGGTTGTCTGTTCCAACACTTTCCCTCCCCTCTGTGTGTGCATTATTCATATGCTATACGGTTGTCTGTTCCAACACTTTCCCTCCCCTCTGTGTGTGCATTATTCATATGCTATACGGTTGTCTGTTCCAACACTTTCCTTAAGGGGGGATATGGTTTTTTTCTGACTTCCCTTCTCCCTCATGTTCAGCCCCATTAGTATTGAGATTATAAGACGTTCGGCCCATTAGTTTGGTGATTTTAACACCTATCGCCCCATCTTGTCACTTGTAAGACCTTTCGTGTCATTTAGGTGTCGATTCTTTCCTGGCGAGCGCGAGCGATAGCGAGCCTGTAATTTTAAGAGGGACATTTTTCTACCGAAAAATGTACAAATATATCTTGAGGGGGGTCTAGGGAGTGTTTTTATAAGCTTGATGAACGTCTACTGAGGAAACTAACAAATACACGAATATATTAATTAATAGACAACACAAACTACCCCTCTCCCCTTTAATATTTCCTGCGTCACAAATACTGTTTACAATTAAAGCGCTTGCATAATTTAATTATTTGCATACTCTGGGGGAAAGCCCTTCAACATAATTTTTACATGTTTTCCTTTCACCAGATATGCACAACAACTGCCATGTCTGTTATTCCAGTCTAACCCCTTCTGTATCGGTGATGTTTTTTGTATTTCATTTCAGCTACATTTAGAAGATTTTATGATACTTAGGCAAGATATGTGGCAGCTAAAAGGATTAATGGAGATAGTCTAACCTTTCAATGGGTAGGCGTCCTTCCTAAGATGAATACAATCATCTAAATATAGTTAGAATAAAATTAAAAATATGTCACCGGTACATAAAGGGTTAATAATTGTGCTTCTACTACCTCTTACTTCCGTGTGATATATATTATTATCTGCAACATTTTAGCTAAAGCACCTCCTTATGTTTTATCCATCTCCCGTCCTTTCCTTGCAACATGGTTTTAGCACGACGCCAGCCACCACTCTTCCTCTTTAATATTTTATATAGTCATCCAGCCATGTCTCCTTAATCCCTCCATCCCTTCATCCTACATCCTCCGTCCTATCATCCTCCACCCCATCACCCTCCACGTTTGCACTCTCTATCCTCCACCCTTACACTCTCCACCCTTCACCCCCCATTTTCCACCCCTACACTCTCCATCCTCCACCCTATCATCCTCCACCCTATCACCCTCCACTCCTACACTCTCCATCCTCCACCCTATCACCCTCCACTCCTACACTCTCCATCCTCCACCCAATCATCCTCCATCCTCTACCATACATTCTCCATCACTAAGCCCTCTATCCTCCACCCCACCCTCTTCCACCCCCACCATCATCCACCCTCTCCATCCTCCACCCCACCACCATCCTCCACCCCACCACCATCCTCCATCCTTTCATTCTCCCCTCATACATATTTCCCTTGCATCCTCCACCCCTGTCTTTCCCACCCTTCAGTCATCACCCTTGTTTGTCTTAGTTTATAATCATTCAATTTTGCATCAATCAAGCTTTTATGTGTACCATTTGGGAGGAGTCAGCCAGGGAAAAAGTGTGAAGATTTACTGCCCATTTGTTCTAGCCCTTTTTGAGGTACAGATGATAGAGGTTACGATTTCTGGCCTTCTTATAATTTCCTCCCTGACTCCTCCACTCTCCACCTCATCAATCCACTTAGCCATCCTGTCCTTCCACATCACTTCAACATCAAAACATCCACCTCCCTTATTATTCCTCCTTATGTTCACCCTCACTCCTCCACTCTCCACCTCATCAATCCACTTAGCCATCCTGTCCTTCCACATCACTTCAACATCAAAACATCCCCCTCCCCCTCCTCCTCATGTTCACCCTCACTCCTCCATTATCCACCTCATCAATCCACTTAGTCATCCTCTCTTTCACACAACTTTAACATCAAAACATCCATCTCCCTCACTATTCCTCCTCATGTTCACCCTCACGTCACCACTTCATCAATCCACTTAGCCATCCTGTCCTTCCACATCACTTCAACATCAAAACATCTACTTCCCTCACTATTCCTCCTCATTTTCACCCTCCCTCTTCCACTCTCCACTTCATCAATCCACTTAGCCCTCCTCTCCTTCCACATCACTTCAACATCAAAATATTTATCTCATGCACCTCCTCTTTCGGTCCATCCAATTCACTGTTTCCAAATCGACGGACTTGAACGCTTCAAACCAATGACTCATGTTATATCGTTTAACCCTACTTGGTCCGTTTCACCCCATTATATTGGTGATAATAAGACGCTTCACCCCATTCAGGTACGGATTGATTCTGGGCGACCGCAAGCGAGCCTGTAAAAAATCGTCTATTGAGAAATCTATTGAAAAATATATTAATTTAGCTTGGTGAAGGTTTAACATGGACTTTTTTATTTTGAAGGAAGTCTGGGAAGGCGTTTTTGTTAGCTTAGGGGACAAATTTATAATTATACATTGCTCGAAAATGGAAGAGGACCACCCACAACTCCCTGCCAATCTCTCAAATATCGCGGGCATTTTTCTCAAACTATTGGTTCTTTTCGCCACTAGTCCCTCCTAATATAGCTGACTATTTTTCCAAACTATTGGATCTAGTCTCTCTACTATCCCGCGCTATTATATCAGAATAGTGTATATTTTCCCCGCCAGTCTTTCTAAAATCGCGGGTTATTTTCTCAAACTATTGTATCTTTTCCCCGTCAGTCTCTACTAATATTGCGGGCTATTTTATCAGGCTATTGAGTCTTTTATTCGCCATCTATACCGCGAGCTATTTTCCAAAACTATTAGATCTTTTCCCCGCCAGTCTCTCTAAAATCGCGGGCTATTTTCTCACTATTGTATCTTTTCCCGCCAGTCTCTACTAATATTGCGGGCTATTTTTTCACTATTGTATCTTTTCCCGCCAGTCTCTACTAATATTGCTGGCTATTTTCTCACTATTGTATCTTTTCCCGCCAGTCTCTACTAATATTGCGGGCTATTTTCTCACTATTGTATCTTTTCCCGCCAGTCTCTACTAATATTGCGGGCTATTTTCTCACTATTGTATCTTTTCCCGCCAGTCTCTACTAATATTGCAGGCTATTTTCCAAAACTCTTACATCTTTTCCCCACCAGTCTTTACAATTATCGAAGGCTAGTTTCTCTAACTATTGGAACTTTTCCCCGCCAGTCTCTACTAATATTGCGGGCTATTTTCCAAAACTCTTCGATCTTTTCCCCACCAGTCTTTACTATTATCGAAGGCTAGTTTCTCTAACTATTGGATCTTTTCCCCGCCAGTCTCTACTAATATCGCGGGCTATTTTCTCAAACTATTTAATCTTCATCCCCGTCTGTTTCTCTAAAATTGCCGGCTATTTTCTTAAAGTATTGGATCTCTTCCCCGCTGATGTTTTACCGGAGTAGCTCAGACGAACGATTAATAATTTCCCTCCTGATAATATGCTCTTGCTAGGAAATGGGCTTCTTGAAATCTTGGTTGCGGTAATATGATGAAAGGTATGTTGTTATTGCTTCTGTGGCCGAGATGATGGTGAATCTCTTGGTGAATATGTATTTATGGAAGAAAATGTAATGTAAAATATGGATCTATCTATCTATCTATTGCCTGACGCCGTGATCCCCGAAGGGGTGGCCACGAACGAACAGCCCCCATGCACCTCTGTCCCCAGTCAGTCGACGCCCCTCCCCCCAACCAGCACCGCCTTCATTCATGTAGTTCCTCACTCCATCCTTCCACCTCATATTCGGTCTACCTCTCCCCCTCTGTCCCTCCACCTCGCTCTCGTACACCCTCTTAGTCATTCTCTCGCTTTCCATACGTTCCATATGGCCGAACCATCTCAAGTTGTTCCTTTTCACACTTTCCAGCACATCTACCTCCACACCACACCTCCTTCTTACTTCCTCATTAGTCTGTCTATCCCTCCATGTAACTCCGCACGCACTCCTTAGGTAATTCATTTCCACTGCTCTCACTCTTGGTCTGAGTCTCTCAACCAACGTCCATGCTTCGCTTCCGTAAGTCAGTGTCGGGATTACCACACTGTCATGCAAGGACTTCTTCACTTCCATACTGACCACCCTATTTCTTGTTACTGCTTTTAGCGTTCCTACAACCCTCTTCCCCTGTTGTACCCTCTCCCGCACCTCTTCATCCATAGTCCCATCTTTACTCAACACACTGCCCAGATACTTAAAAGAGTTGACGATCTCCATAGCCTGACCGTTCAGCTTCACCTCACACTCTGTGACTTCACCCCTTTCGAAGACCATAACCTTGCTCTTCCCCGTATTTACCTTCAAATTCCGTTTTTCGCACACTGTTCCAAACTCATTTACCAGACCCTGCAACTCCCATTCATTATCACTCATCAGAACTGTATCATCCGCAAACAGCAGTATAGGTAGCTTCCACTCAATTCCCTCCCTTTTCAGCGATACACCAACATCCACTGCTCTTGATAGTATTTCTTTCATAACTCCATCCATATATACAGTAAACAACCACGGGGACATCACACACCCCTGTTTCAAACCAACATTCAGGTCAAAGAACTCGCTCTGCTCACTCTCCACACGTACTGCCGCCTTTGCACCCTAATACATGCTCTTCACTGCTTTCAGCAACTTGCCCTCTACTCCGTATATTCTAAGTACTTTCCACAAACCTTCCCTATCCACTCTGTCATAGGCCTTCTCCAAGTCCATAAAGGCAACATACACCTTTTGTTTCTTCTCCAGATACTTCTCCACAACACAATTCAGGGTAAAAATCTGATCTACACATCCTCTTCCCTTCCTAAAACCTCCCTGCTCGTCGCCTATCCATTTCTCCGTTCTCACTCTCACTCTCTCAATCACTACCCTACTGTATACCTTCCCTACTACGCTTAGAAGACATATTCCTCGGTGGTTACCACACACTCCTCTTTCCCCTTTGCCCTTATATAGGGGGACTATTATGCCAGTCTTCCAGTCATCGGGTGCACTCCCCTTCTCCCATGCTAGTTTGCACATTTTCCATACCCATTCTATCACTATCTCACCACCATACCTCAACATTTCCCCACACACTCCATCTGTTCCTGGTGCTTTCCCCAACTTCACTCTTTTCATGGCTTCCCACACTTCTGACCTCCTGATCCCCACCTCCTCCTCCACTACTTCTCTTCTTCTCCCTCCCATACCATACCCAGCTAAAATATGGATATATTAAGAAATTTCAATGTAAAATGAGTTTATACTAAGACAACAATATAAGATGTGTTTATACTAAGACAACAATATAAGATGTGTTTATACTAAGACAACAATATAAGATGTGTTTATACTAAGACATCATTGTAAGATGTGTTTATACTAAGAAAAACTGAATGTTAAATGTGGTTATACTAGGAACATTGAAAGTAAAACGTTGTTATGCTCAGAAAATTAAATATATTGATGGGGTAATGCCTGGTTTTTGGTCTATGTATTTAGTTATTAATATATATTTTGAGTTTCATCTCTAGACCTCCATCAAGCTTTACAAAAACATCCCCTAGACCCTCTTTCAAGATAAATTTTTAAATTTTTCGGTAGAAAAATGTCCCGCCCGAAGGTCGATTCCTTCTAAAATGACAGGCTCGCTATCGCTCGCCAGGAAAAAATCGACACCTAATTGGCACAAAAGGTCTTAATATTGACAAAGAAATGGTTCGAAAAGTCTCAAAATCGCCAAACTAATGGAACGAACATCTTAAAATCTCAGAACTAATAAGCTATATAAACATGAGGGAGAAGGGGATCCAGAAAAAGCGACTGCCTCCCCCTTAAAACCTACTCTAAACGTGTTAATTGACTATTGCAGTGGCTTGATCATTATCATTGCATTATGGACACCTTTAAAAAACATCCCCTCGACCCCCTTTAAAGATAAATGTGTACATTTGCTTGTAGACAAAATAACTGGATCTTTCTTTGTGTCCTCTCCGTGTTCAATGTTCAGTTGTCTGCAATATCCCAATCCATCATTAACCCTTTTATTACCGGTGCTATGCCTGGCCATTGGATTTTGGCTACCGTTAGACTCTTTTATTCAGCAAGTAACAGGCTTCGAACTATCTAATTTTTTTTTTTTTTTTCTATATTCCAACTTACTTCCTCTCGGGCATAGGCTGAGAGCCTTAACATTCACCGCTTTACAATGAACAGTGAAGCCCGTGAGGTCTTGTTCCAGTCTAGGGAGTGAGACATGTGAAGCACGTAGAGTACAACGAGCACCTGCCATCTTGCCTTCACATGAGGCACGGTGCTCACTCATGGCCCGAAACGACCCCATCTCTGAAGCCGCCTCGTTCCCGTGCTTCACTGTCTCACCTCCTACACTCGGACTCTCACACTTACACACACACAACGCCACCTGTTGAGCAGATAACTCACCAGGCATTGCACCCCTATAGCATATTTTGAATATGGGAATATTCATACAGTGCTATTTAATCAGGGAACAATGAGGGTATTTTATTGACGTTTCGGTGGGCTTGTGGTAATGCACTGATACTAGGTACAGCACAAATTCCATCCCAATAAATATCTTCCCATTGATACATCGGGATTTGAACCCGGGACCTTTGGATTACCAGACCAGTGGCAAGACCACTCCACCACAATGGAGTGGTGGAGGGGGAGGTAGTCGCTTTTTCTGGACTCCCTTCTCCCTCATATTTTATATAATAATTTTGAGATTTTAAGACGTTCGTTCCGTTAGTTTGGCGATTTTGAGACCTTTCACCTCATTTGTTTGTCAGTATTAAGACCTTTCGTGCCATTTAGGTGTCGATTATTTTCATGGCAAGCGATAGCGAGCCTGTAATTTTAGAAGGAACCGGCCTCCGCCCGGGACATTTTTCTGGCGAAAAATGCAAAAATATATTTTGTTAATCTTGATGGAGTTCTACCAAGGAAACTAAAAAGTAAATTAATATATACAGTATATATTATATATATATATATATATATATATATATATATATATATATATATATATATATATATATATATATATATATATAGATATCACCAATATATATACAGATGTTATATATATATATATATATATATATATATATATATATATATATATATATATATATATATATACAGTATATATATATATATATATATATATATATATATACAGATATACAGATATATATATATATAGATATATATACAGATGTCACCAACACCTTGATAAATGGTACAACCAAGCCCCCCCTACTACCAAGCCAACCAACGACATCACTATCTTCTAGCGCAACTACATGTCATCTGATCACAATACCGACGAATCCATCATGAAAGAAATAATTACCAAAAACGTCCTCCCCACCAACCCCGACCACAAAATAAAACTTATCATCTACTACAAATCCTCCAAAACCTCCAACCTCATCCTCCGCAACAGACCTATCTCTCCCAAGACTCCGAAAATAGACGACCATGTGATATACCAACACAATTGCAATAATGTGGACTGTGGACCTCAAACCTACGTTGGTATGACACAAAATCGTTTATCACGCCGTCTCACCCTCCATCTCCAATCTGGAGCTATCAAAGACCACTATAAAGCCCCCCACCACCAAGCCCTTACTCGCTCTGACCTAGATAAAAACACCTCCGTAATTGATAAAGAGACAGAACCCAGAAGACTTGCTATACTTGAAGCCCTATATATTGAAACTCTTAATCCTTCCATAAATAATCAAACTCTCGACCTCCAAATACTCCCATCAGCTAAACGTTACTCTCAAACACCCCCTAACATTACTCCCCTTACCACCCCGACTCTGCCCTACCCCCTCTCTCCTCCCCTCCCCGTCCCCCCCTTACCGTCCCCCCCACTACTTCATTTAACCAACGCGCGCCGCCCCTCAACCCTACGCTTCAAACTGGACCAGAAACCCGAGATACAACTGGCCCGCCGCCCCTCACAAGGGCCCAGCCTCCCCCTCGCCCAGCAGACCCCTACGACAACATCTAGCATCTACGAACCCGCCCAGCCAACCAGGAGGCAGGAAAAGCGCGCACCTCATTGGTCGCCAACTAGCCAATCATAATTATTCCGGTGCTATTCCTCCCTCTCCGCCCTCCTCTCTCTTACTTATGCCTAATATCCTAATCTCTTCTAAAGATGTACTTTCTACCCTCTCTGGGCTTAACACTAATAAGGCGTACGGTCCGGACGGTGTTCCTCCTGTTGTTCTCAAAAACTGTGCTTCCGTGCTGACTCCCTGCCTAGGCAAACTCTTTCGTCTCTGTCTATCCTCTAACGTCTTCCCTTCATGCTGGAAGTTTGCTCACATTCAACCTGTCCCAAAGAAGGGTGACCGCTCTCAACCCTCCAACTATCGTCCAATTGCTCTTATCTCTTGTCTTTCTAAAGTTTTTGAAACTATTCTTGCTTCCAAATTTCTTAAGCATTTCTCTTCTCATAATCTGCTCTCAGATCGCCAGTATGGCTTCCTTAAGGGTCGCTCTACTGGTGATCTTCTTTCATATCTTACTAACTCTTGGTCATCCTCCTTCCGGGACTTTGGTGAGACTTTTTCTATTGCACTAGACATATCGAAAGCCTTCGATAGAGTCTGGCATAAATCTTTAATTTCTAAACTACCCTCCTTCGGTTTCTATCCCTCCATCTGTGCCTTTGTCTCTAATTTCCTTTCCGGCCGTTCCATAGCCGCGGTTGTGGACGGCCATTGTTCACTTCCTCACCCTATAAACTCCGGTGTTCCTCAGGGCTCTGTCCTATCTCCTATTCTCTTTCTAATTTTTATAAATGATCTCCTTAACTGTACCTTAATTCCCATCCATTCATACGCAGACGACTCAACCTTACACTACTCCATTAGTTTTTCAGAACGCCCCAGCCAGCAATCCCTCAACGACAAACGTAATGAAGCCATAGAACTCTTAAATTCTGATCTAAATACTATTTCCAATTGGGGCAGAGAAAACCTTGTTAACTTTAATGCTTCCAAAACCCAATTTCTCCATCTATCTACCCGTCAGGATCTCCCAGCGGACTATCCCTTATTCTTCAACAATACAAAAATCAACCCTTCATCTTCTCTCAATATTCTTGGTGTCTCTTTTTCTTCTGCTCTCATTTGGAAGGACCATATTACCAGTCTTGCTAAGGCAGCCTCCCAGAAGCTGGGTGTGCTCAACCGCCTTAGGGGGTTCTTTTCCCCTGCACAGCTTCTTGCTCTGTACAGGGGCATAGTGCGCCCTTGTATTGAGTATTGTTCACATGTGTGGGGAGGTTCCTCTCACACCGCTCTCCTAGACAAAGTTGAAAGGAAGGCCTTTCGTATCATTAACTCCCGTCCACTCACCAACTCTCTGCAATCTCTCTCTCTCCGCCGCAATGTTGCATCTCTCTCGCTATTCTATCGCTACTATAATAATCAGTGTTCCTCAGAGCTATCCCAGTGCATACCACCTCCTTTACGTAGGGCACGTGGTACCCGTCTTGCAACTCAATCCCACCCCTACTCTGTGCAACTCTCCAACCCAAGAGTGAAACGTTACTCTCAAACTTTCTTCTACTCAACAGCTGAGCTCTGGAACTCTCTCCCAGAATCAGTCTTTCCCTCTTCCTATGACTTAAATTGCTTCAAACTCTGTGTGTCCAGGCATTTTGGCTCGAACGTCCCTTGATTTTGGCCCTGTCACTCTTTCAACTATGGGGGAGGCACTCGCTATAGGCAGTTATGCCTTTTGCCTCCCTCAATCACATAGAAAAAAAAAAAAAAAAAAAAAAAAAAAAAAAATGCTAGCCAAGACCCAATAAACCTTACTGTGATCTACCTAATATGTATAAATAAGCTGTTATGTTATATCTGAGAGATCAGCCAGCCAATCAAGATGCCTGATACTCCCAGTGCCACCAGCAAGCTCACTGGCCACGTTAAGTGGTTCAATGCACTAAAGGGCTTTGGTTTTATCACCTACAGTGGATGTGACATTTTTGTCCACTCCACTGGCATCTCCAAACCCAATCCTCTCCATCATGTGCCTTCTCTTGCCACCAATGAGAGGGTATCATTTACCATCAAGAGGAGAAGGCGAGGAGATGAGGCCATCAATGTCATGGGCCCTGATGGAGAGATCCTGAAGGGTTCCAGGCATGGTAGAAGAGGTAAGAGGGAGGACTACCACCAAGCCACAGCAGCAGTCAGTTGTTCAACACCGGACTTGGTCCAGGTTGTTGTTACAACTGCAGTGACCCTCTGCAAAGAGGATCACAAGCTGCTTCAGGAGTATCTTCCAACACTCCTGAAGGCTAATAACCTCCCTCCCATCATCATTACACCTCTTCCAGGACCATCTGCACCACCCAGCCTCATTCCCACTCAGGTTATTAGGTAAAGAAGCCACCCGAGAAGGAGACTGGACATCCAGAAGCCTCTCTCAAGACCTCCACCACCACCACACACAGTCTCTGCATCACCACCGCCATCACCAGTCAATGTCGCCGGCCCAGCAGCAGCCTCGACTCCAGCACCTGCCACCCAAGATCCAAGTGGCAACCAACTCCTCCGCATCGTCTGAGTACTCCGACTCCACCACAGGAGAAGACGTCGATGTGGAGGGGTTGGAGGAGGGAGAAGAGGACATCGACCTGGGAATGACCACCAGCGAGCTGGAGAAGAACATCATCGACTTGACTGCAGAGATCCAGCAGACTGCAGCAGCAGGAAGACGTCCCCCTATAGCGGCGCAGAAGAAGCTGACCAAGTTGCTACACTTATCATTCCAGCAAAAATAGTAAATAGACAATGGAGCATTCTTGGTTGAGCCCGAGAACTTTTCATCTCCTACTGTACTTCGCACTTCTCCACTTTATCTTCCTCTCTCCAAAACTCTCCAATCTCCTACTTTACTCAAGCCATCATCATCTTATTCACTTACCTTCCATTCCCTGAAGATGATAGTTGTCTATCGAAATGCGTCGGATCACCATGAATTTTGGTCACCTTTTGCACAATCTCCCAGAACACCTGAAAATTGCTGTTCGTTCTATTGAAAGCCTTAATAATAAAATAATTAATGCTGATACCTGTATTTCCTTCAACCTCGCCTGCCTTACAGAAAATTGATTACCTGGCTACACCAAAATATATATATATATATATAGAGAGAGAGAGACCAAAATACAAACACTACCCCCTTAACCCTTTTTACTACTACATATCCTTCTTTAACTGCACAAAATCTTCTAAATACAGCTAGAAAAAAAAATAAGACTTTGCGTTTACAAATAGGGGTTAATATACTGTATATTCATGGTCCCCCCCCCCCCCACCCTCCACACACACTCTCTCTCTCTCTCTCTCAGTATTAGGGATTGCATTATGGCCTTTTAAACCATTTACGTGTTAAGTGAATTAGATGCAGTAAAAAGTGGGTCGTGCAGGTCGAGTGAAGCTGTGAATTAAATCAGCGTTTTTAACCACACGCACTATACCCCATCACAGCACCACAAGGTCACACACACACACACACACGTACACACACACATACACACACGTACACACACACATACACACACACACACACACGGATAGAATATAAATGTGAATATTGTCTATGAATCATCCATGTTTCCATAGATATATGGTCAGGTATCTTTGTAGGTTGCTTAATTGCCTGTGTGTATACAGTATGCAAGCGTATATATATATATATATATATATATATATATATATGACTGTAAGCATTTAGCGCAAGAGGATACCTGTGTCTTACTAAGCGAACTGTCTGGACCCCAGCCGAACAGCGGAGAGGATTAAGAAAAGAAAACAACGAAAACTCTTGCTGTACATGTGGTAGATAAATAGGCAAAGAATAGGAGAAGAAGGCAAAGCGAAAAAGGCAAAGAAAAAGCGAACAGCGGAGTCAGGAATAAGAAAACAAAACGAAAACTTGTGTTGTACATGTGGTAGATAAATAGGCAAAGAATAAGAGAAGAAGGCAAAGCGAAGAAGCGAAAAGCGGAGTCAGGAAATAAGTAAACAACACGAAAACTCTTGCTGTATATGTGGTAAATAAATAGGCAAAGAAAAAGAGAAGAAGTTAATAATTATAAGGTTAAGGGGGGTCACCGTTTTTTTTTATCATTCTCTCCTTTTCTCTCTTTCCCTGGCTTGTATCCATTCGGCCCCATTCAGCCAACTGTTTTAAGATGTTTATCCCCATCCAGGTGTCGATTTCTTCCTGGCGAGCGATAGCTAGCCAGCATTGTATGGAGAAATCCGGCTTCGCCGGAGAAATGTTTCTTTCGAAAACTTTACAAATTTAGCTGGCTGTCAAAACAAAAATATATATATGCTGGCTCGCTACCGCTCGCGAGGAAAATAGTGACACCTGGATGGGGGTAAACGTCATAAAACAGTAGGTTGAATGGTGCCGAATGGATACAAACCAACGAGAGAGGGAGAGAAAGAGAAAAAAAGCAAGGTGGGCTCCCTTAAGAAAGTGTAAAAAAGTGTAGGCAAAGAAAGAGAGAAGACGTAAATATAAAGTGAATAAAATGTAAGAAAGTGTAGATAAAGAAAGAGAGAAGAAGCAAATACAGGGTGACCCCCAAAAAACTCCCACATTTCAAAGGTTAATGAAACAAAAATGGTTAGAGATAATCAGAATATTATTTGCACACATGGAACTTCCTTCAATACAGTTTGTATTCATCATGTTTTAAAGATGACATCCTCCAAATGGTGGCCGTCATTGTCTATACACGCTTGGAGGCAATTTCTGAAGGCTGCCATGGCTCGACGGGTCATATCGGGTGGAACAGCAGCTATCTCCTGCTGAATAGCAACCTTAAGGGCTTCAACAGTTTGGGGTCGATGAGTATACACTCGTGATCTAAGGTAGTCCCACAAAATAAAAATTACAAGAGGCGAGGTCAGGGGAACAAGCCGGCCACACAACATCGTTACGCAACGAGATCACCCGATCCATTTCCCTAAGCACTCGCAATGATCGTCGAGCTGTGTGTGCCGTAGCCCTTAAGGTTGCTATTCAGCAGGAGACTGTGGGACTACCTTAGATCACGAGTGTATACTCATCGACCCCAAACTCTTGAAGCCCTTAAGGTTGCTATTCAGCAGGAGATAGCTGCTGTTCCACCCGATATGACCCGTCGAGCCATGGCAGCCTTCAGAAATTGCCTCCAAGCGTGTATAAACAATGACGGCCACCATTTGGAGGATGTCATCTTTAAAACATGATGAATACAAACTGTATTGAAGGAAGCTCCATGTGTGCAAATAATATTCTGATTATCTCTAACCATTTTTGTTTCATTAACCTTTGAAATGTGGGAGTTTTTTTGGGGTCACCCTGTATAAGGTGAAGGAAGTGTAGGAAAGGTGGTATATACCCTGTTCAAAATAGACAGGCCAAAATATTGACTATTAAGGAGCTAGTGGTCTACAGTATATATTTATCTATTTATTTTATTTTTTATTTTTTTTTAGTTTCCTCGCTGGACCTCCATCACACTTAGAAAACCACCCCCTATATCCCCTTTCAAGAATTTGTAAATTTTTCGGTAGATAAATGTCCAGGACGAAAGCCGGTTACTTAAAAGATTTGGAGCTCGCTGTCGCTCGCCAGGAAAAAACGACACCTAAAGAGCACGAAAGGTCTTAATGTTGATGAAATACATACATGCATACATACAATTTTAAGACTGAGTGCTCCACACATACGTGCAGCTTCAGTCTCTTGTCCTAATGGCGTCGTTCCAGGCAACCCTGTTGAGGCGAAAGATCTCAAAATCGCCAATCTAACCGAACGAACGTCTTAAAACCTCAAATAAAATATGTTAAACATGAGGGAGAAGGGGGTCCAGAAAAATCTAGTTACCCCCTTAACACCTTCAGCATGATGACGTAATTTTCATCATATTCTTGTTATTATTAGACGATATTATTCCGCTTAGGAGGGATCTGTTGTAGCTGAAAGGATTTAATGAGATTGTTTCTAACCTTTTAATTGTTATAGGTCCATCCTAAGCTGAATATAATATCCTAAGAGTTGACAGAATATACTGCCAAGGATGTGACCTATACTGAATGGGTTAAGAGCCACGAATCTGGCTTGCCTATAATGAACACTTTATTCTCATTGTATTTACTTCTCTTGTTCTTTACATATTTATCTAGCACATATCCAACAAGAGTTTTTTGTTTATTTCTTGGTACTGAACGAATTAAAAACTGTAACTAAAAAAGGACTAGAGTAAACGAGTTCTTGCTGTTTACCATATTTTTGTTTTAGGTGTATGAAGGATACAAAAGGCAGGCTGTTTGTAACAAGTGTCTCCCCCAAAGCCAAAAGAGTGACAGAGCCAAATTCAAGGGACGCTGGGATCAAAATGCCTGGACACACGAAGTTTAAAGCAGTCTAAGACATAGGATGAAGGAAAGATTGGTTGAGGGAGAGAGTTCCAAAGTTCACTTATTGAGTAAAAGAAAGACAGAAAATGTGCTAATTCTTGTTCTGGAGAGATGGACAGCATAGGAGTGGGACTGTGTTGAAAGGCGGGTGCCTCGCACTTGCCGCAAGGTAGGGGGTATGTAGTGAGAGAGCTCTAAAGAACACTGATTGATGTGATAGCGAGAAGTACGGTATGGGTGGAACCTCCCGAACCGAAATCGAACATTTTTCGATACAGGGGCGCACTGTGCCCCTATACAGAGCAGAGAAGAATTGGAATGAGTCCGCCAGGGAATAGGTGTACACATTTATAGCCCTTTTGTTCTAGCCCTTTTCGATTTACAGAGGTTAGAGGTCGGGATTTGTGGCGTACCGCTAATGAACAGAGTTTAGTGGCGGAATAAAAGAGGGAGGACAAGTAAATAGAACATGGGTAGACAATTAAGAATTTTGAAAAGTGTAAAATAGTATAATGGGTAGGAAAGTTGTAAAGGAGAACATTGTTTAAGGGGGTTTCTTGACTCCTTCTCCCTAATGTTTAACTCCATTAGATTTGAAATTATAAGACATTCGCCCCATTAGTTTGGTGATTTTAAGATCTATTGCACCATTCGGGTGTCGACTTTTTTCCTGGCGATCGATAGGGAGCCTGCAATTTAGGAGGGACTTATTCTACCAATAAATGCACAAATTTACCTCGAAGTTACCTCTAGGAGTTATATAATTTTAAGTAAGATGGAGGTCTAATGAAGAAACTAAAAATGAAAAAATATATACATAAATACATTTACAAAAGTGTATACATAAATAACAGCCTCCCCTTCAGAAGGTGTGATTATTGTGAAGTAATGGATATATAGATAACATTATTGTGAAGTAATGGATATATAGATAACATTATTGTGAAGTAATGGATATATAGATAACATTATTGTGAAGTAATGGATATATAGATAACATTATTGTGAAGTAATGGATATATAGATAACATTATTGTGAAGTAATGGATATATAGATAACATTATTGTGAAGTAATGGATATATAGATAACATTATTGTGAAGTAATGGATATATAGATAACATTATTGTGAAGTAATGGATATATAGATAACATTATTGTGAAGTAATGGATATATAGATAACATTATTGTGAAGTAATGGATATATAGATAACATTATTGTGAAGTAATGGATATATAGATAACATTATTGTGAAGTAATGGATATATAGATAACATTATTGTGAAGTAATGGATATATAGATAACATTATTGTGAAGTAATGGATATATAGATAACATTATTGTGAAGTAATGGATATATAGATAACATTATTGTGAAGTAATGGATATATAGATAACATTATTGTGAAGTAATGGATATATAGATAACATTATTGTGAAGTAATGGATATATAGATAACATTTGAAAGTACCCAATTGTAGAAACACGATACACATTGTTAGAATAAAGATGGAATGAAGCGAGAATAAGGCGAAGACAATTATGGCAAAAAAACAAGGTCATAATTATTCAATATACATGGAAGATAGAGAGAGAAAGAGTGTGTATGTGTGAGAGAGAGAGAAAGAGAGTGAGGGTGAGTGTATGTGTGTGTGCTAGAGTTATAGAGAGTGAGTGGTTGTGTGTGATATAGTTAGAGAGAGAGAGAGAGATAATGTATGTGTGTGTGTTAGGAGTTAGAAAGAGAGTGCATGTGTAATAGAAAGAAAAAGAGAAAGATAATACGATTAAGGGTGGATGGGACTCGTTAGTCTTGGTCGACAACTCATCTAGGGGAGACAACCTTATACAAATCCGGGTGGATGGGACTCGTCAGCCTTGGTTGGCAACCTGTCTAGGGGAGTAAACCTGATACAAATCCGTACTGCTTACCTAAGGGTAAGGCAGGTTAGTGGATGGATTAGCCAAACACCACTGTAGAAAAATAGTGCTAACAAGATGCACAGAGGGCCTCGGAGTCGGACGGATCCTAAATTGAGTGGTCAATCCTGTAAGTCCTTAACTAAACTGGCTCGGATTGTCCCTCTCACAGTGAATAGGTCCGCTTGGGGGCATTCTGTGTATGGCCACCCTCGTAAGGGGAGTAAGGCGTCCGGCAATAGATAGATAGATAATACGATATTATACCACGTAACAAATAAACAATAAAAACAAATACGAGATCAAGGGTGCGCTGGTTAAAGGTCACCAAGATAAAAACACAAAATAAAAACCTGAAATTAAATTAACGCGACCAAAGAATGGAAGGGGGCAACAAGGCGGCCAATCTGGGTGTTAAAAGTGTCCATTATACGAGCAGAAAAAGGAGCATACGAAAACAGGGGACAGAGGAAGGGGAAGTTATACTGAAATGGAAGGGGAAATTGTTTATTTATTTATTTATTATTTACTAATATTCATATTATATTTTTTTATTTTTTTAGTTTGCTCCCTAGCAAGCTTTATAAAAATACCCCCATGACCCCTCTTTGAGATAATATTGTGCATTTTTTGTAGAATAATTTCCCGACAGAAGGCCGGTTCCTGCTTGACTGCAGGCTCGTTATCGCTCGCCAGGAAAAAATCGACACCTAAATGACACGAATGGTCTTCATATTGACAAAGAAATGAGGCGAAAAATCATAAAATAGCCAAACTAATGGGGCGAACGTATTAAAATGTCATAACTAATGGGGCTAAACATGAGCGAGAAGGGGTTTCAGAAAAACCTCCCCATGCGCTATGCTATCCATTTATCTTATAACACGAATGACGATAATATCAATACACTCCGAAATTTAGCCCCTTTAAGCACGTTGACGTAATTTTTCTCATATTCTGTTTACCATTTGACGTATTTGTTTTAGTTTATAATCTACCTCTAGGACTCAAAGGGGTAAATACCATCTCAATAAGCCCTCTGAATAACATAGATCGTAAAATAAACTGCTTAAAATCGTCTAATTATAGCCAGAATAGAAAGTCAAAATTAAAGCGTCCTCATGCTGAAAGGATTAACACTATCTGGCCCGACGTCTTGGAGATTATGATATGTAGCTTAACCCCTTCTGTACAGGCGACTTCTTTTATTTTTTTGCTAGCTACATTATAAACGATTATGTGTAGTTTAAGAAGCACATATCGTAGTAAAAAGGGTTAAGTGAGATAGTTCGCAGCCTGTAATTGTTGGAGGCGCTTTTAAAATTGAATAGAATCGTACGTATATCAATAGCCAAATTATAGTTAAAAGGACGGCACCGGTACAGAAGGGGTTAATTATTGGTGAGGATTATGTATGTTTTTGCCATTTACGAACGTTGTAATTTAGTTTGTTCCTTTGGCTATCAGTAAACCTGTCTTATACATATGGTTGCTGATTTCTTATAAGTTACAGTCTCGCTATCGTTTGCCCAGAAAAATATCGACACCTGAATTTGTTGAAGCGTCTTATTATCTTCAAAATAATGGGGTGAACTTTCTTAAAATATCCAATCTACTGGAGCGAAACGGGAGAGATATAAAAAGATCCCCCCCCCCCTCCTCTTTGGACAAAATAGAGTTTAAAAAAAAAAAAAAAAGACAAGAGGAGACCCAACCAAGCGAATGTGGGCAGACTCAGTTGTTTCTGTTGTGGTGTTTTGTCCAGGGGATGTTGTGGAGGTGGTGGATGAGGTGGACATGTAGCGGAACTGTGGTGTTGTGGTGGATGTTCTTGTTCTTGTTCTTGTTAGGGGGACCCGCAGAGGGCTGCTCTCGGGCAGCATGATATGCGGGGGTTGTGCAGTGGAAGTATGAGAGGGATAGGATCGGGTCAAGGATTAGGGAGATAATGAGTAGTGATCCTATTTCTAAAGGAATGAAGAGTGGGGCTATTAACTATGTGAGATGGGAGGTGATTCCACTCTTGGATGCTGCGGGGAAAAAAATAATGTCTGAATATGTCCGTGCTTGCCTGATATGTGTGGTATTTTAAGTTGTGGCTATGTCTCGTAAATCGTATGTTTGTAGGGTGTAAATATGTATTTTTATCTTTGTCTGCTAGATTGTTTGTGATTTTGTATAACATTTGTTGTCTGTGTATTTGCCTTCTTGTTACAAGGGGGTCTAGTTTAATGTCTTGTTTGAGCAAAGTGACTGATGTAGTATGTCTGATGTGTGATGGTCGTGTTGTGAAGAGTGGTGTAGGTGTGATGGGGATGGTGGTATTTATGTTGTGTGGTATTGTGATGCTGGTGCTTATGTTAGGACAAGTTGTGGTAATGGAGGTGTTAATGTGTGATGTTGGTGTGTGGTGGTGTTGATGATTGATGGAGGTGTGATGACGATGATGTGTGATGGAAGTGTTGTGTGTGATTTCGATATGTGGTGTGAAGTGTGGCAGAATTGTGGTGTTGTGAAGTGTGGTGGAGATGTAATGGTGTGAAGTGTAATAAAGGTGTGATGGTGAGGGTGGTGGTGTGGTGTTGTGAAGTGTGGTGGAGGTAGGATGGTGTGAAGTGTAATAAAGGTATGATGGTGAGGGTGGTGATGTGATGTTGTGAAGTGTAGAGGAGGTGTGCTGGTGAGGGTGGTGGTGTGATGTTGTGAAGTGTTATGGAGGTGTAATGGTGTGAAGTGTAATATAGGTGTGATGGTGAGGGTGGTGGTGTGGTGTTGTGAAGTGTTATGGAGGTGTAATGGTGTGAAGTGTAATATAGGTGTGATGGTGAGGGTGGTGGTGTGGTGTTGTAAAGTGTGGTGGAGGTGTAATGGTGTGAAGTGTAATATAGGTGTGATGGTGAGGGTGGTGGTGTGGTGTTGTAAAGTGTTATGGAGGTGTAATGGTGTGAAGTGTAATAGAGGTGTGAGGGTGATGGTGTGGTGTTGTAAAGTGTAGTGGAGATGTGATGGTGATGTTGATGGTCTAGTTGAATGATGGGGGATAGGATTAATTAACCCCTTTCTGTACCGGCGATGTCTTTTTAGTTTTATTCTAGCAATATGTAGACGATTGTATGCAGTTTAAGAAGGATCTGTAGAAGTAAAAAGGGTTGAGTGAGATAGTTGGAAGCCTGTTAATTTCTGGAGGCCCTTTTTAAACTTAATAAAATCGTCTAATAGTAGCCAAAATAATGATACAAAGACGTTGCCGGTACATAAGGGGTTAATACAGTGTTGTACTTATGAAGGATAATATGTAGAATTGTTATAGCTTTTGAAATATTTTTAATGCAGAATAATTACTGAATCATTGAATATAATTTCGCGAACCAATTTAACTCCTAGAGGATTATGACACGCGTTAGTAGTGTATTATGGCTTTTATTAGACGATCGTATACAGTTTAGGTAGAACCTCTAGGAATCTAAGGGGTTAAAACCAACTCAAGTATGCCTCTGACTTCCAAAAATCCTTTCTAAGCTGAACAAGATCATCTAATGATAGCAAAAATAAATTGCTATAATGCGTCATAATCCTCAAGAGGTTAACCCTTTCACTACTGGGGATGTATGTGTTTTTTATTTCAGTCATAATTAGACGATTTAGTGGAGCTTAGGAAGTATCTATGGTAGTTACAAGGGTTAATCGAGATAGTCTGTAGTCTCTCAATTTCTACACGTCCGCCCTAAGCTGCATACAATCGTCTAAAAATTGCCGGAATATAGTGAAAATGACGTCACCGGTACTGAAGAGGTTAATGGAGTGATTATCACCTGTCTATATATCGATATAGGGAAGCTGATAAGGAACCATTTTTGGCCAAATTGTGCACTCTGTGACTAAAGCATTATACTTAGTCCACTGATACTAGGACACAATGGGAACATTTTAAAAGGTGGAGGGAATCTGTATCTTCATGCTGGTGCCTGTGGCAGCCCCTTTTCAATTAATTTCCATTAGAGTTCTGAAACACTGGTTTTTGCCCCAAACTGTATACCGTGATAGAGATGTCAAACTAGTCTCAAACGACTCATCTGGACAAAGGAAACAAAATTATATTCAGACAATGTTTGGCTAATGTTGACCGTTTGACTTGTACTGGATCCTGTAGTTTAACAAATTAGGGATAATTGGCAACAAATCTTACAGAATTGTAGCATGATGGTAAACTACAAGAGACTTTACAAGTCAAACGGTCAACATTAGCCAAACATCGTCTGACCATAATTTGTTTCCTTTGTCCAGACGAGTCATTTGAGACTAGGTTGACATCTCTATCACCGTATACAGTTTGGGGCAAAAATCAGTGTTTCAGAACTCTAATGGACATTAATTGAAAAGGGGCTGCCACAGGCACCAGCATGAAGATACAGACTCTCTCCACCTTTTAAAATGTTCCCATTGGGTCCTAGTATGAATGTAGAAAGTATGATGCTTTAGTAAAAAAGTGCACGATCTTCTCCTTATCCGCTGTACGTCAACAAGATAATTGAAGTTTCTAGGTTTACTTGTGCTAGTCGAAAATTGGTTTCTAAAAGAATGTATAATCAACTCCTAAAGCCGGCGTCACGCAAACAAGATTATCGGGTACAGGTATCGGATTCTTAGACATTTTAAAAAAAAAAATTACCGAAAAATTAACAAATTTATTGAGAGATAATATACTGTATATACTATTTAATTTAGCCTCCACATACATCGCCAAGGAAAGAACAATATACTGTATATACACTATTTATGTCAACCTATTCATACATCGCCAGGAAAAGAAAATATACTGTTTAATTCTCCAATAGACTAACGGAGAATTGTTTGAAAATTACACGAGGAATAAATAGCTACCTTTGCCAGATAACGACCATAATAACTTAATCAACATTTCCTGATAAGATTATAAAATATAATAAGCCTGAAAGTAGCCTACCATCTGTCTTGCGCTTGCACAAGGATGCTGACTGTAGCTGACAGTGTGACTACCTTAACCAATACCCTATAGGGTATTGGTTAAGGAAGTCACACTGATGATTGATGGACATTATTTATTAAAACGTATTGATTGAAATTAATAGACAAAACAAGCACATGTTACAGGGCCTAAAACCTTCGCGGATTTGGCCAACAAAAATTGAATTTCGTGTTCACAGCCACTGACCAATCAGCGACGAGAATCAATGTTTGGCTATCACGTCGTTCACCCTGCTCAATCATAAACATGATTGCTCAAACAGAAACATTATTGCCTTGATAGGGTGTACTGAACGAGCCCTGGGTGGGTCTGGGTTGTTGTGAGGCGAGAACTGTTATGGGTGTTGTTGTTGTTGTTGTTGTTGTTGATGCATAATGTTATCGTTCAGAGCTATACCGACAGAATATTGAGGCGGAAAGTTAGTTGTGGTGGTGATGGTGGTGTTATTGTTGTTGGCTACGGAGCGGTGTTTTCGTAGCCAACGCCGCCACTACATTATACAGTAGGCCCATTTTTTTTTTTTTTTTTTTTTTGGTTACGTGTTGAATATTAGCTGCGTGTCAGTGCTTTTTTTTTTTTTTTTTTTTTTCCACAGCCACCGCCACCGCCACCGTAGTGAATGTGTTTTTGTTCTTTATTTTTCCATCACCACCTCAACCTGTTTTGTACGTGTTGAATACGAGTTGTTTGTGAGTGGGATGGCCGTGATGAATATTGGCCTGATGACGCAAATGGTAACGGATGGCTGGTGGTGTGGTGATTGGCTGATGCGGGGGTAAAGGAAGTAGTGGTTAATTTTTGGTCCATTTATAAATGTATTCATATATTTGTTTAGTTTCCTCCCTAGACCTCCATCAAACTTTAATACAAAAACAAAATAGCATTCAAGGAGACTACTGCAGGACTCTTCTTCTTACCTCTGACCGGGTATAGGCTATCCTAGTGTTTACTATCCTATACCTGGCTAAAAAAAAAAAAAAAAAATTAACAATAATGACATAAATACATCTTGGAAGTTATTCGAAACCACTTACCTAAAAGCAGTGCAAGACTGCATACCATCGAAAATACGGCGTCCAGGCCATAATAATCAGCCCAAATGGTGGAATAAAGATATTTCAAACTGCCTGCTTGCTAAAAAAATTGCCAATGATAGATTAAAATCCTCACAAAATGACGAAGAACGGGTGAAATTTGTAGAGCTACGACGCAAATACCTTCTTTGCATCAGTTTTTACAACAGAAGACCTCAGTGATATCCCTACACCATCGCCGATTCAGATTGATAATTCAGATGTTCTAAGCAATATCACCGTTACAGAGAGAGAAGTATTGAATTGTTTAGATAAACTCAAGGTAAATAAAACGCCTGGACCTGATACAATCTCGCCTAGAGTTCTGAAGGAAGCTAAGGATGAGCTCTCCAAACCACTGACATTACTATTCAATAAATCCTTGCAGTCTGGAACTATGCCTGATCAGTGGAAGCTAGCCAACGTAACACCGATATTCAAAAAAGGCAGCAAATCCCTACCCAGTAACTATCGTCCAATTAGCTTAACCTCAGTTGTATGTAAAATGCTAGAAACGGTCATACGAGACAGACTCGTAAATCACTTAGAGGAAAATAACATGCTTAAAGATACTCAACACGGCTTTCGTAAAAAACGTTCCTGTTTAACAAACCTCTTAGACTTCTTCCACGATATCCTCAACCTCTACGATGAGAGTAAAGCTGTAGATATTATATACCTTGATTTTCAAAAGGCCTTTGACAAAGTTCCCCACAAACGTTTACTGCTAAAACTAAAAGCGCATGGAATACAAGACGGTGTGTTGAAATGGATAGAAAATTGGCTCAGCGACAGAAAGCAAAGAGTAGTCATAAACGGTAAGGCATCTAAATGGACCAATGTAAGTAGCGGGGTACCCCAGGGATCGGTACTAGGACCAATTCTCTTTCTAATTTACATCAACGACATAGATGAGGGCCTCACCTGTACAATCTCAAAATTTGCTGACGATACAAAAATTGCAAATAGCGTACTCTCAAAAGAACAAGTTGACGATATGCAACACAATCTAGATAAATTGTCATGTTGGGCCCAAAATTGGCAAATGAGTTTCAATGCGGATAAATGTAAAGTACTACATATCGGATACCTAAATGAGAAAGCAAACTATTCGATGAATGGCACTCAGCTTAAGAATGTAAACAGAGAAACCGATCTGGGAGTAACAATATCGAGTAACCTAAAACCGAGTCAACAATGTTCAGAAGTTGTTAAGAAGGCAAACAAAATAATTGGCTTTATAGGCAGGTCATTTGAGCATAAATCCAAAGAAGTTATCCTAACCCTTTACAATTCCTTAGTCCGCCCTCTTCTGGAATACTGCGTTCAATCCTGGTGCCCTTATTACCAAAAAGATATAAACAAGCTAGAACGAGTTCAACGTAGAGTTACCAAAATGATACCTAGCCTAAAGAACAAACCATACGAAGAGCGTCTTAGAGAATTAAATCTATTTCCTTTAACCCAGCGCAGATTAAGAGGTGACTTAATTCAAGTGTTCAAAATCATCAAAGGCATCGACAATATGAACTGTAGTAAGTACTTCACTATCAACCAATCTAATTACACGCGGGGAAATGGTTGCAAAATTATTGGTAAATCTTTTAACTCACACGAATCTAAGAATTTTTTCTTCAATCGAGTTGTCAACTTGTGGAATGGGCTTCCCCGAAACGTTATAGACTGCATCACCGTTGATTCATTTAAACTCCGCCTAGACAAATATCTCGCTTCAAACCCGCGACTGACTGCGTTTGTAAATGAATAACTTTATTTTATCCCCCCCTCAGTTACTAACCCATCTGTCCCCTACTAACTTCCTAATCCTGCCACGGACATTAGTTGCAGGGCAGTAATTCCCTTTCCAATGTTCCCTTACCCACTCTAAACCACTGTTTGGACACTTGATCCTCAGTGTTTTGGAGGACAAGCAACCTAGAAGGGTCACTAGATCTGTTGTTGCTTGATTTCCTTTGTACTCCTTTGTACCTCTTTGAAAGGACATTAGCCTAACCTAACAACCTTACCTAACCTATACTAGTATTATAGGTGGGGGCTGCCGCCCCCACACCCCCGCGTTGACTTAGATTTTTGATGTATTTGTCTGTGAAGTGGGTATTTTTCAATTTGTTGATAACGAAAATCCTCCATGCGGACTATATGGAGAAAAATGTGGCGAATCTATTGGTGCCTATTTTCCCTAATAAATTGTTTCTCATAACGCTGCACTAGTGTCGTTGAATATAACCAAAAATTAAACCCTAGACCCCCCTTCAAGATAAATGTGCAAATTTTGTCGGTAGAAAAATGTCTCGGTCGAAGGCCGATTCCTCGCAAAATTACAGGCTCGCTATCGCTCGCCAGGAAAACATCGACACTAAAATGGCAGGAAAGGTCCTATAATTGACAACGAAATGGGGCGAAAGGTGTTAACATCACTAAACTAATGGAACGAACGTCTTCAAATCTCAAAACCAAAGGGGCTATATATGAGGGAGAATAGGGTTCAGAAAAAACAACCATCTGTCCTTTAATGGCTTGTGTGTGGTGGTGGTGGTGGGAGGCGGTGGCACTACCCACGGACAAAATCTGCAGCCTACCTTCAGAACTTCACATTTATTTTCCTCTTTTGGTTTAAGGGGGTAGTGCTTGTTTTTTTATCTAAATATGTATTTATTCATTTATTTTTTTAGTTTCCTTGCTAGACCTCCATCATGCCTAAGAAAATGCCCCACTAGATAAATTTGTAAATTTTTCGGTAGAAATCTTTCCCGGTCTAAGGCCGTTTCTTTCTAAAATTACAGGCTCGCCAGGAAGGAATCGACACTTATATGGCACGAAAGGTCTTAATATTACAAAACATGGGTTGAAAGGTCTCAAAATCGCCAAACTAATGGAACGAGCGTCTTAAAATCTCAAAACTAATTTGCTAAACATGAGGGAGAAAGGGATCCCAAAAAACAAGCACTAGCCCCTTAATAGTAAGATACTGGTGAACCCCGCTGAACAACCCTTACATACAAAGGCTATATTTATGTCCTTTACTTAAGCCGGAGTCACACGAGCCTTTTTTCGAGCAATTTTTACGGGCAATTATGGTCTGGAAGCTTCAAAAATTAAAACTTTATCAGAATTCAACCGCCTAACAGACTCTACCTTCAGTCTAGTTACCATATCAGTGCGAAAAATAACGAGAACAAAACTTGCTCATGGAAAATTGACGGAAAAATCGCTAGTGTGACAGAGGCTTTATATGCTTCATGGATAACTAGAGAGGTGACCGGAGTTAAAATTAGTGACGGAGGGATCGACTTTTAACCGTGATTTTGAGGGATCGACTTTTAACCGTGATTTTATAGAACATGTCGGCCTTAGTAATGTACAGTTGTGGACATTAATGGCGATACACACATTCTCGAAGCAGTGTGGAGCTGAATTGAACATCTTCTTAGTAACGCTTTACCATATATTTGAATTTCAGAGGTTCATTGAATCATTTCGAGGCTTCAAAATGTATAATAATTAATGTGAACAACTGTACATCATAATTATATTACATTTAATAAGTAAATAGTGTTATAAATAAATTGGGATTTAGGATTTACACACTACTCTTAATGTGCTTTCGCGGTCATTAACGCTAATACATATATTTTCGAAGCTGTCTTGGAGTCAATTGAGGTATCTTATTAAATCTTTACCAGTACGTACAGTACCTGATATTATGTATTGTATTCGGAGGTTCCTTTAAATGTGTCGAGGCTTAAAAATGTAGCAGGTTTAAGGGGGGATAAGCGTATTTAAATGCTTATGTATGTATGTTTTTATTAGTGTATTGTTTTCCTCCCTAAACAGCCCCCCCCCCCCCCCCAGACCCTCCTTCAAGATAAACTATAAGGTTTAATAACCGCAACTGTACACTCGACCAAAAAACAATGTTTACACTGGTGAGCTGTAAATAATGTAGTGTGAACAGAATGAACCGGGTGAAACATACGTCTGTCAGGTATAACCATTACATTTCGACCCACTTCCAGAATGTTTAGAGCGTTAGTGTAAAGATTGTTTTTGGTTGAGTGTACACTCGGCCGCAATTCCGCGTGGGCCACCTAGTCGTAGGGTTTGGGTAAATCCGTTGTGTAGTTTGTTCGCTCTGAATATAGTAAGATCTCACACTCCCCTCCCTGAATCAATCGAAGATTTTGCCCCATAGATGGCGCAGCTTGATGGGAAGGGAGGGAGCTTGTCGTAGTGTTAAAAGGGTAGGACACAATGGGAGGAGGTGACGTTCTATAACATACAGTGACGAATGTTAAACTTATTTACTTCTACTTGTTCATACAATAATGTTCCCGAAACTAATTCGTAATGAACAGTAGATTCCCTCTTTCAGTAACTGAAACGTCACTCTCTCTCTCTCTCTCTCTCTCTCTCTCTCTCTCTCTCTCTCTCTCTCTCTCTCTCTCTCTCTCTCTCTCACTCTCTCTCTCTCTCTCTCTCTCTCTCTCTCTCTCTCTCTCTCTCTCTCTCTCTCTCTCTCTCTCTCTCTCTCTCTCTCTCTCTCTCTCTCTCTCTCTCTCTCTCTCTCTCTCTCTCCACCTACTTTATTGGTATGAATAAAATAATAGTACAGGTCATACTATATAATATATAACATACACCTTTTGTTAGTAAACTACAAACTAGCGACAAATTAGATTAACAGAAGTAGTAAACTATTATTATTTAGATGAGTTACCTTTGTAGTGTCAAAATATGTCGATCTGTGGATGACTTACCTCAAGCATGAGAGTCACAGTTAATACTGAGTCGGTGGGATATTGATTACATTGATCAGGGATTAATTAAGATTGGTAATATCATTATCAAGATTCTAAATTACCTGTGGCCAGAAAGAAAACATTGCATATGATCACATTGATACATTAATCCAAATGGTAGAGATATGGCATGTCTGATTTATATATTTAACAATTAATTTACATCGAGGCAAATTTGTTGATAAAGCATTTCCCTCAGGAATATCAGTATACTTAGAGTAGCTGGCAACAGTGTTTAAACTTAGATACAAAATTCCTCTCTGTTTATGGCGATTTAAAGTCGATTTTCCTGTGCATCCGGGTAAACTACCCCTTCCCTCCCCCTAATGGATAGTTTGAGTCTCGTTTCACCTTTATTGCTCTCTGACATTAGGTTGACATTAGTATGGATCTTCATAAAGAGCTCCTTACCAAAACTTCTGCTGGAAATACACACTTCCTACTCGACAGGCTTATCAACATTTATCAGGGTAAATTCTATGACCTTAACTATTCAGCTATAGTACACCAATATAATTCTTTCTGATTAACTTGCTCTATAGACGAATGCTAATAATTGATGTGTGCTAACCTAGAAACAATAAATAAAATAATTACTAAAGTATATGAAAAATCTGTTGGTATCACGGAAGAGCCAAGTATGGTTTCTCAGAGAGAGAGAGAGAGAGAGAGAGAGAAGTTGCACTGTGTTAATCGATTTATGTAGTAAATAATTATGGTATTGATAAATAATGTGTGCATTACCTTGGTAACAGTGAGACTATGAGTAACTACATGTAAACTCAGGTTATTAGATATCACAAATAGACCAGGGTATACACAGATAATATTATTCCACACATATCAGTATAAATAACTATATAGTTATTTATACTGATATGTTATATTCTTTGCATGTGGTTTGTTACATATTGCCAAGTCTGATAATATAAGATAATGTGATACAGGGGGAAATATTTACCTAGAGTAAATTACCCTCGAGAATTGCAATCCATTTTTTCCCCAACACATTATGTCCTTGATCTATTTACTTTACTATGACTGTCTAATAAATATCAATTAAATAAATATAATTACTGAAGTTAATTGAGTATACCTTTATAAATTGTTCATATTACCGCAAACATAATGTTTATCAACAGACAATTAATATTTGTCATTGTTATATTGCATTGCGCAATAATCTTGTATGATCAAGCTACACATTTATTTTGAAATTAATTGAAAAAAAGCTAGATAATGGAATGAGTTACCTCGGCATATAGAAGCTTATGAAGGTGATACTTTCACGTCCACCTCCTCTCGGGAGATAAGGTTGTCTGGCAATAGATGGATATATAGATAGATATATAGATAGATAAATAGATAGATCAATCAGATTAGCGAGTTCACGAAATATGATATGACATAAAGATTTGTGTGCAATGATTAACCGAAGTTGTAAGAGGAAGCATAAACAAGCGAACAGGGGATCGTCCAAAGGGATCCTAATGCATCATTCATATAAACATAACTATATTTAAGCAAATTAGTGAAATATGCTTAAAATGTGTGCAAAACTAATACAAAGTAAAGAGTAAGTAAGGCCATGCCAGTATAAAAAGAGATACAATAATTATAGTACATAAATAAATTTAGCTTTATAATTTTCCACCCGTCCACGAACACAAAACCTCTATGCATTCGTGTCCCGATCGCCCTTTAAGCACACACACGCACGCACGCACACACACACTGAAATATCCTAAATTTAGTTATTATACATTCATCCACCAGTCTAAACAATTCCACCACAACTCCTCCACCTCCACCCACCTTGTTAGTCACCTCGCCACCCTTACGTCCCTCCATCCCTTAGTGACAACTATACTCTATTTTTTCCAGGTGATCGTGAATTGAATCTCTTATTAGCTGATTTCTCGATACTTAATGGAAATACATGAAATTACTATGGTTGTGTGTCATATTTATGCCAAGTTTTCAGAATTAACATCATCTTTCGCTACAAAATCTACCTTATAGCCGAGTAACAAAGATAGAAACATGACAATTTACCCTCAGCTGGGGAAAAATAGACTAGAGGATAGAAAAAAGTCCGAGCTCGGAGAGGGAGAGGAAGGTGGACAATTATACATGGCCGCGTCAGTATAATGTTACTTCGTGGTGCTACTTCAAAATATATTCTTCTCAAGTTCTCATCATATTGCTGAATAAATTTCATAATATGATTCATTAAAGGTGTAAATGGATATATATAATAGTGTTACTTTCAACATTCTGTATACCTCTTATAACCTAGAGAGAGAGAGAGACGTTTCAGTTACTGAAAGAGGGAATCTACTGTTCATTACGAATTAGTTTCGGGAACATTATTGTATGAACAAGTAGAAGTAAATAAGTTTAACATTCGTCACTGTATGTTATAGAACGTCACCTCCTCCCATTGTGTCCTACCCTTTTAACACTACGACAAGCTCCCTCCCTTCCCATCAAGCTGCGCCATCTATGGGGCAAAATCTTCGATTGATTCAGGGAGGGGAGTGTGAGATCTTACTATATTCAGAGCGAACAAACTACACAACGGATTTACCCAAACCCTATGTCTAGGTGGCCCACGCGGAATTGCGGCCGAGTGTACATACACTGAGGCAGAGTAATCATTTTACATAAGTTTGACTGGGAGCTAGTTTACATCAGTATTCATGCGCCAAAACTAAGGCCATAGACGCTTCTTCCGTATTCTTTCGCCTTTTTCCAAAAAGTTGTGTTTGAACGAACAGAGAATCGTCAGTTCGCTATAGACGTTCTTGGTGCCCGGTCATATGGAAATATTCTTTACCTTACTAACATTACGAACTTAAAAGTACAAAGTATATGTGTTCAAACTTAATTAACATTACTTGACAATTAATAAGTGGTGGGAATTATAACCATACGTCATCCCATCCGCACCGACATCTGAGAGTCCAGAACTCTGACGCTTGGTGTGTTTTAAGGGCACCTCAGGGGGTATGACCACCCAGAACTCGGACACAACCCCCCATATACGGCTGATTCCAGCCAAACAACAGCCGACCGCTACCGTAAGTACCTTGGATTACTGCTGACCAGTTGGTAGGATAGGGAAACTTTGGAGTGGTTGGTACCACTTAAGATCAGTTGGGCCAGCTTATTTGCCAAGATATGTATTTCTTTTTTTAAGGAATATAGTGTGATAATTTTCAAGGACACTACATCCGCCTTATTAGAAACAATTTATGATAAAAATTTACCTATGGTCCCGTTAAAATATCCTCAAATAACCTATTAAAAACTGGGTTCAATGTTATTTTAATACCACGAATTTTGTTGATATATTTGAAGATAGATATTTGATCTATATGCTTTAAAGATCATAAGAAAATTTGGATTTTTTTTATTTTAATACCACTAATTTTCCGAGTGTTTTTTATAAACAAAATTGGGTTTAATTCTAGTTTCGCTTTTACAGCATACTCATAAATTTCTATGGCTACTTTAGAGTTGTCATATACCATACTTAATTCCTATATATGTCCAAAGCGGCGGAAATGCATTATAAGGAATTATACCTACTGTAAAAAAACATATATATTTTCTCCCCATATGCGGCACCATAGCTATTACATAATACTAGGTTAGGTTAGGTAAGGTTGTTAGGTTAGGCTAATGTCGTTAATGTAGTTTATTATCATTATATTACGTCTTTTACCCAGCAATTTCCCTGATCTTCATAGTTGGTCGGGAAGCTATGCCTTTACAACGGCGCCTCCCTTTTGTCGCTGTGTACGTGAAACTAGAATTTTACCCAAAATTGTTCATTTGCATCAATATATAGAGTTTGTAATTAATTAGAAATCTCGGGAAAACCTATTTTCCCCATAAGGCCTATCGATCGATGTTGTTCCCCGATAGTGATTTGAAAAGACATTAGCCTAACCTAACAACCTTACCTAACCTAACAACCTTACCTAACCTAACCTAGTATTATGGGTGGGGGCTGCCGCCCCCACACCCCCGCTGGTTGAGTACTAATCCCTTAGTTAATAAAAAAAAAAAAAATTGGATGTCTATTATAGGAAGGTAAAAGTCGATGAAGTCTACGGTGTTTACTGTGCAATCTTCAGCTTTGATTGTACATTGATAACGGCAAAGTACCGTATTGACAACCTTGTTACGAACATTTAATTTTAGTACCATACTTTTATATTAGGTTTTTCCGAGGGTTAAAACACATTTTCATATGATCTTTAGAGCTATCGATAACTGGAAGTACCGTATTGACAACCTTGTTACGATTTTTTTTTTTAGTACCATACTTTTTTATTAGGTTTTGCCGAGGGTTAAAACAAATTTTCTTATGATCTTTAGAGCATATAGATTCAATATTTATATTCAAATATATCACACAAATTCGTGGTATTAAAATAACATTGAATCGAAAATTTGTTTTAACCCTCGGCAAAACCTAATAACAAAGTATGGTACTAAAATGTCTTTTTCGTAACAAGGTTGTCAATACGGTACTTCCAGTTATCGATAGCTCTAAAGATCATATGAAAATGTGTTAAACCCTCGGAAAAACTAATATAAAAGTATGGTACTAAAATTTAAATTTTCGTAACAAGGTTGTCAATACGGTACTTTCCCGTTATCAATGTACAATCAAGCTGAAGATTGCAGAGTAAACACCATAGACTTCATCGACCTTTCTTTCACCTTCGTATAATCGACAGCCAAATTTTTTCTTTTTTTTATTAAGGGTACTTAACCAGCGGGGGTGTGGGGGCGGCAGCCCCCACCCATAATACTAGGTTAGGTTAGGTAAGGTTGTTAGGTTAGGCTAATGTCTTTTCAAATCACTATCGGGGAGCGAGCGTGTCTCAACATCGATCGATAGGCCTAATGGGGAAAATAGGTTTTCCCGAGATTTCTAATTAATTACAAACACTATATATTGATGCAAATGACCAATTTTGTTTATAAAAAACACTCGGAAAATTCGTGGTATTAAAATAACATTTTTCCAAAAACTGTTCAGGGGACTGGTTAGAACTTGTAGGATGTTTAATTGAAGGTCGGAAATCAGTATTTACTGAGAAATAAAAGTCGGAAAATATTAAGGAAACCACCCACCAATTATTTTCATTATTTTTTTTTTTAGTTTTAGTTTATTTGCATCAATATATAGTGATTGACATTAGTTTCAACCTCCGCAAAAATCGTTTCCCCCTTTATCCAACGATCTTAAGACACGGTGCCCGATAGTGGGGAGGGCTATGAAGATCAGGGAAAATGTGGGGTTAAAGACATAAAGAGGCGATATAATGGCTTTTATGATGAAAGTTGGCTCGGGTTTTGTTGTTTTTCAACTTGAGAAAACCCCAAAATGAAAAAACCCGAGCCAAGTTTTGGCAAAAGTTGGCTGGAATTTTAAGATTTAAGATTTTTCAGCTTCATAAAGTCAGAAAGTGGCAAAAAAAAGTTGGCTCAGGTTTTCTTGTTTTTCAACTTAAGAAACTCCCAAAATGAAAAAAAAAAAAATCAAGTTTTGGCAAAAGTTGTTGAATGGTACATGGGATAGAAAATTAACTTACCCAGTAAGCTAATTATCCCTTATCGGTCAATATACAGGAGGCGCTACAATATAGGTAGCAAAATTCTAATGGTAGTTTTGGGTTCCTATCATCATATGCTTCATTTCTATATACTTTTTATCCCCGGGAAAAAAACAAAAAATCTTGGGTTTTTTTATTTTTTTATTGGATTTTGTTTTTATTTTTTGTATTAACCTAACCAAAAAACCTAACCTAACCTAACCTAAATGTATTTGGGGGCTATTAGGGGTAAACCTGACGTTTTGGACCGACAGCGATTTCAGTAAGTTTTATTTTGTTTTTTGTAATTTTTCCTTCAGATATAGTGTTGTTTTATACTAAAGAGGAGCGGAAATGAGTATCTACCCATTATCCAACAATCTAAAAACACGTCCCCCACTAGTGGTGAGGGCTATGAAGTTCAGGGAAAATGAGGGGTTAAAAGCGTAAAAATACAATAATATAGCGTTTTGTATCAAAACTTGGCTCAGGTTTTCCCAAATTGCAAACCCATAAAACCCAATTTTGTGAATACCCGAGCCAACTTTAGACGAAAGCTGGCTCGGATTTCACGGGGTGGAGTGGGTAGCCTAATATCTTATGTTATAAGAATAGTCAACTTTGGGAAGACATTAGCCTAACCCAACAACCTTACCTAACCTATCCTAGTATTATGGGTGGGGGCTGCTGCTCCCACACCCCCACTGGTTGGGTTAGACTATTTTTTTTTCTTTTTTTTTTAATGTTCTAGGCTATTAGCCTAACCTAACAACCTTACCTAACCTAACCTAGTATATGGGTGGGGGCTGCCACCCCCGCTGGTTGAGTTAGTTTTTTTTTGTTTTTTTTTGTTTTTTTTATGTGCTCTTAGCCTAACTTAACAACCTAACCTAAGGCTGCCGCCCCCACACCCCCGCTGGTTGGGTACTGGCTGAAAAACATATTGTTTTACAGTATATATGTATTTTAGCGTTTTTTGTTTTTTTCTCCCTTATAATAAATTTCAGCTCTTAATGACATATATAGCAATGATGTATATGCTCTACCGGACCTATTAGGCCTAAAAAGATCGATGGGCTAACTGTTGGTCCAAAACATCAGTATAACCCTATTAGGTTAGGTTAGGTTAGGTTTTTTGGTTAGGTTAATGACCAAAACAAAAAATCCCAAGAAAATAAATGAAAAATCCCAAGATTTTTTTTTTCTTTTTCCCGGGGATAAAAAGTATATAGAAATGAAGAATATGGTGATAGGAACCCAAAACTACCATTAGAATTTTGCTACCTATATTGTAGCGCCTCCTGTATATTGACCCCATTATCCAACAATTAAGCAACATTAAAGATTTTAGCCTAACCTACCAACCTTACCTAACCTAACCTAGTATTATGGGTGGGGGCTGCCGCCCCCACACTCCCGCTGGTTGGATAGTACATTGGATAGAAAATTAGGTAAAATCCTAGTGTTAATTAGACTGAAAGGCAGGGAGAAAGAGGTCCGCCGAGTCGTGTTGTTTGCCGTCTATGGGGAGGTAACCCTGGACAAATATCGTTACAGGTTACAGGTTCTAAGTTCTGTATCTCCCTTAATAGAATTTGTCGAGGGTTGACACTTATTTTAACATGGAGTATAGGTTATATTACATCCTAAATGAAATTTTAAATATCTGTGAAAATTCTTGGGTTGTTTATATAATAGAAGTTACTGTGAGACACGTAATATGTTGAAGGGGGAGCTCTGCCCCCTCTAAACACCCATCACTTATGTCATCATAATCTGTTGTACTTCATAGGGGGTCCAATTAAGGAGAAAGTTAATTAACAGACGAAATTAGGCCGCAAACTACAAAACCATAGCGTGCCGCCGTTTATGGGAGACTTTTTACACATCGTTTTCAATGTTAATTTTCTCCCTTAATCGATTTTTCCAAATGATCAAACTTACATCAAAATGAAGTACAGTTTATAAGGATTCCAACATGCATTTCAAAATTGTCATGAAAATTGGTGGGTGGTTTGCTTAAAATATACCAACGATTTTTGCGGAGGTTGAAACTAATGTCAATCACTATATATTGATGCAAATAAACTAAAACTAAAAAAAAAAATAATGAAAATAATTGGTGTGTGGTTTCCTTTATATTTTCCGGCTAATGTCCTTTTTCACAGAGAAATACACCAAAAATCAGTCAAAAACGTCAAATAGCGGGGGTGTGGGGGCGGCAGCCCCCACCCATAATACTAGGATAGGTTAGGTAAGGTTGTTAGGTTAGGCTAATGTCCTTTTAAAGGGGTATACTAGGCTAGTAAACACTAGGATAGCTGGACAAACTGGATTTTAGGTCACGTATGGGATATAATGTTCTAAATGTATAATATAGCTTTGTATTAGAGTATTAGTCACCACAATATATGTCTTTACCGCTGCATATTAAATTATTTTTCCTTAGACTTTGTGGGTTAAATAAGGGTGATGGTGGCCATCTTGGATCAGCTGAGAACTAATATTTTTAATTTTTTTACCGTAGTTTTAGTATTTTGTCATATTCTATATCAATACTAACCCTGCGGGGGTCTGGGGGCGGCAGCCCCCAGGTTAGGTTATGTTGTTAGGTTAGGGTAATGACAAAATATGATTGTAGGGGCATGTTTTAATATTGCAAAATAATGGGTAAATATGAATTTCCAGAAGGAAAAACACCTTAAAACACACTAATCAATGAAGAAACTGATGAGAAAAAGGATTATAATACAAAAAACACGTACGTGACCTAAAATCCAATTTGACCGGATAGCTTATACCCGGTCAGAGGTAAGAAGAAGAAGAAGAGTCCTGCTGTAGCCTTGAATGCTACCCCCCATTCTTACTAGGTTAGGTTAGGTAAGGTTGTTAGGTTAGGCTAATGTTAACCCGATTCTTACTTCGTTAGGTTAGGCTAATGGGTAAATTGATACGGTGTGACAGTCACGAGTTTTAGAATGTGTGTGTTGTTTTTTTTTTGGCATTATTTCTTTGATATACAGTGTTGTTTTACCTAACTAAGAAACCTAACCTAACCTAACCTAACCTAACCTAAAAGTAATACGTGGATACACTCCAACATTCCACCAGCGTACGGTATCGACCAATAATTAGGTTGGAGTGGCGGGTGGAAGTTGTATGTCCTTTTGTTCTTAAAGTGGGGTGGTTGTTTTTTGGTCTATTTTTTTAGATTTACTAATTTATATATAAGGTTTCCTCGCTAGATCTTCATCAAGCTTTAAAAAAAAAACACCCCTTAGACTCCTCCTTCGAGATGAATTTGTAAATTTTTCGATAGAAAAATATCCCGGCCAAATGCCGGTTCCTCCTAAAATTACAGGCTCGCTATCGGTCTCCACGAACAAATCAACACTTAAATGGTACGAATGGTCCTAATATTAACAAAGAAATGGGGTGAAACTTCTTAAAATCGCCAAACTAATAGCAAGAACGTCTTTAAACATCAAAACTAATGGGGTTAAACATTAGGGAGAAGGGAGTCCAACAAACGCCACCATCCCCACTTACTGCGTTTCCTTGACAGTAAACTCCATAGGTGTATCTATTCCACCAGCGTACTGCCTCAACCGATAATTAGGTTGGAGTGGCTGGTGGTGGAAAGTGTATGTCATTTTGTTCATGCTGTGTTGCCTGGATAGTACGGTTGGCCAAATAAGTCGTGTCTCCGCTATCATTAAGTGTATGTCATTTTGTTCATGCTGTGTTGCCTGGATAGTACGGTTGGCCAAATAAGTCGTGTCTCCGCTATCATTAAGTGTATGTCATTTTGTTCATGCTGTGTTGCCTGGATAGTACGGTTGGCCAAATAAGTCGTGTCTCCGCTATCATTAAGTGTATGTCATTTTGTTCATGCTGTGTTGCCTGGATAGTACGGTTGGCCAAATAAGTCGTGTCTCCGCTATCATTAAGTGTATGTCATTTTGTTCATGCTGTGTTGCCTGGATAGTACGGTTGGCCAAATAAGTCGTGTCTCCGCTATCATTAAGTGTATGTCATTTTGTTCATGCTGTGTTGCCTGGATAGTACGGTTGGCCAAATAAGTCGTGTCTCCGCTATCATTAAGTGTATGTCATTTTGTTCATGCTGTGTTGCCTGGATAGTACGGTTGGCCAAATAAGTCGTGTCTCCGCTATCATTAAGTGTATGTCATTTTGTTCATGCTGTGTTGCCTGGATAGTACGGTTGGCCAAATAAGTCGTGTCTCCGCTATTACTAAGTTTTTCTCGCTGTGTGCTGTATTAATGTCTGTCAGATGTTGAATAGGATGTGTAATGATAGGAACATGTTTGTATATCTCACTCGAAACGATGAATTTAAAGCTTAGATAGTGCTGATACCAATTATTGATAGAAATACACTTGTTACCGCGACATTACTTATTTGACAGAGTGTACACCATAGGTGTATTTATTATCTAAATATATACCTTTTTGCATTTATATTTATCTGTCTGATTAGGGAGATTATAGGCACCAATCGAGCAGGGCAATACCCAGGGGAGATCTCAAAGGCATGTGATGAGGAGTTGATGGAACTCCTGTTTCATTAGTCTGGCTTCCCTCATTGTTTCTGTTTGTGTCTCACCTACACAGAGTAATCCAGTTAGCTCTCACGAACACCACCTCCTTCTATTCATTGCATTACACTAAACAAACACACCACACATCTTTCCAATACCCCCAAAACAAAAACTGTTATCGTGGCGACTGTAGCTCTTTCAACTTTGGAGGAGATACTTGTTGTAGGCAGCTTTATCTTTTGTCTCTTTCATACACATAGAACAATATGTATATAGTGTATCTACCATTCTAACTACCAAAAGGCGACTCTATTCTGTTTAGGTAAGATCGATCACACGAACATAAGAACATCGGAAGACGGGAGTCTGCAGAAAGCCGATTGGTCCACACAAGGCAGATCCCTTTTATACCCAGCCTATTTCGTCCATATACCTATATAATTATATCTTGAAGTTCTCTAACATTCTTGATCCTACTATACCACTCGGTAGCATATTTCACATATCTAGAGCTCTGTTACCAAACTAATATTTGCCTCTAGCTCTTCTGGTTTGGAAAATATCATGGATAAACTAATAGCGAAGAAATTGAGATAAAGGCAAATATATAAACAGATAAAAATGTTATAAGTGGTGGGTGGGAGAAACCGAGGTCATCTTTGAACATTTGTGTGTGTGGTTCTCCTGCTTTCTCGACACCATATTATTCCGCTTAGAAAAACAAACTAGTGAGGTTAATAATTGTTCATAAACACAAATGTATATAAAATATCGTCAGCTGTCCAAATACAGTACCCTAATGGGTCCGTGGTGTGTGTGTGTGTGTGTGTGAGTGTGAGTGAGACATCAACAGACACGTCTTACACTCGTCTGTAGCTTCTTTTGCCGATGACACCAAGGTACTGAAGGAAGTTTCTTCAGTATCTGATGCCGAACAATTACAAACTGATCTGGCATCACTTTACTCGTGGGCAGAGCATAATAACATGTCCTTCAACGACAACAAATTTGAGCATATACATTACAGTTCAGGGGGAGTCAACTACAATGCACACACGTTTGCAGCACCGGACGGTTCACATATAGACGCCAAGGAGTATTTAAGAGACCTAGGAATTACCCTCAGTTGTGACGGAAACTTTACCGAACTTATACAAAATGTGGTAAAGAAGGCACGAAGCCAGGCTGGCTGGATTCTTCGCACTTTCCGGACACGTGAAAGGCTTCCTACGCTGACGTTATACAAGTCACTTGTGATACCATTGCTAGAGTATTGTTGTCAGCTGTGCAGTCCGTGGCGAGCAGGAGAGAAGCAGTCGCTTGAAACAGTACAACGATCTTTCACCGATAGAATATCTGACGTCCGACATTTAGACTACTGGGAAAGGTTACGTGAACTCGACCTTTACTCACTAGAAAGGCGTAGAGAAAGGTACGCTATATTATACATCTACAAATTATTGAACACAAAATCTGTAAATAATTTGAACATACGGTTTAGCATCCACCAACGACGGGGTCGGCTCTGCCATATTGAAAGGACATACCCTAGAGCAAGTACAAGAGTCAAGACGCTCAAAGAAAACGCTTTCGAAATAAGAGGGCCACTCCTCTTCAATGCACTACCCAGACACCTGCGTGACTCAACGGAACATAACCTTGAACGTTTCAAGAACCAACTAGATAAATTCCTACGGACAAAACCCGATCAACCCAAGCTGCCACTTTACCACCTCTGCGCTGCCAGCAACAGCATCATAGACCAGATGGCGAAGAGACGAGCAGACGGGTTATACTAGTGGCGGCGCATCAGCGTGGCCACGGGCAGCAACTGTTGCCTGAAACTACTCGCCACAGGAACCACAGGAGTGAGTGAATGTGTGTGTGTTTGTGTGTGTGTGTGTGTGTGTGTGTGTGTGTGTGTGTGTGTGCGCGAAAGAGAGATAGATAGTGTGTGTGTGTGTGTGTGTGTGTGTGTGAATGAGTGTTGAATGAGTATTGAATGCATGGGAGCGAGTGCGTACTAGCGTGCCAGTTATGCATAAAGGCATTTGCGTACTTTGGTTGTTTGCTAGGTAGCTAGCATCGTGAGGGAGAACAGTGTGCGTGTGATTGCCTCTCTCACAGTTCAAGCAGTTTTAAGGGGAGGTTTTTATTTTGCTCCTTAGAACTCAGTCACGCTTAAAAACATACCTTCAAGACCCCCTTTCGAAATATATGTGTACATTTTCGTTTAAGTTTCATGCCAGGATGTGGTACAATCGATGTTATCGCCATAGTCAGGCAGCTGAAGTAAGGATATTTACTTAATGGTAGGGATCTGTATTTTGTGTTACATTGTAGACTTGGAGACAGCCTTTGATAGGATGCCCAGGGATGTTGTGCAGAGGACTACTAGAAAACCTGGCATAGAGGAGTGGCTGGTGCGTGTGACAATGAAGATATACGAGGACTTACGATCGTCAATGAAGGTGAAAGGTGTATTGAGCGAGGACTTTATAGTTCCTATTGGAGTCCACCAGGGTTCTGTGTTAAGACCTCTCCTCTTTATTATGGTTCTGGAGGCACTATCTGGAGATTAATGAACTGGGCTCCTTTGAGAACTGCTGTTGGCAGATGACTTTGAACTTATCAGATAATGTGAGGGACGCCCCGAGGCCAAGTTCAGAAGTTTAAGAGAGGGCATGTAAAGGAAAGGATGTGAGTGTTAATATATATAAAAACAAGGTTTTACACAGTAGATTGGGGCAAGTGAGATGGATGCGTGGGCTAAACTGCAAGCTAGGATACCTAGTGAAGAGCTGAGGAGCCGGTTAGGTATCAGGAGTATCAGTGCTGAGATGCATTCAATTAGGCTTGGATGGTTTGGGCATGTTGAGAGGATTGATGAACTAAGTTGGGTTAAAAGTCTGTAAACGTGGAGGGAGCTGCACCAAGGGGTAGACCAAGAATGACGTGAGATCAGACCATACGGTCTGATCTTGAAATAAATATGAAAAACAACTGACAAGCAAGGCAGCTCTGAACAGGGCTGCCTGGAGCGCCGCCATTAGAACGTAAGACTGGAAAAGCACTTCGTGTGGAGTACGTTGTCTTTAAATTTCTGTAAGTATGTATATGAGTAGCTACATTCCGGTGCAAAGCTTAAACACACTCCCTTACTCACTCCTTTCTAGGTACTGGAGTTACTAGTAGGGAAAGGGTAACTATAAACATGGCCATCAACATAGGAATTGTTGTATTGATCCTTAAAACACATTAACCACTGGCACTAAAAAATAAGGGGAAAAGTTACTAAAGCTGATATAAACAAAATCCAAACCAAGGGTTGATTCGCTTGGGGAGGGGGGGGGGGGGGGGGGTTAAACGCGGCTACCCCCCCCCCCCCCCCCCCCACGTCCACTCCATCTACACAGTCAACAATCAAGGGGGTTGGCTTTATTTGTTTGGTCGGTTTTGTCATATATTTATTATTTGTTTAGTTTCCTCCCTAGACCTTCATCAAACTGTAAAGTATAACATCCATTAGATCCCCCTTCGAAATTAATTTGTACGTTTTCGATAGAAAAATGTCACGGCCGAATTACAAAATTACAGGCTTGCTATTGCTCGCCAGGAAAATAAATAGACATCTAAGGAGCACGAAAGGTCTTAATATTGACACAGATATGAGGCGAAAGGTCTTAACATCGCCAAACTAATGGGCCAAACGTCTTAAAAATGAAAACTAATGGGGCTAAACATGAAGAAGAAGGGTGACCTGAAAAACGACCCATCTTCCTTCAAGGCTGTAAATAAAGGGTATATAAAGTCATTGGTTATATTGATAGTGATTGACCTTGCTATACTCAGATGGGTTTATTACCGCCAATAGACCGTTATGAGGAGTATATTATAAATTTGTTTTTATACCTGTTTTAACGGTTTGACTAACAGCGACGTGTGTTATATTGTATTCTAGCAATATTTAGACGATATTATGCAACTTAGGAAGGATATGTGGTAGTTGAAAAGGTTATTGAAGCCTTATTATGGCTAGAGATCCTTCCTAAGCTGAATGTAATCGTCTAATAGTAGCCAGAATGTGATAAAGGGGACGTCCCTGGTACTGAAGGGGTTAAAGCCACAATATATGCCCGTGTAGGTGAGAAATAACGTATAATAGTGTTGAGGGGAGGGGGGTGTTAAACTAGGCTATTAACCCTAACCGGCGACGACTTTTCTTATTATTCTAGCTTTAGTTAGACGATACAAAGGATCTGTGGTAGTCAAAAGAGTTGATCAAGATAGTTCTAAGCCGGGTAATTGCTGGAGGCCCTTTTTAAACTGCCTAAAATCGTCTAAATATAACTGGAATAAAACAAGAAAGAACCCAAAAGCCAGGCCTGGTTAACACCACCGCCACGTCCAGCCCATCCACCATCCATCCCCAACACTTAAGGGGAGGTTTCTAGTTTGTTTCCTACTCCTCCAGCAATCTTAAAATGTCACCCCCTTGATCCCCTTTCAAGATAAATGTGTACATTTTTACGTAGAAAAATTTCCCGGCCGAAGGCCGGTTACGCTTAAATTACAGGCTCGCTATCGCTCGCCAAGATAAAATCGACACCTAAATGCACGAAAGGTCTTAAAATTGAGAGAATGGGGCGGAAATTCTTAAAATCACCAAACTAATGGGGCAAACGTCTTAAAATCTCAAAAACAATGGGGCTAACGATGAGGGAGAAAGGGGTCAAGAAAAAAATCCCTCAAGTGGAGACTTCCCCTTAAGGGGGGAGGGCCGTATTGATTTGTTCATTTATTTATATTTTCATTATCTTTCATCTACCACCAAGTTTAAATAGACACTCCCTAGACTCCCATTGGAGATAAATTTGTACATTTTTCGGTAGAAAAATGTCCCGCCCAAAGGTCGGTTCCTTCTAATATTACAGGCTCCCTATTGCTCGCCAGGAAAAAATCGACACCTAAAAGGCACAAAAGGTCCTAATATTGACAAAGAAATGGGGTGAAAGGTCGTAAAATCGCCAAACTAACAGGGCAAGCGTCTTAAAATTGCAAAACTAATGGGGCTAAACATGAGGTAGAAGGGGGTCTAGAAAAACTACCTATCTCCCCTTAAGCCCACCCAGCACCCGGTCCATCACCATAACCACCACCCTCCTTTGATTACACTTATGTTTAGACAATTTTATTCAGTTTAGGAAGGGATGGTGGGAATCAGGGGGTTAACTGAGATGGAAAGTGCACCCCCTAGTTACTATAGGTCCTCCCATAGCTGATTAATATAGTTTATTAGTACGGAAATGGGTTAGAACTAACAGGGAGGCGGTGAATGGAGGAGGCGAGTGTGGTCATAAACTCGGCTATTAACACGTCTAACATAAGTGTGTATGTGTGTGTAAGGGGGGGGGGGGAGTGATTTTGCCCCCAAGACCTCTATACAGCTTTAAAACTACCCCCTAAAGACCTCCCAGTGAGATTCATTTTTTGGTAGAGAAATGCCCCGGCCCCTCCTACATTGCAGGCTTGCTATCGACACCAGGGAGATATCGTCACCTAAATGGCACGAAAGATCTTCCTATTTGCAAAGAAATGGGGCGAACGGTATTTAAATCGCCAAACTAATGGGGCGAACATCTGAAAATCTGAAGGCTAATGGGGCTAAACATAAGGGAGAAAGGGGACCAGATAACTTCCTCCTTCATCTCCAACACTTCAGCCAACCAAGCACCCCGCTAATCACCACCACACCCAGAGCTGAGTCGCGTCACTTTTCGATCGGTAATATTTTGTATTTTTTTTTTTTTTTTTCCTAATTTCGTTATTGAGATTCTGCAAAAATAAACACTCCAGAGCTTTATCGGACATTTTTCGACCGGTAATCTTGTGTCGGCTGTTTATCTTTTGTTCGGTATTGAAATGCTGCAAATATAAACGCTCCAGGGCTTTTTCGGACACTTTTTCGATCGGTACCGGTAATATTTTGTCAGCTTTGTTGCTTATTTTCGGTATGGAGATTCTGCAAATATAAACACTCCAGAGCTTTACTGGGCACCTTCGATCGGTAGTATTGTAATAATGTGGCAGCGGTTATTCTTGTTTGGTAATGGGATTCTGCAACTATAAACACTCCAGAGCTTTATCGGACATTTTTCGATCGGTAATATTGTGTCGGCTGTTATTCTTTTGTTTGGTATTGAGATTCTGCAAACATAAACACTCCAGGAATTTTATCTGACATGTTTCGATCAGTAATATTGTGTCGGCTGTTGTTTCTTATTTTCGGTATCGAGATTCTGCCAATATAAACCCTCCAGAACTTTATTGGACACTTTCGATCGGTAATATTGTAATAATGTGGCAGCGGCTATTCTTGTTTGGTAATGGGATTCTGCAACTATAAGCACGCCATGGCTTTATCTGATCTTTTTCGATCGGTATATTTTGCCAGATTGTTTTTTTTTTTTTTTTTTTTTCTTATTTTCGGTATTGGGATGCTGCAAATAGAAACCGGATGACAAACTATAATCGATTGCTAAATAGTAAACCCCATGGCAAATATCAAGCTTAGTACTCATAAAGTACTCATGGATTTGCTAGTGGCACCATCTAAACTTCAAAAACACCAGCACTGAAGATTCAGTCAGTGAGGATGTCATGGCAGAAATATCCTGTGTTCCTCTGTTGATCCTAATACTATAATTATAATGTTATTATAATGTTATTTTCTTCTTATTGAAATATTCCTTGATGTACAATGTGGTTTTGCATCCATATTGTTAATAGCTCCTACTCTCTTCGCTTTGTTTCTATTCTATAGTCTTCCTTTTACTCATCCGCATTATTTATTTCTTATAGGTTCTTCCACCTCTCATTCTTTATGTAAATACTATCATTCCTGAAGAAGCCTTCACGACGAAACGTTTAATGAACTTGGGTCCTTACTCTGCTGCTGTGACTTTACCCACTACTGTTGTTGCCTATACTAGTCTTCCACCATCATATCCCAACCATACTACTGCACCACACCCCCACATCACAACTACCATCATTATATCCTAACCATACAGCCACACCCCTACATCACAACCACCACCATCATAGCACAACCATACTACACCATTACCCCTACATCACAACCACCACCATCATATCCCAACCATACTACTGCACCACACCCCCACATCACAACTACCATCATTATATCCTAACCACACACCCACACCCCTACATCACAACCACCACCATCATATCCCAACCATACTACTGCACCACACCCCCACATCACAACTACCATCATTATATCCTAACCACACAGCCACACCCCTACATCACAACCACCACCATCATAGCACAACCATACTACTGCACCACACCCCCACATCACAACTACCATCATTATATCCTAACCACACAGCCACACCCCTACATCACAACCACCACCATCATATCCCAACCATACTACTGCACCACACCCCCACATCACAACTACCATCATTATATCCTAACCACACAGCCACACCCCTACATCACAACCACCACCATCATAGCACAACCATACTACTGCACCACACCCCCACATCACAACTACCATCATTATATCCTAACCACACAGCCACACCCCTACATCACAACCACCACCATCATAGCACAACCATACTACTACACCATTACCCCTACATCACAACCACCACCATCATATCCCAATCAGACACACCCCACATCACAACCACTACCATCATATCCCAATCAGACACACCCCACATCACAACCACCACCATCATATCCCAATCAGACACACCCCACATCACAACCACCACCATCATATCCCAATCAGACACACCCCACATCACAACCACCACCATCATAGCACAACCATACTACTACACCATTACCCCTACATCACAACCACCACCATCATAGCACAACCATACTACTACACCATTACCCCTACATCACAACCACCACCATCATAGCACAACCATACTACTACACCATTACCCCTACATCACAACCACCACCATCATAGCACAACCATACTACTACACCATTACCCCTACATCACAACCACCACCATCATAGCACAACCATACTACTACACCATTACCCCTACATCACAACCACCACCATCATATCCCAATCAGACACACCCCACATCACAACCACTACCATCACATCCTAATCACACAACCACACATCACAACCACCACCATCACATCCTAACCACACAACCCCCCTCCCCCCATCACAACCACACACCCACATCACAACCACCACCATCACATCCGAACCACACAACCACACCCCCACATCACAACCACCACCATCATATCCCAACCACACCACAACCACCACCATCACATCCTAACCACAACATATCCACCATCATATCCCAACCATATAACCACATCACAGCCACCACAACCATATCCGAACCCCCCCCCTCCCCCACATCACATCCTAACCACACAACTGTACCACCACCACTACAATCATATCCCAACCACACAACCAAACCCCCACATCACAACCACCACTATCATACCCCCCCCCCCCCCCTCATCACACCCACCACCATCACATCCTAACCACACAACCACAAACGAACCACCACCATCACCACCCCCCCCCCCCCCCCCCACACACACACACCATAATACCCCCGCCACACCCCCCTACCGCCACACCCACCACCACCACCACCACCACCGCGTCAAGGACCCCGGGCCTGTCCTCGCCATAACCCTCATAACGACCAACACTGAAGGACTCAGTCACAGAGCAGGAATACTATCATCCTCTTATTGTCTACAGTATGTCGTTGTTGCTGCTTTATTGTCGTCCTCTCTCTCTCTCTCTCTCTCTCTCTCTCTCTCTCTCTCTCTCTCTCTGCCTTGTTTTTATCCTGGCTGTCTCTGCTTTATTCTCTTCATTACCTTTCCTATGTCTCTTTATTTTACTTCCTTACGGTTTTTTCCTTTATTGTTGACTTCCATCTTTGTATTGTTATACACTAAAACTCCATTCCTTATAAGTAAGCCAGAAATCGTGACCACATACCTCTATATAGTCCGGGAGCAAAGGCCACAAATTGTATCTAGATAAAATCAACCTCATCCATACCATTGTGGAGAAAATTTGTAAAGTTATATACAAAGAGTATAATTTTTAGACATATAATGCTAAAACGTTAACTTCGAAATCTATTGTATTTACGAGATATATTGAAACATATTTTGAATATTTTAGTTAACCTTCAACCGTTTTCTTCGATTTAAATCACTGATTACTTGCGAATGTTGTTTTTATGTAGGCCTATTACAGTTTTGTAGATAATATTTTAGCATAACTAACTATAATAAAGGACTGCTGTATATATTACCCTTCCGTACTATTGCGGAGCGGTCCAAATTGCAAGGCAGGTAGTGTAAGAAAGGACCTCTTTGTTTAGTACCCTTCAGTACCCGACTGGGGTGCGGAGCGGTACTAACCTGCTACTACTGAGTGGTACATACTGACTGCCATACGTGCGGAGGTGTCCGTAAGCCACGCACGCGGCTTACGGATACCTCCGTACGTATGGCAGGGCTTCATCTGGAGTTGTCGTAGCCAAAGCAGTGATAACACAATTATTTAATTATCACAAAGTTATTTGAATATAGGTTAATATTCAACTACAAGACAATTATTATGATACACAGTTTATTTGGTCAAACAATGCAGAACTTTAAAAATCAACTAATGTAGAAATTATAATTGTTACGAATTATAAGGGAAAACGAATTTGCTCAAATGGCAACAGTCTAAAAATTCATGTTTTTAATGTGAATGCACCAATATATTTAGTTAACGAACATATATTTCGAACTTGTCTATTTTTCTAATTACTAATTTGATACTTTTGTGTCCGGCCACTTACATGGACGACGAAAATTAACAATTTGGTAGGGTTGCTCCCGGACTAATAACTCATAAGCGACTCGGGTAATCGAGCTAATATGTCTACCCTTTAGGAAGAGTCAGCCAAGGAATAGGTTTGAAAATTTACAGCCCATTTTACTCTAGCCCCTTTTGAGTTACAGAGGTTAGAGGTCACGATTTCTGGCCTACCTATAATGAATGGACTATAGTTCCTTGTTATCACTCCTTTTTGTTTATCTCCTTTACTGTGTTTGTCTTCCTGTTATTCTTGTTATCGCTTCTGTATTTTTTTGTTCATTCCTTCGTCTTGCCCGTATTGTTATTTTTTTGGTATTTGAGTAGGCTGAGAGCCTTCTGTTTACTATATTTGTCTTCCACTAGTACCAACTGCTAATTCACATAACATGACTGGTCTGGCTAGTAGGAATCAAAAGGTCTTTGCAGTCTGTGTAATTTTGTAACTAAAGCCATCTTCACACATACATGAGTCAGTGCCCGAGTCCAACACGAGTGATGACATTTCCATATTCGGCAATGACTCTGGCATACTCTCGTGACTCTTTGTGACTTGTTTTACACTTGTGTGAGTACTGTTGGTATCGGGGTGTGTCCTGGGGACTCGTGACGTGGCCTAGAAATGTCATGCCTGTATGAAATTTCTTGTACTCGTCAAGAGTCCGAAAGACACACGTGCACAGTAGACATGTGTTGACTCTTGTTGACTCTTCGTGACTTGTGTTGACTCTTGTTGAACTCTGCATAACTCTTCGTGACTCGCTTGTGACCCAACTTCTTCAAAATATAATAATAAACCATATTTAACCATATGAAACCATCGATATTGGAAAGACCCTTTAGAAAACAGACCGCTAGTGTTATTTGTGTACATTTCGTATTATAATGTTCCCTGTCATCTGCTTTCTCTCTCTATTACTTATATTTCTATCTACTGTATTCATTTCCATCTGTATCTAGCTATCTCCCTTATTTATCAGCTTTTATATTTGTTATTTGGTCTCTATGGAATCTGTGAATAATTTCTAATTTGATGGGCTAAATACACTAATTATATCACTAACACATAATGAGCAAAATGACACAAGTCGATTACAAAAATGTAAAAAATTATGTTCCTGATTCTTCAGTGAGAGGTGAAAGCGATCGATAACGTGAGCAAAAATAAGCTTGTTATGAAGCAGACTTAACTTTCTGAAACAATAAATTGTCAAAAGCCTAGATCAGCTTGAATAAAAGACGGGTGGGGGGGTGGGGGGGGATTTATAAATTATTCTTTTGTCATAATAATTATTAATGTAATGGTAGGACATTATTTGTTTCATTTCCACGGCATTAGAAACTAAACAATTACTTGAGAAACAGGCTTGTTCCTTGGGAATCGTAGTATTAGGAGAAAGAGGAAGACCAGGGTAATCACGAAATTTTTTATTTCTTCAACGTTTCGACTTTTCCTTAAGTCATCATCAGGATCTAAACAAAAATAAAGAACAATATATGAATATTTTAACCTAAAATGATTTATACATTTACAAAATAAGACACTTAGTATATTTTAGTTTGACATGAAGGGACAACGGATATATAGGAAATTTCAATTAATCAATAAAAAAAAGGAACTTTAGTCAGGGAATACCAAAATACAAGTACAGTAATACAAATTATATGAACATTAGATTTCATTACGCATAAAAACAAAGCAAAAACAAATAGACTCAGGGTGTATGAGAAGCGATGATTATAGTATATGAAGGGGAAAGGCTGACACAGTGCTATTTAAGACAGGTTTATGGGCTTTAATGTAAAGTGATTCAAGAATCCTTAGGTTTTCTTTAGTGCAGCTATCAAGAATTTTAACATGATCTGAAGTTGGAATAATGTTACACACGTTACTGTGATCTCTTACTGAGGATTGTGGAGGGGTGTGAAGCCTCTGACCCGTTCTACTAAAGTGACCCCTGTGCTCGTCAAAACAGATTTTGTAAGTGCGTACAGTGCTACCCACATACCCTGCCTGGCAGCTAAGGCAAGGCAGGTCGTTAGGTCCAAGTGAGCGTAAAATGTGCGAATTATGAAATAAGCCTATACACTCTGACAATATAAGGTGTCGGAATCATAAGTTCAGCCTTACATAAAAGATAGGGAGAATGTTTTTATTTGCTGTTCTTTTTCATAATAATTATTAATGTAATGGTAGGATAGTATTTTTGTCCATTCTATAGCATTAGAAACTAAATAATGATTATAAAAACATGAAACAACAAATAATTCTGTTCATTAACACATTTCGAGCGGGTGGGTCGGTAACTTCTATTACCCGACATGCGGGTGGTTTTACCCTAAATTGGGTTGTTTCTGTGCTCTTTTTCATGCATAAACAAGACCCAGAGCGTTATACAAGTATCTATCCCTGAAAGGGTGTAAACTGAGCTTTCCAATGACACCCAAACCATCCTTCTACGACCACTGGTTCTCTTGCAACGATCGTGCAACACGAGTGCAAAAACCCTAAAATAAGGTAATTTCCTTACATAATTCCCTGTGTAGCGAGTGAGAGACGGTGGAGGAGGGTGTAATAAATTTTTGTCGACCCACGGCGGTGGTGGCGAGCGGTCAGGTGGGAATCTATGCTCCTCGCACCGCTCAGCTCTCTCTCAGAGCACATTACATGCTCAAAATTGCACTCGACATCTGTCGAGGCCCGCATATGGGCACGTTTTCTTTAACTCGACATATGTTGCGCGCCGATGGTTAAGGGTTAATAAGGCAGATAATTAGATACAACAGTTAAATACAGTAGATTGATAAAGGGGAAGAGGTCATTCGGTCTAAGCAAGCGATAATGATAATGTGTGCGACAATTTATGAAATGATTAGCGCTATTTCTTTTCTTTATATATTTTTTCTATATATTTGTACTATATACTTTTTACTTGCTATTTTCTATCTGTCTGTTTTACTGTCCTACTTTTCCTTCTGGGGACGGTAGGCTAGGAATCCTCCTCCCCTTGTAAATATCATCTACTAGACGCGACAGAGAAAGGGGTGAGGGAACGTGAAAGTGGTACCAAACCATAAAAATTGGAACTTTAAATGTTGTTTCTGTTCAGCCTGTCTCGAGGCGGCCACCCCCAGCTACGGGGTGTGCATACTGTAAGTATATCCATACATACATACACACACATACATGCCGGTACATTGTCTGATGACACCCCAGATGACGGCACTCTTGTTGACTCTTGTTACACTCTTGTTGACTCTTGTTACTCCTGTTGACTCGTATTGACTTTGTTTTCGTACCCTGGAATTTGACCGTTATCCAATTTCCTCAACTCGTGTTGGGTTCCTGTTACACTCTTCGTGACTCTTGTTGACTTTCCGTGACTCATACTGACTCTTGGATGAACACATACCGACTCTTGGTGAATCGGGAAAAGTGACCTACTCGGGCTGGTTTTTGCCAGTCATGAAGAGTGTCACCCATCGTTTACTCCTCGTGCTGGACTCTTGTATGTGTGAACCATGCTTAACACTAGATTAGCGGGCTAGCGGTTTATTTATATGAGGAGGTCCGTGCCAGAGGGGCCAACTCGCCACATTTTCAAAAACAGCGCTCTAGCTGGTTCCCGCTCTGTGAAATTCTTGGGAATCATCTGGCAAAAAAAAACATCCGACTTTCGTCCTTATAGCAACTGCACAGAGGGTTGAGCGTCCCTTGTTTTTGCCGTTTGGCAGACCGTTTATGGGTGTGAATCTGGGTAGACAGAGGGGCCAACTCGCCAACGCGCTCAGCCAATGAGAGCGTGGCTACGACGTGGGGAATTAAATGGCCGCCCGCCCGACCACTCACAGGCGCTGTACGAGACGTGCTTCAGTAGTCACGCTCAAACCGAGTTAGAGTCAACACACGAGTGTATGGTATGTTAACTTTAAACATCAATAACTCAAAACTATACTCGTGGCGAGTTGGCCCCTCTGGCACGGATCTTCTCATATGTACCGCACAGCGGGGTGTTTTTAGCCAAAATAGGGCTGTTTACGTGATCATTTTCATGCCTAAATAAGACCCAGAGCGTAAAACAAGTATCTATCCCTGAAAGGGCATAAACAGAGCTTTCCAATGACACCATAACGATCCTTTTATGATGGCTAGTTTTCTTGCAACAACCGCGCAACGCGAGTGCAAAAAGCATGTAATTCGGTACTTTCCCCATACAATTCAGTATGTAGAGAGTGAGAGAGGGAGGGAGGAGGTGGGATTCGTGTCAGTAGGTTCGCCGCGGTGGTCTGGAGCAGTCATACGCTCGCTACTCTCCTGCCACCACTTGTCTCTCTCTCTCAGCAACATTACGTGCTGAAATTGCCACACAACCTATGTCGAGCGCCGCCAGATAGTCCAGATTTATTATACTCGACTTATGTTGTGCGCCGCTAGTTAGGGGTTAAGTGTTGCGCGCACTCTCTCTTTCTCTCCCTCTCTCTCTCTCTCTCTCTCTCTCTCTCTCTCTGATGTCTTGTTCTCCCCTTATTCTTTCGTTCCATCCTTCACACCCGTCTTGTATGTCCCTTGTTTTCGTTATATCCTCGGCATTTACCTTTTGTAATCTACATTTTCTTTGCCCCTATCTTTCTTCACTCGTTCTTTATATACACGACACAACGGTATCTCATCTTCCTCGGTCGTCTGGCATCCACATTTTTTCTGTCTGTCTGTCTTTATTTGGTTTTATTGTTAGTGTCGTCTTCTTCCTTTTATGTTTGTTGCGCCCCTGTTTATTCTATCTTGTCTTTATCTTTTCTCACGTACTTAACCCCTACTGTACCGGCGATGTCTTGTTAACATGTGTCTATTTATATTTAAACGGTTTTGTGCAGTTTAAGGAGGATCTGTGGTAGTATAAGGAGTTAAGTGAGATAGTTCGAAGCCTGTTAATTGTTGGAAGCCCTATTTAAACTCAATAAGATCGTCTAATAGTAGCCCGAAAATAGTTAAAAGGGCAGCACCGGTACAGAAAGAGTTAACATAGGCGACTTCTTCTCTTCCTCTCCATCCCTGTAATTTCGTGACTCGTTATATATTTCGTTTAACCTTCTCTGAAATCTACCACCCATAATTATCTGTCAGTGATCTGAGAACAGGTAAATTCACGTGTCTGCATTTCCATATTCAAATGATTTACATATTCTTATTTATTATTACTTTATTATTATTATTTAGATAATTCTCTAGAGTTCCATCAAGCTTCAACTAATAGTCCTACCCTCAATACAACCGGCCGAATGTATGTTCCTCCTAAATTGCCGGCTCACTATTGCTCGCCAAGAAAAAATCGACATCTAGATGACAAGAAAGTTCTTAAAATCGCCAAACTTGTCATTTAATTTAATTTTTAACATATTCTTTTATTTTCTTCACTTGCTCTTAATGTCTTAAAATATCAAAACTAATGGAACTAAACATGAGGGAGAAGGGGGTCCAGAAATGTCCAGCTGAATACAACCCCAGCCATAAATGTAAGCCTCACATGGTCTATTTTTAAGGCACGCGACTGTCTTTGAAGTTAACCCTATCAGTACCGGTGCTTTCTATTTTATTGTATTTCAGTTACTGTTTTAGCTTCGGAAGGATATACTATTAGTTAATAGGATTAATTTCGATAGTTTATAGCTTTTAATGGGCAGACGTCTTTCTTAAGGTGAATAAAATCGTCAAATAGTTGCAAAAATATAAAGAAAAGGATGTCACCGGTACTGCAGGGGTTAATACTCACCCAACCATAAATGTAAAGCCGGTATCACACGAGAGCGTTTATAGTCAACATTTGATGGTCAACATTTCTGGAATATGTGTTGTTACGTATCTTGATCCTCAAGTGGTTAACTTGATGAATCTAGATAGGACAGAGATATATATATTAAGGTATCAGTCAGGTGAAGGCAAAACGAAAGTAAAATCTAATAAAATTATTTCCTGTTGTTGCTTCCTTTCCTTTTGGATCTAAGACTTGGTATCCTTTATTGGCTGATACTCTTTAATTATGAAAAAATACTGAAACTAAGTAAAGTCATGTAGTATTTATAAAAAAAATATTATTTAACCGAAGCTTAGTAGGCTATGGTTATGAACCGAATAAGTTATATCTAAAGAAGGACTATTAATTATATATCAAGTCTTGAAAGATAAATATTAAGGTAAGAATATTTCTGTCTCTTACCCTTTTTTAAATGAATAGATAGTTTTCTTATATCATGTCCTTTTATTTATATTTAATGTAGTTATTATTCTTGGTTCTTGTCTTACGTTAATAGTATAATATTATCAGGAGTAATATCAAAGTCACATAAAAAGTTAGATATATATTTAATAATTAGATAAATGTATTTCTTAACCACGTAACATTGAGGCTTGATTATGAGTAAATTAAGTTACAGGATCGCTTCATAGATTCGATTCAGGTCTCACTCAAATAATATGAAAAGCAAAAATAATATTTTGAAGCTAAAAGAATTTTCTTCAGCTTAGGAAATCACTAGAAGTAACATTAAAACAGCCATGTTAGTCTAAGGCGATATTACTAATATGAGACGATAGTATCACCGTACTTGTTCTTACCAGCAATGTAAGCTTAATTAAAAGAAAATGAAAGAACTCGTAAGTATTAATATAATACAATAGTATTACTTTTATCATAACCCAATTACTTAAAGAGTTGCTTTAGTCCACAAGTCAGTCAACTAAAATAGTTAAGTACATAATAGTAGCGTTAACGTTAATTCCCGATCACATATCTCACTAACCAACATACTGTAAGTATTAACACCGAACACACTTAACACACACTTATATAATCTGACTGACAGTCACAATCCCATTATAATACTTCACCCCGTCTTCCTCCAGCTGCAAGTTCACCTTCCCAACTCCAAATTAGACTGATTTGAATGCCCACTACTCGGGTCTTATACAGTACAAAGGAAATCAAGCAACAACAGATCTAGTGACCCTTCTAGGCTGCTTGTCCTCCAAAACACTGAGGATCAAGTGTCCAAACAGTGGTTTAGAGTGGGTAAGGGAACATTGGAAAGGGAACTACTGCCCTAGAACTAATGTCCGTGGCAGGATTAGGAAGTTAGTAGGGGACAGATGGGTTAGTAACTGAGGGGGGGATAAAATAAAGTTATTCATTTACAAACGCAGTCAGTCGCGGGTTTGATGCGAGATATTTATCTAAGCGGAGTTTAAATGAATCAACGGTGCTGCAGACTATAACGTCTCGGGGAAGCCCATTCCACAAGTTGACAACTCGATTGAAGAAGAAATTCTTAGATTCGTTTGAGTTAAAAGATTTACCAATAATTTTGCAACCGTTTCCCCGCGTGTAATTAGATTGGTCGATAGTGAAGTACTTACTACAGTTCATATTGTCGATGCCTTTGATGATTTTGAACACTTGAATTAAGTCACCTCTTAATCTGCGCTGGGTTAAAGGAAATAGATTTAATTCTCTAAGACGCTCTTCGTATGGTTTGTTCTTTAGGCTAGGTATCATTTTGGTAACTCTACGTTGAACTCGTTCTAGCTTGTTTATATCTTTTTGGTAATAAGGGCACCAGGATTGAACGCAGTATTCCAGAAGAGGGCGGACTAAGGAATTGTAAAGGGTTAGGATAACTTCTTTGGATTTATGCTCAAATGACCTGCCTATAAAGCCAATTATTTTGTTTGCATTCTTAACCCGGGAACTGCGGGGAGACTCTTAAGAGTTCCCCCGGCGGACTGCGGGAAGACTCTTAAGAGTAAGGGAAAAACAAAATCCATTTAAAACACCCCCAAAAAAAAAAAAAAAAAAAATTTTGTTTTGCCCCTGGGCCATGCCAAATATCACTCCTCCACCTCCCCTCCTTCCCCACTTTCCTCCCCTCCTCCGGTTATCACCTATTTTCCCTGTTATTCCCTTATTCTGTGGTTAATATTCGTGCTAACATTAGCGAGTTGGTAGCAGGGCGTTGTCATCACTGTTACCAAGCGTGGGAAAGAGCGAGAGAGAGACTATTGCGGAACAGTGTCTCTCCAGACAAGGGGATGGGTGGAGGGCAGGGAAGTTGCCTCAGCCATACATTATGTAACTCCCGGCCTGTATCACCGATTTTGACCATCCAAACACTGTTTCCACTTGTTTTATTGTTGTAACAGGTTAATACCTTTATAATCAACCTATAATAGGTGCATATGGATAAGTATTAATGCTATTTATGGTAAAATAACGATGTTAGTGATGGGAACAGCTCAAATACGTCAGCACAGGAGTGTGGTGTCTCATACCCCCCATGCGCACTTCTTAGGTTAACAACTTCTGAACATTGTTGACTCGGTTTTAGGTTACTCGATATTACTCCCAGATCGGTTTCTTTGTTTACATTCTTAAGCCGAGTGCCATTCATCGAATAGTTTGCTTTCTCATTTAGGTATCCGATATGTAGTACTTTACATTTATCCGCATTGAAACTCATTTGCCAAATTTGGGCCCAACATGACAATTTATCTAGATTGTGTTGCATATCGTCAACTTGTTCTTTTGAGAGTACGCTATTTGCAATTTTTGTATCGTCAGCAAATTTTGAGATTGTACAGGTGAGACCCTCATCTATGTCGTTGATGTAAATTAGAAAGAGAATTGGTCCTAGTACCAATCCCTGGGGTACCCCGCTACTTACATTGGTCCATTTAGATGCCTTACCGTTTATGACTACTCTTTGCTTTCTGTCGCTGAGCCAATTTTCTATCCATTTCAACACACCGTCTTGTATTCCATGCGCTTTTAGTTTTAGCAGTAAACGTTTGTGGGGAACTTTATCAAAGGCCTTTTGAAAATCAAGGTATATAATATCTACAGCTTTACTCTCATCGTAGAGATTGAGGATATCGTGGAAGAAGTCTAAGAGGTTTGTTAAACAGGAACGTTTTTTACGAAAGCCGTGTTGAGTATCTTTAAGTAAGTTATTTGCCTCTAAGTGATTTACGAGTCTGTCTCTTATGACCGTTTCTAGCATTTTACATACAATTGAGGTTAAGCTAATTGGACGATAGTTACTGGGTAGGGATTTGCTGCCTTTTTTTAATATCGGTGTTACGTTGGCTAGCTTCCACTGATCAGGCATAGTCCCAGACTGCAAGGATATACTATGCAATGATGGTGTAGGAACGAATCAGGAGGCGGGGGATGGTGCGCGCCCCAATCACAGCTCCTCTAGTTGCGTAGCAGGTGCGTGGTCCAATGGCGTTGATTGGCGTCGTTCATCGTCATAGCGTCGGGGGTCATCGAAGTAGTTTGCAGGGTCCCATATGACGCACGCAGGTGTGAAGGCTTGTTTGCTGGTATGCAGACGAGCTGGTTTCCCACTCGCTGGTGTGCTTCGCCGCCTGGGTAATTCGGCACTCCTTCAACTCTTAATTCTAACTCTTAAATAAACATACAGGGCTCCGTATGTCAGAGTGTTTACTGGCATCAGACACTAGACTGGTGGCAGATGACTTTAGGTAACCGAAATATTGTAAATGTTAACCTCATAAGCTGCCAGACCAGTGTTGAGGATAAATGTTGAGGGAAAATGCGCTCGTGTGATACCGGCCAAGCCTCCCATGGTCTACTGCTAAAGCAATGAACTGTCTTTGCGGCTAAACCGTTCAAGATCCGATTATGCCTTAAGTTTCTGTTTCATGGCTATTATTAGACGATTTTATTCAGATTACAATGGGTATATTTACGTCAGAGGGTTAATTGCGATAGTCTTTACCCTTAGAATCCCAATATATCCTTCCTAAGCTGTCTAAAATCGTCTGATGATCGCCAGAGAAAACTGTCAAAAGGGTTCATGATTAAGCCTCACCTGGTCTACCTCTAAGGCAAGGGAGGACTGTCTTGGAGATCATTTAGTTTTGACATTTTAAGATGTGTTCCTCATTAGTTGAACGATTTTAAGACCTTTTGCCCCATATATGTCAATGTTATGATTTTTCGTGTAATTTTGGTGTCGATTTCTTCGATTTTTGTTTTGTATTTATTTATATATTTATTTGTTTTCTATTTGTTTAAGCTCGATGGAGGTTAAGGGAGCAAACTAAAAACTTCCCTTAACTCTTTCAGTATTTGGGAATGCGGTTTAGTAAGTATCTCTTGGCAACAAAAGGGTAAAATTTTCTTTATTAAAGTAATAACTCTTTTGCTCCCACAACGTCTTTCTAAACAGAATAAAATCGTCTCATAACAGCCAGATAAACTGTCAAAACACGTCATAATTCTCAAATGATTAACCATGGCATAAATACTTGTTAACCCATCGAAGATTCGATGACGCTTATTTTTCTGTTTTCTACCTTTTACTAGTCGATTTTAGTCAGCTTAGGAAAGGTATATGAGAGTCAATGAGTTGATTGAGATTGTCTTTTACCTTATAATTCCCACAGATCCTTCCTAAATTGTATTAAATTAAATAATAGCCAGTATAAACTGTCAAAATGTGTCATGATCTTCAGAGGGTTAACAAATCTGCCTATGATCTTCAGAGGATTAACAAATCTGCTTATAATCCCTCACATAGCCTAATACATTTTCTCCCTATTTGCATCGTCTTATCTTCGTTCTTGATTTGTCCCGACTATTATTATTTTTGTTTTTCATTTGCTTGTGTCTTGGGTACCTTTCCATCGTATCCGTAATCTGTAAATTACTTGCGTTTGCTTTCATTTGTAATATCCTGATATTAATTACTAATTGTTATTTTCATCCTGCATTTTTCTCGCCATTATGTTGTCCTTGCCTGACTTCCTTTAGCAAATTTAGTTTCCTTCTCATATAACTTTTTTCTCTCCAGATTTTGTTTTTCTTTTCTTTTTTTCTAGACTTTGATGTCCCAGGATTTCTTGTGCTGGTCTTCATATTAATGGTGGGCGGGGGGCCCACCACTGTATTTATATAATTATGTATTTATGTATCTATTTATTTTATTTTATTTTTATTTTTTTATTTTTTTTGCGGGGCAAAATTTGTTTTCACTTATATAATTTTACATGGTCTGTGATTCATTATTCGTTTGTTTTGTTATTTATTTATTTATGTTTTTCAGGCACAATTTTTCACTTTCATAATTTTGCTTGGTCCGTGATTTCTCCGTCTCACCCGGGTGTGACATTTTGGGGTATTCGGGTCGCCTGTTCTCTGGGGTGTTTAACTATGGATTTGGGTTGGTTGCTGCACTACACAGTTTTTTCGTGTCTGTTGGTGCGTTGTAGATTTTCCTCTTTCTCTTCAGTGTGTTTGCGAGTTTTGGGTTGTAAGGAAGTTGGAATGGTAAACATCGATATTTAACATAAATACTATAATTATATGCGAGCTTTTGATGGTACAAGGTTTGCTGAATATTATTCTATGTAAATGTACTGTATATGCACTACAACCATATTTTAAATGATGATCCTGATTAATATCGATGTATACAGCTCCAACTTCCTTATATACCTAAACTTGCAAGTATTGAAATTAAATAGTTCTCTGCGACATGTCACAATCTTATATTTCTTATCTTATAGATATACTGTGAATTTTCTCTATGCCATTTACATTTACAAGTGCTGCTTTCACATGACTTAAATGGTTGGCTAGGATGACCATAGTTTTACCTCATTTTGCATAACTTTAGGCACTTCTAATCAGCTTCAGAGAGACGTCTGATAGCCAAGGTGTCAACACAATTTAATATATATTACCTGGTATTTTATACCTTGGTCATTTCTATACCAATATCATGGCATGTGGATAAATTACAGTAGCCTTTGATAGAAATGAAAATATAAATGTTATATAAGGTCATATTGATTATATAGACTATTCAAAGAATGTCAAAATTACTCTAGACTAACCTTAAGACATAGATGGACTAATGATCTCTCTCTCTCTCCCACCACCATCCACCTCCCATCTCTCCAACCCAACACCATCCCCCTCCCTCCCTCTCCCACCACTATCCACCTCTCATCTCTCCAACCCAACACCATCCCCCTCCCACCTCCCCACCCTAACACCATACCCCTCCCCTCCCCTCCCTCCCTCTCCTACCACCACCCACCTCCCATCTCTCCGCCCCAACACCCTACCCCTCCCTCCCTCTCCCACCACCACCACCCCCCCCCCTCCCCCTCCCACCACTACCATCCCCCTCCCTCTCCCACCATCACCCACCTCCCATATCTCCACCCCAAGACCATCCCCCTCCCTCCCTCTCCCACCACCACCCACATGCCATCTCTCCACCCCAACACCATTCCCCTCCCTCACCCTCTCCCACCACCACCCACCTCCCATCTCTCCACCCCAACACCATCCCTCTCCCACCACCACCCACTTCCCATCTCTCCTCACCAACATTCCCCTCTCCCTCACCCTCTAACACCTCCGTCCCCCTCTCTCTCTCTACCAAAACCACCCACCTCGCATCTCTCCAACTCAATAGATCCCCCTCCCTCCTATCCCTCCCTCTCCCACCTCCCCCAACACCCCCTCTTCCTCACCCTACTCCGTCTCTCTCTCTCTCTCCCTCCCCCCACTCGTCTCATCTGTTTAACATTCCCCCCGCCTGCCGCTACTTGCGCTGCTTTACCGCTGCTCCACGTCCGTTCATACATTCCCCCCGCCTGCCGCTCCGCTACTTGCGCTTTACCGCTGCTCCACGCCCCTTCATACATTCCCCCCTCCCCCCCCCCCCCCCGCCTGCCGCTACTTGCGCTTTACCGCTGCTCCACGCCCCTTCATACATTCCCCCCCCCCCCACCCGCCTGCCCCTACTTGCGCTTTGCCGCTGCTCCACGTCCCTTCATACATTCCCCCCGCCTGTCGCTACTAGCGCTTTACCGCTGCTCCACGCCCCTTCATACATTCCCCCCCCCCCCCCGCCTGCCGCTACTTGCGCTTTACCGCTGCTCCACGCCCCTTCATACATTCCTCCCGCCTGCCGCTACTTGCGCTTTACCTTACCGCTGCTCCACACCCCTTCATACATTCCCCCTCCTCCCCCCCCCCGCCTGCCGCTACTTGCGCTTTACCTTACCGCTGCCCCACACCCCTTCATAAGGGGTGTGGACCGAGGACAGCCATGAACATAAATGTAGATCCGACAAGAACCAAAAATATTATTGAAGCGCGTTCCGTGAGTTCTAAAATAACAAATTTAAAGGTTTTCTATGCAAACGCTCGTAGCATACGCAATAAATTTTCAGATTTAGAGGAGCTAGTGTTTACAGAAAATTATGATGTGATTGGCATAACAGAATCTTGGCTCAATACAGAAGATAGAGACTTTTTAGCAGAGTATTCACTTCCCGGTTATGTAATGTTTGAGAAAAGCCGAATAAATCGAAATGGAGGTGGCGTTTTACTTTATATCAAAGAAAGTCTTAACCCTACCCTCTTGTCAAAACCTCAAATTGTGAACGTCGACGCATCTTTTGTGCTAATAAAGAATAATAAAGGTACCAAAATAATACTTGCATTAATATACAGACCTCCAGCTCAATCAGTGCAAACTGACCGAGAAATTTACGAACAAATTGCAGATATAAGTAACTCGCAAGATACCGTAATTTTTGGTGACTTTAATTTACCTGTGACCAAGTGGGGCGATACTCTTACTTCACACTCCGGACATGACTTGTATACGAACTTGCAAGAGAGTTCGCTTTATCAATTTGTTGGAACGCCGACCCGTGGTAATAACGTTCTTGACATTGTACTTGCAACAAAAGAAGAATTAATAGAGAATTTGAATGTTGGTGATGAATTCAGTAACAGCGACCATCATACGATAACTTTCACTTTAAAGTTTACTAGTAACGAACCAAATAGTAGCATCGAAAAAGTCCCTAATTTCAAGAAAGCAAACTTCCATAAACTTAGAGCTATGTTTAAAGAAACTGACTGGAGCTTTTTAATTCACAACAACGACATAAATACATCTTGGAAGTTATTCGAAGCCACTTACCTAAAAGCAGTGCAAGACTGCATACCATCGAAAACTCGGCGTCCAGGCCATAATAATAAGCCCAAATGGTGGAATAAAGATATTTCAAACTGCCTGCTTGCTAAAAAATGTGCTAATGATAGATTAAAATCCTCACAAAATGACGAAGAACGGCTGAAATTTGTAGAGCTACGACGCAAAGCCAAAAGTTAATTAAGCAAAGTAAAAAGACCTTAGAGTTACATATTGCGAATCAAAGTAAAACAAACCCGAAAGAATTCTATAGTTATATCAGAAAGAAAAAAGTAGTTACTTCAACTGTTGGACCGTTAGTCGATGAAAATGGAGAATACACCAAAGACGAAGAACAAATGAGTAATGCCCTCAATACCTTCTTTGCATCAGTTTTTACAACAGAAGACCTCAGTGATATCCCTACACCATCGCCGATTCAGATTGATAATTCAGATGTTTTAAGCAATATCACCGTTACAGAGAGAGAAGTATTGAATTGTTTAGATAAACTCAAGGTAAATAAAACGCCTGGACCTGATACAATCTCGCCTAGAGTTCTAAAGGAAGCTAAGGATGAGCTCTCTAAACCAATGACATTACTATTCAATAAATCCTTGCAGTCTGGAACTATGCCCGATCAGTGGAAGCTAGCCAACGTAACACCGATATTCAAAAAAGGCAGCAAATCCCTATCCAGTAACTATCGTCCAATTAGCTTAACCTCAGTTGTATGTAAAATGCTAGAAACGGTCATACGAGACAGACTCGTAAATCACTTAGAGGAAAATAACATACTTAAAGATACTCAACACGGCTTTCGTAAAAAAACGTTCCTGTTTAACAAACCTCTTAGACTTCTTCCACGATATCCTCAACCTCTACGATGAGAGTAAAGCTGTAGATATTATATACCTTGATTTTCAAAAGGCCTTTGACAAAGTTCCCCACAAACGTTTACTGCTAAAACTAAAAGCGCATGGAATACAAGACGGTGTGTTGAAATGGATAGAAAATTGGCTCAGCGACAGAAAGCAAAGAGTAGTCATAAACGGTAAGGCATCAAAATGGACCAATGTAAGTAGCGGGGTACCCCAGGGATCGGTACTAGGACCAATTCTCTTTCTAATTTACATCAACGACATAGATGAGGGTCTCACCTGTACAATCTCAAAATTTGATGACGATACAAAAATTGCAAATAGCGTACTCTCAAAAGAACAAGTTGACGATATGCAACACAATCTAGATAAATTGTCATGTTGGGCCCAAATTTGGCAAATGAGTTTCAATGCGGATAAATGTAAAGTACTACATATCGGATACCTAAATGAGAAAGCAAACTATTCGATGAATGGCACTCAGCTTAAGAATGTAAACAGAGAAACCGATCTGGGAGTAACAATATCGAGTAACCTAAAACCGAGTCAACAATGTTCAGAAGTTGTTAAGAAGGCAAACAAAATAATTGGCTTTATAGGCAGGTCATTTGAGCATAAATCCAAAGAAGTTATCCTAACCCTTTACAATTCCTTAGTCCGCCCTCTTCTGGAATACTGCGTTCAATCCTGGTGCCCTTATTACCAAAAAGATATAAACAAGCTAGAACGAGTTCAACGTAGAGTTACCAAAATGATACCTAGCCTAAAGAACAAACCATACGAAGAGCGTCTTAGAGAATTAAATCTATTTCCTTTAACCCAGCGCAGATTAAGAGGCGACTTAATTCAAGTGTTCAAAATCATCAAAGGCATCGACAATATGAACTGTAGTAAGTACTTCACTATCGACCAATCTAATTACACGCGGGGAAACGGTTGCAAAATTATTGGTAAATCTTTTAACTCGCACGAATCTAAGAATTTCTTCTTCAATCGAGTTGTCAACTTGTGGAATGGGCTTCCCCGAAACGTTATAGACTGCATCACCGTTGATTCATTTAAACTCCGCCTAGACAAATATCTCGCATCAAACCCGCGACTGACTGCGTTTGTAAATGAATAACTTTATTTTATCCCCCCCTCAGTTACTAACCCATCTGTCCCCTACTAACTTCCTAATCCTGCCACGGACATTAGTTCCAGGGCAGTAATTCCCTTTCCAATGTTCCCTTACCCACTCTAAACCACTGTTTGGACACTTGATCCTCAGTGTTTTGGAGGACAAGCAACCTAGAAGGGTCACTGGATCTGTTGTTGCTTGATTTCCTTTGTACTCCTTTGTACTTTGTACTTCATACATTCCCCCCCCCACCCTCCACCCCGCCTGCCGCTACTTGCGCTTTACCGCTGCTCCATGCCTCTTCATACATTCCCCCCGCCTGCCGCTACTTGCGCTTTACCGCTGCTCCACGCCCCTTCATACATTCCCCCCGCCTGCCGCTACTTGCGCTTTACCGCTGCTCCACGCCATTGCATACATTCCCCCCGCCTGCCGCTACTTGCGCTTTCCCCCTGTCCCTCCCCCCAACATACATTCCCCCCCCCCCCCCCCCCGCCTGCCTCTACTTGCGCTTTACCGCTGCTCCAAGCCCCTTCATATATTCCCGCCGCCTGCCGCTACTTGCGCTTTACCGCTGCTCCACGCCCCTTCATACATTTCCCCCGCCTGCCTCTACTTGCGCTTTACCGCTGCTCCACGCCCCTTCATACATTCCCCCCGCCTGCCGCTACTTGCGCTTTACCGCTGCTCCACGCCCCTTCGTACATTCCCCTCGCCTGCCGCTATTTGCACTTTACCGCTGCTCCACGCCCCTTCATACATTCCCCCCGCCTGCCGCTACTTGCGCTTTACCGCTGCTCCACGCCCCTTCATACATTCCCCCCCCCCGCCTGCCGCTACTTGCGCTTTACCGCTGCTCCACGCCCCTTCATATATTCCCCCCCCCCCCCCCTGCCTTTACTTGCGCTTTACCGCTGCTCCACGCCCCTTCATACATTTGCCATTTTTACCTTTGTCTTTGTGGCTTTGGCACTTTTGGCTCTCTCTTCTCTATAGAGCATTGCGACCTTTTCTTCTTTCTTATTTTCTTTTTAATAGCATTGTCAGTTTTGCTTTCTCTTCAAGGCATTGCCATTTTGCCTTTCTCATCATTGCACTGCCAGTTTCCCTTTCTCATCATAGCATTGACATTTTCCCTTTCTCTTCATAGCACTGACATTTTCTCTTCATAGCACTATCATTTTCCCTTTCTCGTAATAGCACTGACATTTTCTATTCATAGCACTGACATATTCCCTTTCTCTTCATAGCACTGACATTTTCTTTTTCTCATCATAGCACTGCCAGTTACCCTTTATCTTCATAGCATTGACATTTTCCCTTTCTCGTAATAGCACTGACATTTTCCCTTTCTCTTCATAGCACTGACATTTTCCCTTTCTCTTCATAGCACTGACATTTTCTTTTTCTCATCATAGCACTGCCAGTTACCCTTTATCTTCATAGCATTGACATGTTCCCTTTCTCTTCATAGCATTGACATTTTCCCTTTCTCATCATAGCACTGCCAGTTACTCTTTCTTGTCATAGCATTGATATTTACCTTTTTCTCTTCATAGCATTGATATTTACCCTGTCTGTCATAGCACTGACATTTTCCCTGTTCCTAGCATTGCCATTCTCCCTTTCTCTTCATAGCATTGACATTTTCACTTTCTCTTCATAGCATTGACATTCTCCCTTGCTTTCCAAAGCATTGACATTTTCTTCGTTTTTTGCACAATATTCGGTAGCGTTGGTACTTTTGTCTATATTTCCTTAGTTGTGGTATTTTGTCTTTTAGTCCTTCATACCATTGCCTTCTTGTTTTTCCTTGTTCTTCATAGCGATACAATTTTTGTATTTATAGGACTGGTATTATTGTCTTTCTCTTTATAGCACTGTTACTTCTCTATATCTTTATAGCACTGTTATATTTTTATTTCTCTTTATAGCACTGTTACTTGTCTTTCTCTTTATAGCACTGTTACTTGTCTTTCTCTTTATAGCACTGTTATATTTTTATTTATCTTTATAGCACTGTTACTTGTCTTTCTCTTTATAGCACTGTTACTTGTCTTTCTCTGTATAGCACTGTTACTTGTCTTTCTCTTTATAGCACTGTTACTTGTCTTTCTCTTTATAGCACTGTTACTCGTCTTTCTCGTTATAACACTGTTACTTGTCTTTCTCTTTATAGCACTGTTACTTTTGTCTTTCTCTTTATAGCACTGTTACTTTTGTCTTTCTCTTTATAGCACTGTTTCTTTTGTCTTTCTCTATAGCACTGTTACATTTGTCTTCCTCTGTATAGCAGTCATTTGTGTATTTCTATAGCATTGTTACTTTTGTCTTCCTCTTCATAGCACTGTTACTGTTGTCTATCTCTTCATAGCACTGTTACTTTTGTCTTTCTCTTTATAGCACTGTTACTTTTGCCTTTATAGCACTGCTACTTTTGTCTTTCTCTCCATAGCACTTTTACTTTTGTCTTTATAGCACTATTAGTTTTGTCTTTCTCTTCATAGCACTGTTACTATTGTCTTTCTCTTCATAGCACTGCTACTTTTATCTGTATAGTACTGCAACTTGTGTCTTTCTCGTTATAGCACTCCTACTGTTTTCTTTGTATAGCAGTTAATTTTGCCTTCCTCTTCATAGCATTAGAGTTTTCCCCCCTTATTGTCTTTGTCCTCCTTTATATTGCGTTGACCCTCATAGCATTACCTATTTGTACTTTACTGTACTGCAGTTAAATATTTGTTATTCTTATGTCCTTCAGTTAACGGTCTTTTTCACATTATTTCTGTCATCATTTTGATGTTTTCACCAGGGTCAATTTGCCTTGACAATATTTTACGAGTTTGCCCCTGTGTGAGTTCAAAGAGTTTACCCATTTATCTAGTACTGTTTGCATGTACTGTAGTTTGCTTTAGTTTGTTTTAGTACTGACGGGGCCGTTAAAAAATTACGTAACGCCCAAGGGGAGGTATGGTGAAGTGTTATGAGTGTGACAGAGGGGGGGGGGGGGGGGGGCAGCCAGCCATGTGTTACATAACATTTTCAGATTTTGTTTTCCCTATGTTTGTTAAGAGATGTACTTATATAGAATGACAAAGGAGATATAGTAAACATTCTGCAATAGACTGTTATTACATCTCAGTTTACAAGAATATGGTAATTGGTTTTTGCCATATAATTATTATTAAGAAATATCTCAAACTCAACCTTTGTCTGTACTTCGACTTTTTCTACTATACAGTATGTATGATGTGACTAAGAAAAATATCACAAACTCAATCCTTTTTTAAACTTCAACATTTTATACATAACACGATTTAGAAAAATATTACAAATTCACTTTTAATGATCTTCTTAACTTTAGCATAATCTACTTTGTGTATAACTTGAAGAAATATCACAAACTAAAACCAGGCCTCTTTGTCGGCTTAAATATATTCAACTAAACTTGACATTTGACAAACAATTTTGTCAGCTCACTCCTGTATCTCCCACACCGGAGATCTCCCTTCAACTGGAAGCACAGATGTGCCTCCCACCACTCTTGATCTTGGGGGTTGCCAGTTGTATCCACAAGCTCCTTCATCGTGTCATTCAAGTTCAGTCGTTTCAAGGTACTTGATGGCACACATTAGCTCTCTCTGACGACGTGCTGAAAGGCGTACAGGGCCAAGCTTGCAAGGTGGCTCTCTTCCTTCCTTTGTTCAGAATTGCCGGTACTTGGTTAACGAACCACGGATGCTGTGTAGTCCACACTTCTGAAACATTTTTATGGAGTTCTTCCTGGAGTGACGGGCATCCATAGTCATACGTTATGCCTTTGGAGAAAAATTGCGTAGTGTGCGGCTGGCAACGCTGCATTTCCCAGTTAGATGGTGACAAACATCGGAGCCAACTGCTTCTTTAGAATATCAGCTAATTGTGCAGGTGGCAATGGTGGAGGAAGGAAGCAGTCCTTTACAAAGGAGAAATAGGAGCTCCTTGGTTGCCAGCAGCAAGATGTGTCAAAGCACTTAACCCTTAACCCTCTCAGACATATGACGCAATTTTGAGCCGATTAGGGATACTTTAAAGTCTTTGTTACCATCAGGGGTATTTAGAAACCTTTAGTTTAGTTACTTCAACCTCTGCAGTTGTCTTTGAGTTAGCTGTGGGCAGAAAACTAATTTTGGAGAGGTAATTATAAGAGTGAGAGAACTCTATTTCTTAATGCTAATCTGGCAACCTCTGCGTCATATGAGTCTGAAGGGGTTAATTAGCGGCGAGCAACATAAGTAGAGTTAAATAAAGCTGGACTATGTGGCGGCGCTCGACATAGGTCGTGTGGCAATTTCAGCACGTAATGTTGCTGAGAGAGAGAGACAAGTGGTGGCAGGAGAGTAGCGAGCGTATGACTGCTCCAGACCACCGCGGCGAACCTACTGACACGAATCCCACCTCCCTCCTCCCTCTCTCACTCGCTATATACGGAATTGTATGGGGAAAGTGCCTAATTACATGCTTTTTGCACTCGCGTTGCACGGTTATTGCAAGAAAACTAGCCATCATAAAAGGATCGTTATGGTGTCATTCGAAAGCTGTTTATGCCCTTTCAGGGATAGATACTTGTTTTACGTTCTGGGTCTTATTTAGGCATGAAAATGATCACGTAAACAGCCCTATTTTGGCTAAAAACACCCCGCTGGGCGGTACATATAAATAAACCGCATAGGCCGCTTTTAAGGTGTTAATAACCTGAAACATAAGAACATAAGAAAATGGGAGTCTGCAGAAAGCCGATTGGCCTAAGCAAGGCAGATCCCTGTCTGACTTTCTCTTATATGCTGCTGGGGCCACTGTAGACTCTTTTCAATGAGAGGAGTCTGATGATCAACATGGCTGATGTATTCAGTCACTACTGGATGGCAGTCGATGACAATATGTGACCTTTCCGGTATGCTAAACAAATTTAATTTCAAAGTTGCTGTCCACGGTATTTCCCTGAGAGTCCAAATGTGAGCCAAAATTATCGTGTGGAAGTATGATGCCTGCAAGGTCATGGATCAGTGGTGCCATTCGTCTCTCCACCCTGTTGTAGGCACTTCTGCCTAGAGAATTTGGTTGCAACGAAAAAGGTCTCTAGATCGAACATATCATAACATAAGAATATTAAGAAAAACAAAGATTATAATTTGCAGGAATTAGGCTAGACTTGTATTATTGTATTTGAAAAGAAAAATGGAAACCTACTATCTGGTGTTACATAATTTTCTAGGGGGGGGGGGTCTAGACATTTGTTACAATGCGTGACATGGGGGATTGGGAGGGGGGGGGGGGGGGTGGCAAAAATGACAAAATAAAAGCGCTACATAATTTTTGAATGGGCCCTGTTTGCATTTTTCAAACGAGGAGAGTCAAAAGCATTTTGTGTAATCAACTTACCTGTTCATACTAATCCTCTATAATGTCTCTCTCTACCACTATTATACTAATCAGTGTTCTTCAGAGCCTTGTCAGTGTATGCCTCCTCACATACGGAGAGTAGGTGCATCCCGCCTTTCAACACATTCCCTATTTTGTCCCACTTTCTAGTCAAAGAGTGAACCGATTTTCCCAGTGTTTCTTCCACTCAACAAGTTAACTCTGAAACTCCCTCAATCTATCTTTCCCTCATGATACGACTTAAACTGATTTCAAGCTCCGTATGGCCAGACATTTATACTAACGTACCTTGCATGTGGCTCTCTGTCACTGCTTAATGTTGGAGGGACACTAGTTACAAACAGGGTTGCCTCTTGTCTCCTTGCACTTACCACATCTCTTTCTTGTTTCCTATGTTATTCCCTTAGGTCCTTCTTAAGCTACACCAAATCCTCTAATGATAGCCGCAATAAAGTAAAGAATAACGTCTTATGTCTTCTTAAGCTATACAAAATCGTCCAATAATAGCCACCATAAAATTGAGAATAGCGTGTTAATACTGAAAGGGTTAATATGGCCCGAGTATCCCCCCCTCCCCGCACATACACACACACACACACACACATACACACCCACACACACACACCAACACACACACACACCAACACACACACACACACACACACCGATCTGGCACTAACGGTACACTTTAGGATTCAGCTGTTGTGGTGGCTTGATGGTTGGTGATCACAACTTGGACCCTTCTCTGATAGCCTAGTGGTGGGTTTCCTCTCTTATGGTGAGGCCACTTTCTCCCTCTACGCTGCCCGTGGAGTAATTTAAGTAATGCAACAAGGGGAATTTCTCGCTCTCGCACTTACTCTCACACGCACTCTCTCTCTCTCCCATTACCCTTACTCCCCTGCCCTTCCAACCAGCCCTCTCTCGTAGGCCACTTACAGCCCTTTAACCAAACTTTCCACCCCTCCTTCCCCTCGCTAACTCACACATTCCATAACACTTGGTACATTATAAATGGCAACATTCATTATACAAAGAGAGAGAGAGAGAGAGAGAGAGAGAGAGAGAGAGAGAGAGAGAGAGAGAGAGAGAGAGAGAGAGAGAGAGAGAGAGGGGTGGAGGAGAGAGATGGGGAGGGGGAGAAGGAGAGAGATGGGGAGGGGGAGAGAAGGGGATAGGTAATGAGTATGTACAAAGGAAATCAAGCAACAACAGATCTAGTGACCCTTCTAGGTTGCTTGTCCTCCAAAACACTGAGGATCAAGTGTCCAAACAGTGGTTTAGAGTGGGTAAGGGAACATTGGAAAGGGAATTACTGCCCTGGAACTAATGTCCGTGGCAGGATTAGGAAGTTAGTAGGGGACAGATGGGTTAGTAACTGAGGGGGGGGAAATAAAGTTATTCATTTACAAATGCAGTCAGTCGCGGGTTTGATGCGAGATATTTGTCTAGGCGGAGTTTAAATGAATCAACGGTGATGCAGTCTATAACGTTTCGGGGAAGCCCATTCCACAAGTTGACAACTCGATTGAAGAAGAAATTCTTAGATTCGTGCGAGTTAAAAGATTTACCAATAATTTTGCAACCGTTTCCCGCGTGTAATTAGATTGGTCGATAGTGAAGTACTTACTACAGTTCATATTGTCGATGCCTTTGATGATTTTGAACACTTGAATTAAGTCACCTCTTAATCTGCGCTGGGTTAAAGGAAATAGATTTAATTCTCTAAGACGCTCTTCGTATGGTTTGTTCTTTAGGCTAGGTATCATTTTGGTAACTCTACGTTGAACTCGTTCTAGCTTGTTTATATCTTTTTGGTAATAAGGGCACCAGGATTGAACGCAGTATTCCAGAAGAGGGCGGACTAAGGAATTGTAAAAGGTTAGGATAACTTCTTTGGATTTATGCTCAAATGACCTGCCTATAAAGCCAATTATTTTGTTTGCCTTCTTAACAACTTCTGAACATTGTTGACTCGGTTTTAGGTTACTCGATATTGTTACTCCCAGATCGGTTTCTCTGTTTACATTCTTAAGCTGAGTGCCATTCATCGAATAGTTTGCTTTCTCATTAGGTATCCGATATGTAGTACTTTACATTTATCCGCATTGAAACTCATTTGCCAAATTTGGGCCCAACATGACAATTTATCTAGATTGTGTTGCATATCGTCAACTTGTGTGTGCGTGTGTGTGATAAATAGATACACAGACCACACAAACTCTGCAGTCCTTATTAGGCAGCCAAATCATAAATCTATAATAAGAATTAATACGAAGTTGAAAACCGGTCCTTCTAGCATATAAGAGTGAGAGAGAGAGAGAGAGCGAGAGCGAGCAAACTCCAGCAAACTCGAGCAAACTCGAGCGAGAGAAAGCAAGATCTAGCAAGATAGAACAAGAGCGAGCGAGATAGAGCGTATATTATACAGTTTTTAATTACGTGTCAACATCAACAGTGCTGACTAACAAAGTGTGTCTAGCTTCATAGGGTAATAGTTGGTAAACAATATTACGTGTCAACATCAACAGTGCTGACTAACAAAGTGTGTCTAGCTTCATAGGGTAATAGTTGGTAAACAATATTACGTGTCAACATCAACAGTGCTGACTAACAAAGTGTGTCTAGCTTCATAGGGTAATAGTTGGTAAACAATATTACGTGGCAACATCAACAGTGCTGACTAACAAAGTGTGTCTAGCTTCATAGGGTAATAGTTGGTAAACAATATTACGTGTCAACATCAACAGTGCTGACTAACAAAGTGTGTCTAGCTTCATAGGGTAATAGTTGGTAAACAATATTACGTGGCAACATCAACAGTGCTGACTAACAAAGTGTGTCTAGCTTCATAGGGTAATAGTTGGTAAACAATATTTGTTTTGTAATTACGTTTAATTAACACATAGGCCTACTGTTCAAATATTCGCTATTCATTTCCATATTTCGCTTAGTTCCTTAGGATTATAATTGTTCAATTATGGAAATTATACTTACGTTGAAATTTCACTTAACAGTTATATCGGATTTCGTACGATAATGGTCGAAGAATTAGATCGTTATTAATTATATGGAACTATTTCTTACACTGTTTAACCCTGTTTGGTTCGAGGGGGATCTTTTTGGACCTCCCCTGTTTCGCGCCATTAGTTTGGAGATTATAAGACGTGTTACCCTACTAGTTTGACGATAATAAGACGCTTCACCACATTCTGGTGTCGATTTTGTCTGTGCGAGCGATAGGGAGCGTGAAGCTTAGAAGAAATTGACCTTTGGCCAGGACATTTTTTATTTAGCTTGAAGGGATTTTGGGTGAATTTTTTTGTTTAGTTTGAATTAAATTTGGGAAGGCGTTGAAAAAAAATCAACACTTGAATGGGGCAAAACGTTTTAAAACAATACGCTGAATGGGGCCGAATGTTTGTTTCTACTCCTGCTCTCTCTCTCTCTCAACCCCCTGCTATCCACCACTTACACCACCCTTCCACCACTCAGAGTAATCCTATATAAGTCCACCAGTCCTCTCCCTTGCTGTATTTCCACCCCTCATACCAGTCTTAATATCTAGTATCTCTCTCTCTCTCTCTCTCTCTCTCTCTCTCTCTCTCTCTCTCTCTCTCTCTCTCTCTCTCTCTCTCTCTCTCTCTCTCCTATCATGGCTTAATCATGCTTATGTTGTTCCTTTCATAAATGGGTAAACAGTCGTTGTGATTTACTCATATACTGTATAATCAATTTTACCTTTCAGTTATTGTATTTTCTTGTTATTGTTTTTGTTTTCTTATTTGCTGTTTTATCATCTTTAATTCGGCATGCATTTGAAAGGTTTGAACCAGTGCTCATAATATGCTTTTACCATCTTCCATGAGCTTATCCTAAATGGGTTGCTCTCTCTCTCTCTCTCTTCCCACTCCCCAGGTCACTCCGGCCCCCAGCTAGCCCTGATTACCGGCACCTTAATTAGCGAGCCTCACACCACCACCACCAGGATTAGGGGGAAGAGGGGGGGGGGGAGGAGGGGTGGAGGGAATAGAAGGAGAGGAAGGAATAGGAGGAGAGGAAGGAATAGGAGGAGAGGAAGGAATAGGAGAGGAAGGGATATGAGGAGAGGAAGGAATATGAGAAGAGGAAATATGAGAAGAGGGAATATGAGGAGAAGAAGGAATATGAGGAGAGGAAGGAATAGGAGGAGACGAAGGAATAGGAGGAGAGGAAGGAATATGAGGAGAGGAAGGAATATGAGAAGAGGAAATATGAGAAGAGGGAATATGAGGAGAAGAAGGAATATGAGGAGAAGGAGGAATATGAGGAGAGGAAGGAATATGAGGAGAGGAAGGAATATGAGGAGAGGAAGGAATATGAGAAGAGGGAATATGAGGAGAAGAAGGAATATAAGGAGAAGGAATAGGAGAGAGGAAGGAATATGAGGAGGAAGGAATATGAGGAGGGAGAGGAAGGAATATGAGGAGAGGAAGGAATATGAGGAGAGGAAGGAATATGAGGAGAGGAAGGAATATGAGGAGAGGAAGGAATATGAGGAGAGGAAGGAATATGAGGAGAAGAAGGAATATGAGGAGAAGGAGGAATATGAGGAGAAGGAGGAATATGAGGAGAAGGAGGAAGAGTGAGGAGAAGAAGGAATATAAGGAGGATGAAGGAATATGAGGAGGGGGAAGAGGAGAAGAGGAAGGAATATGAGGAGAGGAAGAAATAGGAGGATAGGAAGAGAAGTAGGAATAGGAGGAGAGGAAGGAATAGGAGGAGAAGAAAGAATAGGAGGAGAAGAAGGAATAGGAGGAGAAGAAGGAATAGGAGGAGAGGAAGAGAAGTAGGAATAGGAGGAGAGGAAGGAATAGGAGGAGAGGAAGGAATAGGAGGAGAGGAAGGAATAGGAGGAGAGGAAGGAATAGGAGGAGAGGAAGGGATAGGAGGAGAGGAAGGAATAGGAGGAGAGGAAGGAATAGGAGGAGAAGAAGGAATAGGAGGAGAGGAGGAGAAGTAGGAATAGGAGGAGAGGAAGGAATAGGAGGAGAGGAAGGAATAGGAGGAGAGGAAGAGAAGTAGGAATAGGAGGAGAGGAAGGAATAGGAGGAGAAGAAGGAATAGGAGGAGAGGAAGGAATAGGAGGAGAAGAAGGAATAGGAGGAGAGGAAGAGAAGTAGGAATAGGAGGAGAGGAAGGAATAGGAGGAGAAGAAGGAATAGGAAGAGTGAGGAGTGGAAGGAATAGGAGGAGAGGAAGGAATATGACGAGAAGGAGGAAGAGTGAGGAGTGGAAGGAATAGGAGGAGAGGAAGGAATAGGAGGAGAGGAAGGAATAGGAGGAGAGGAAGGAATAGGAGGAGAGGAAGGAATAGGAGGAGAGGAAGGAATAGGAGGAGAGGAAGGAAGGAATAGGACGAGGAGGAGGAGAGGAAGGGATTGGAAGAGAAGGAAGAAGGAATAGGAGGAGAAGGAGGAAGAAATAGGAGGAGAAGGAGGAAGAATGAGTAGGAGGAGAAGGAGGAAGAATGAGTAGGAGTAGAAGGAGGAAGAAATAGGAGGAGAAGGAGGAAGAATGGGTAGGAGTAGAAGGAGGAAGAATGAGTAGGAGTAGAAGGAGGAAGAATGAGTAGGAGTAGAAGGAGGAAGAACGAGTAGGAGTAGAAGGAGGAAGAATGAGAAGGAGGAAGAATGGGTAGGAGTAGAAGGAGGAAGAATGGGTAGGAGTAGAAGGAGGAAGAATGGGTAGGAGTAGAAGGAGGAAGAATGAGTAGGAGTAGAAGGAGGAAGAATGAGTAGGAGTAGAAGGAGGAAGAATGGGTAGGAGTAGAAGGAGGAAGAATGAGTAGGAGTAGAAGGAGGAAGAATGGGTAGGAGTAGAAGGAGGAAGAATGGGTAGGAGTAGAAGGAGGAAGAATGGGTAGGAGTAGAAGGAGGAAGAATGGGTAGGAGGAAGGAGGAAGAAGGTAGGAGTAGAAGGAGGAAGAATGGGTAGGAGTAGAAGGAGGAAGAATGAGTAGGAGTAGAAGGAGGAAGAATGGGTAGGAGTAGAGATCCTTTTGGAAGTAATTGAGTATGGAGGGGAGTTGGGTAGGGAGAACTGGAAAGGAGGTGGGGTAGAAAAAGTAAATAGAGGAGAGTGAGGGGGGAATTGGGGAGGAAGGGTATGAAGGTTTAGGGGAGGAAATATTGAGAGGAGAATGAGGAGGGGATTTGGGGAGGAAGGGGAAGAAGATGGAGGGAAGAAAGTAATACGAGGCGAGTGAGGAGGGGAGTAAGAGTAGGAAGGAGGGGAGGAAGTAAGGAGAGGAGAATGAGGAGGTGAGGAAGATTAGGAAGAATAGGGAGGAATGGATAGTTGGAAAAGAAAAAGATGACATATGAGGGGAGGAGTAAGGGTAAGAAGGAGAGGGACGTCGGAAGATGGAGAAGTGTGGGAAAACTACATAAATATGCATAGCTATACTGACCAAACAGATCAAGGTAATGCAAATGAGAAGAATGGCAGATAAATGAACACGAAAGAATCAGGTTATAGTATGATTTAAAGAGATAAACGTTAAGGGAATGGCAGGATAGTGAGAATTGGAAGAGCATGTGACATTGGAATAAGAAAGATAAATCAGCAAAGGAGATACAAAAGAAAGGGAGCAAAGATTGTAAATCATCTTCGTGTCTCAAAGGGGTAAATACCATGTCAATTAACCCTCTGAATAACATAGGTCCTTTTAAAACTATATACACCGTCTTTCTATTTCTTAGTATTTTTTTTTTTTTTTTTTTTAAGCTAGAATCAAAGATAAAAATGCGTCATCGTACTGAAGGTGTTAATGAGATGATATTCCCCGACAAAGATAATCAACACTCTTGTTCTGGGAATGTCTTCAACATTTCGGAAAATGTATTTACGGTCCAAGGGGTCAACTGGTGTAAAGACCCTATGGCGACAGAGATTGCCCACCCTCCGCCATTTTGGTGCTACTGGTGTCACGGACCTCTGTTTTCACTCACCTGTGTCCATACCTGTAATAAACATTCGGAACTAGTAGTATAGGTATATAATTTGGTGTATGGATCTCAATTCTACGTGGTCGGAAATAAGATGCCACCCTGTTCTTTGATCATTATTGGATCAAAATATTGTCTAAATATTATGGAGGAACTTTCTTACTTCAGGATCTTCAATTTGGTGTAATGCTTTCTATTAATTTAAATGTCAATAACATTACCTTTCTGTAATTGCAAACTATGTCTTTATAATAAATATTATATCAATGAGAAAGAACACACTAGCATAATCTTGCTGTGATAACTCCCTCCCATGACCTTCTGCATATGTATCTGTGAGAGATGCTAAGCCTATTGTATGAACAGAGAGAGAGACTGGTGATGGGCTGGTCTATCAGAGTGAGACCTGAGCGATCTCTGCCATACCCATAGCTTACTCTGACTGTTCCTTTTACTTATATATTTTCTAGATCTCAAGTGACGGCTTCTCTTCCGTGGATTGACCTCCCAATCTACCAAGATTGGAAGCTAAAGCGTCACATTATTCCTTTGCCCCTCAACTTTCTCTTCATAATTGCTGAGGGGCACAGGGCCCTGGGTGGGGCTTTGGTTTCCCGGGCGTTTACGCACCCTCTCAGCTCCCCGCCATGGAGTGGCTTCGGTCACCCAGGCTTTATTGTGGTCGGCAGGGAGGGTTCTGTGGGGGCGCTCGTTTATGGCCTTGGCCTAACTCGGGGCCTTGGGGCTGTTCTGACAGGCAGCTTGGGGAACAACAACAACAACAGAGAGAGAGAGTTACATACTGTAGATACACAGACTGCACAGACCTTCTGGTCCCTACTAGGCAGTCCGGATTTAATTCTAACATGAGATTTTCTACAAAGTGGAAGGTGAAGATAGCGAAGCAGAAGGCCCTCTTCCCACCCACCTACTCCTCCGACCTTGGACCGGCATGAAATTATTTGGGGAAACAAGGCTAGCTCGCAGTAGAATGAGAAAATTATACTGGAAAATTAATTGTAAAAAACGAAGTTGAGAAATTATGTATACTAATTATTCCAAACCTAACATTTGTTTATTGATTGACTGATTTATTGAGAGAGAGAGAGAGAGGGGGAGAAAGAGTGAGAGGGGGGGGGGGGAGTAAGAAAGTTGACATTCGTTTTACAATGGTTATAATGTAATGAACATACAGCTACAGAACAAATTGTGTAATAAAGGCGAACACATGGACAATTCATACGTAAATGTTTGTGTTATCCTCTGTTCCACTTATCCATTTCACACCTCTGTTTCACCTTCCTTCTGTTCCACTCATCCTCTGTTCCACCTTCCCTTTGTCCCACCTTCCCTCTGTTCCACCTTCCCTCTGTTCCACCCACTCTTTGTTCCACCCTCCCTCTGTTCCAGCTTCCCACTGTTCCACTTTCATACAGTTCCACCTTCCCTCTGTTCCACCTTCCCTCTGTTCCACCTTCCTTCTGTTCCACCCACTCTCTAATCCACCCACTCTCTGTTCCACCAACCCTCTGTTCCACCCACCCTCTGTTCCAGCAACCCTCTGTTCTACCTCCACCCCCCACTGCTACAAGTCCTCTCAGACCAAGTAAATTGCCAATATTTTCCTCTCATCTTCTTTTTATTACGTTGCTTCTCCACATGCATCGCTGTATCGTCCCAACCCCATCCCTCCCTCACCTCATTTGCTTTATTGTATTTGCTGTTGTTGTTGTTGATGGTGTGTTTGTTGTTGGTGGTGGTTTTGGTATTGTTGTTGGTGTTGTGGGTGGTGTTGGTCGTGGTGGTGGTGGTGGTGGTGTTGTCAGTTCTCAGCATATCTATTTGGTAGCTATGTATACTGTACGTGTTTATATTTGTATATATATTGTCTTACTGTAGTTTGTTTATTTGTGTAACTACCTCGAAATCTGTTTATTTTGCATTATATTTTATAGTTGCAATTGATGTTTTTTTCTTGTCAATCAGTGCAATAAAAGTACCTGCCATCTCTCTCTTTGTGGCCATGCAGGCTTTTCATATCCTGATTATTGGATCTTAATGTCTACAAGTTCTTATTTTTTTTTCATTCTCCCTTCGTGTCTTTCATTTGAAAATATCCCCCTTTTTACAGTACATGCTCATGTTTGTACGTGTATTATCTGTTTCCCTTAATGTGTGTGTGTGTGTGTGTGTGTGTGTGTGTGTGTGTGTGTGTGTTTGTTTGCTTCATTAGTTTGGAGATGTTAATGCGTTCGCCCCATTAGTTTGGCGATTTTAAAACTTTCAACCCCATTTTTTTGTCAATATTAAGACCCTGTGTGTCATTTAAGTGTCGATTTATTCCAGGCGAGCAATAGCAAACCTGCAATTTAGGAGGAATCGGCATTCGGCCGGGCATTTGTACTACCGAAATGCACAAGTTTTTCTCGAAGGGGGATTTTGAGAGTATTTTTAAAGCTAGTCGGAGGTCTAGGTAGGAAGATATATATATATATATATCTATATCTATATATATATATATATATATATATATATATATATATATATTATTTCTTTTTCATACTCCTCCTTCCAAGTTCTCTCTCAAGCCGTCTCCCCTCCCCAGACCACCTCGGCCTGACTCCCCTTTCCCTCCAGCCTCTCCCAACTCCCCTTGGTCGTTCATTATTTATTGTGACACATAGAGCTAGAAGAGATGAATGTGGATGCAACAGTCAACTATAGGCTAGGCTGGTCTGTTTTTTTTTTTTTTTTTTAATAAATGAAGGTTAATTGCCATATCCCCATCTATACTAATGAGCTATTACGGAGATTTTATAGCAAACTATGATGTTAATCATGAAGACTTAGCATTACAATGACACAGAGACATAGTAGTTGCATATTGAGATGACGGGGTTGAACAGGCACCCCCAAACCAAAGCAAGAAAAGCAGTCATCCAAGACCACAGGAAAAATAGGAGAAGACAGAAGAAATGAGACCCAACCAACTTCACAGGCTTTAATTCCGGCCAAGATACACGAGTCTACCTCTTTTTCCGGAACTACCCATGCTCTAAATTCCGGAGAAATAGGTCAGTCTGCCCGGAAAAGGAGTTCGAGCCCTGACCACTCACAGGCGCCCCAACTCCTCCAATGGCAGAGGCAGGAACCACCGCCCGAGGCATATCATCAGCTCCAGCCCAATTTACAATACAATGAAGAAATGTTTATGGAAGTTAAGCACCAAGAACCCTTCCTATATAGAAACAAGTGCGACCCTCAGTACCCCTCCTATAGTACCTTCCTGGCAAACTGGGAATGAAGTAAATGCAGTGACAAATAAGATACTTGTGGCCGGCAGAATAAGAAAAGCCAGATACCACGATGGATAGAAAATAAATCATTACATCACCACAAGGCCCTCTAAAAATAGGCGATCAAGATCACGAGATTAAGAATCTCCATGTGTACCAATAAATAACCCCCATGTATTTTTAGATTAAGTATTACCTTCACCATAGCCAAAACAACGATATCCACATGTCCCAATGAACTCGAAAGACACCAAATTGAACCCTAAGAAGAACCCAAATATAGCCTGACTTTAACTGAAGGAAATTAAGCAAATACGATTGTCTCCTTCGTCTGGTCACGCCGGAAGGAAAAACATTGGTATTACCGCTTCACCAGATGTCCAGTCCAGAACCCCTTTACCTGTACCTTGGAGAGAGGCAGTTCCCCTTGACTCCCAGTCCTACAGTACTATGAGAGGCAGTTCCCCCTGACGTCCAGCTCTGCAGAACCACGAGACCACGTCGACCAGATTCTTGCTCACGGCTCCCTCCACCCCTACCCTAAGTGTCTCTGAGTATATTAACCCTTAAAAAGCGGCTCACCACATAAGTCGAGTTAAATAAAGCTGGACTATGTGGCGGCGCTCGACATAACTCGAGTGGCAATTTCAGCACGTAATGTTGCTGAGAGAGAGAGACAAGTGGTGGCAGGAGAGTAGCGAGTGTATGACTGCTCCAGACCACCGCGGCGAACCTACTGACACGAATCTCACCTCCCTCCTACCTCTCTCACTCGCTATATACGGAATTGTATCGGGAAAGTGGCTAATTACATGCTTTTTGCACTCGCGTTGCACGGTTATTGCAAGAAAACTAGCCATCAAAAAAGGATCGTTATGGTGTCATTCGAAAGCTCTGTTTATGCCCTTTCAGGGATAGATACTTGTTTTACGTTCTGGGTCTTATTTAGGCATGAAAATGATCACGTAAACAGCCCTATTTTGGCTAAAAACACCCCGCTGGGCGGTACATATAAATAAACCGCATAGGCCGCTCGTAAAGGGTTAAGTTGTGGCTATTAGCTGTGAAGGTAAGGTAAAATATGTGAATATTCCAATTTTAATTAAGAACATAAGAACATAAGAAAATGGGAGTCTGCAGAAAGCCGATTGGCCTAAGCAAGGCAGATCCCTGTCCCACACAACCCCAATTACAAAGCCCAATTATAGGCTCAACACTCTAATACCCTGAGGATCATCTTACCAAAACGGTTAGAGATTAACTCAGGATTACGGGGGTCTGCAGAGCGCTGATTGGCCCAACCTGGCTGATCCCCATTCACACCCAACCCTTCTCGTCCAAATGCTTATCCAATTGTATCTTAAAGCTCCCTACCGTTTTTGATCCCACTATAGCACTTGGTAGTCCATTCCACCCTTCTACAACTCTGTTACCAAACCAATATTTGCCTATATCTTTTCTGAAACGAAATTTATCTAATTTGAAACCATTGGTACGAATTTTTTCGCTATCACTGAGCTTTAGTACTTTTGTCATGTCCCCTTTGTTAATCCCACTAACCCCCTTGAACACCTCTATCATATCCCCTCTAACTCTGCGTCTCTCTAACGAATGTAAACCTAATTTCTTCAACCTTTCTTCATACGGAAGATTTCTAATGTTATGGATCATTTTTGTCATTCTACGCTGTACTCCCTCCAATGAATCTATGTCCATTCTGTAATAAGGACACCAAAATTGGACAGCATAATCCATATGGCGTCTCACTAATGACAAGTAAAGTTTTAAGATAACATCAGCAGTTCTGTTACTCACACTCCTAGATATGAACCAGAGAATCCTGTTTGCCTTATTAGGAACGCTTATACAATGTTTTCTAGGCTTCAAATCACTGCTAACAAACACACCTAGATCTTTCTCGCAGTCTGAATTTTCTAATTTTAAATTAGCTAGTTTATATTTAAAATTTGTTTGCATCTTCCCTATCTTTAATACCTTGCATTTGTCAATGTTAAACTTCATCTGCCAATTTACTGACTATTCATGTAAGGTACCTAGATCCCTTTGGAGGCACTCTATATCGCTATCTGAATCAATTGATCTCCCCATTTTAGTATCGTCTGCGAATTTACTTATCCTACTAGTTATACCTAAATCTAGGTCATTTATGTATATAAAAAACAACAGGGGACCTAATACCGATCCCTGGGGGACACCACTTTTGACTGCTCCCCACTCTGACTTGGTACCATTTATGCTGACTCTCTGTTTCCTACCAATTAGCCATGACCTAATCCATCCCAACAACGACCCTCCTATTCCATGTGCCTCAACCTTTCTCATCAATCTCTCATGAGGGACTCTGTCGAAAGCTTTACTGAAATCTAAATATATAATATCATATGACTTGTCACTATCTACTGCTTCATATACCTCTGAGAAAAAGGTAAGCAAATTAGTAAGGCAAGAACGTCTCTGAGTGAATCCATGCTGAGCAGAATTTATTAAGTTAAATTTTACTAAGTGGCTTCTAATTTTCCTAGCAATAATAGACTCTAGCAACTTTCCTATGATTGATGTGAAACTAATGGGACGGTAATTGGATGCTATCGATTTATCACCTTTTTTGAAGATCGGAACTACATTTGCAAGATTCCAGGCTTCTGGAACTAAACCTGTTTCTAATGACTTGTTAAATAAAAATGCTAATGGCCTACTTAACTCATCTCTGCATTCTTTTAATACTCTAGCATATACCTCGTCAGGACCAGGCGATTTTTGAGGTTTCAGTCTGTCAATTTCCTTAAGCACATAATTTCTACTTATACTAACTGTACTTAACATATTTTCTATACTATCACTATATACCATATTGACTTCTGGAATCTGTGCCAAATTTTCATTAGTGAAAACGGAAAGAAACTGACTATTTAATGTACTGCACATTTCTAAATATTTTTTTGTTATTTCTCCTATTGAAGGTTTTAGGGGGCCTATTACATCTCTAACTTTAGATTTATATAGTTGGTAAAAAGCGTTAGCGTTATTTTTTGAGTCACTGGCTATCCTTATTTCATAATTTCTTTTTGCTTTCCTGATTTCCTTTTTGACCTGTCATGATTGAGTCTGATAGTATATAATAGTTATGTAAATGATTTTCGCCTTTCTTTATTTTTCTATATATTCCTTTCTGTTTTCCTATAAGATCTATTAGTTTATTAGTTATCCATTTTGGTTGGTTCTGCGTCGATCTAAATCTTCTTTTATGGATATATTTATTTTGAGCATTGTGGAGTGAAGCAATAAACTGGTTATATGTAGGTCGCAAGTTTAACTCTGGCATATCCTGACAATTGCTTAACAATAGGGTCCACCCTTAAGTCTCTTCTTAGCCCACCATAATCGGCTTTTCTGAAATCTGGGATAAGTGTCGTATTCTCTTTAGCATTTCCTGTCCATTGTATATTAAAATAAATAGATTTATGATCGCTATTTCCTAGGTGGTCACCAATCTCTACATTATTTATCATATGTTCATTGTTACTGAAAACTAAATCAAGAATATTAATACCTCTAGTCGGCGTATCTATGAATTGAAATAAAAAACTATCTTGTACTACCTCAATAACTCTACTGAATCGGAGTCGCCTATTTGGTGCTGCTAATCAATGTTCGGAAAATTAAAATCCCCCATAATGCACACATTGCTAAACCTTGATGCTATTTTAATTTCCTCCCATAACGATGTTCCGCCATTTCTACTCATATTAGACGGTCTATATATAACTCCAATAACTATGGTCTCACTACCTTCGTTAACCTCTACCCAAACACTTTCATTATCATTATTAATTTTAGTCTAATACCTGATTGAATACAGCTTTTTAATGTACTCCTGACAAACACTGCTATAACCCCGCCCCTCCTACTTGTTCGGTCATATTTAAACAAACTATATCCTGGAATATCAATTCTGCTAAAAAATGCCTAGATTCTGTATTAATCCACGTTTCAGTTAGCGCTATTATGTCTATATTTTCTGTGCTAACGAGTGCTCTAAGGTCGTTCATTTTGTTACATGAACTCCTACAATTTGTATAATATACCCTCAACCTATTACTTTTATTTTCAGCTAATTTTCTATTGTGTTTAGCTAACTTATTATTTCCTGTTGAACTACTAGCTCTAGACGGAAATTCTACTCTATCAGTATTCTCATCTTTACTATCAGTTACATGTGTAGTGTTATCGATACTACTATTACACGTCACTATATCCGCACTATCTTGACTGATTATTTCTATTTTACTCACTGGTTTGTCACATGAAGTACCTGCTCCATATGGAGACAGTATTTTACTTACACACCCATTTTTTTTTAACGAAACCTTGTCGAGTGAGCTGGCCAAGGTTGAAACTCCTAGTCGAGAGAGATGTACTCCATCCTGGGCATACAGTTCATCCTTACCATAAAAGAGGGACCAGTTATCCAGGAATGGAATAGTATTTGCCTTGCAATACTTCTTCAGCCGGCTATTTACACCAATAGCCCTGGAGGACCATTCCTTCCTTACCCCTCTTCTTGGCAGGATACTGTGTACCACAGGAACTCCACCCTTTTCCTTGATCCTCTCCAACATTTCCTGATACTTGGAGAGCAACTCCTCAGTCCTGCATCTCCATATATCGTTGCTACCTGCATTGAGGAAGATGATGGGGTCCTCCCCACTCACTTCCAGGACAGCATCTATCTTCTCGGCCACCCTCCCGACTCCGGCACCATGTACGCAGACAACTTTACCAACCTGAGTGTTTGTTGCCCTGCCAAGGTATCTAACCAATGAATCACCGACAATGAAAACAGACTTAGCTTTTTCATTTTGTCGGCGTGTAGCAGCAGTTGTAGCAGCAGCAGCAGACTTCCTCCCCTCCCCTCTCACTGCCTCGCTGTAAGACGGGTCATCTCCTCCCCCCACTCCGTCTTCACTTCCATCACACTCGTCCTCCAGGATGCTGTACTTGTTGTTTACAGGTACACACTGCTTCTTCAAGGTACACTTCGTTCCACTTGAAGCTACCACTTTCCAGGAAAAGTCCGGTTTTCCTACACCAGTGGCATTTTTCGTTTCCTCTAATGCCATCTTCAATGCTAGGTTCTCGTCCTTGAGAGATTGGACCTCGAGCTCAACATTCTCCAGCCTTTCTTGCAAAGCAAGACAAAGCTGGAGAACATGGGAAGAGGTGACAATCTCATCAACACAAGCCATCACTAAGAATGTTCACCTCACTAGGGGATAAACAGGTATGTCATGAGCGGTCACTGGGGACGTCCTCACTGGTCAAAGGTCAGGAGCCAACTGAAATTAACTCTAGATCTGTGCCCAGGATCTATCTTGAATCTGTGTTACCCGTGTGAAATATTAAAGTTGATCTGTAAGAGTGTTTTATACGTACGAGATATTGCCCTGTAAATCTGTGTGAAACCGCTTTAAACCAGTTTAACCAGATACTTCATCTTCATACTTTTATCAGTGTTACTTAGCCAGAATATTCACAGATTTTCCTCTTATGTGTCCTTTATTCTGTGTGTAACGCTGTTGAAGTCAAAGTATATAACGTGAATTTATTCCCTTCTTAAATCTTCTATTTACCTAGAACCTACGCCCAATTTTAAGATTCTTTTATCTATTTAACTACTTTCCAGAGAACTTTATAATTTATCCCCTTTTAAAGGCAGGATCCCTTTTCGTTGAATTAAGATTTATTAGTTGACAAGTTCTAAGTTATTAATTCTTGTGAGTAATCTAATATATAATATACGTATTTGGATCATATAATTCTTTCCACACTCATCTAGGAATTCCGTTTGTATATTCCTATGTCTATTTAGCCTACGTTTTGGCTATTAACTTATCTTCGATTATTTGATTTAGTAATTAATTATTAAAATCATTTCAAGGCTATAATATAACACTACAATAGTTCTGCGTTTTAAAATAGGAATTTGTTAACTTATTCAGAGCACCTTTCATGCCAAGTTTTGGTATTTAATTAGTACAACTTTGTCGTGTACGCCATTTCATATAGCTATTCTATTTTAAGCTATTTATTCGCGCTACTTATATCTGCGCCCCTAAATTACTCAGTTAATTTATTCCAACCTTATTATTTCAGATTGTCCATTTTCCTTCAGTCACATTAATTCTTAGTGCATCGAAATTCCGCCATTCCCGTGATTTGATTTAATCTCTGATCAAAGTGTTTTTCGTGTCGTATTAGAGAGATTATTCATATTTATTCTTAGAGGGTCAACTTATAATTTAGTTTGTCTTCCCTTTTAGACTTGAATTATCCACCTAGCTTGAACCTTTAAGTTAACATCGCATTTATTCATATTACTATTTTCCGTGACCGCAGTACATTCTAGCTGTACCTCCATAAGCGGTACGTTTGATCTTTTACCTGTGCGCCAGTGCTGCAATATTTCCGTAGAGGTAATGACGTCACATTTCCGCCGTCCTCTTGACAATTGATTAAAGAAAACGGTGTCATTAATATAGGTGACTGTACAAATATTTATGCCAATTGATTGCCCTACCATAACACACTTTCGACCTCCTGGTAATCTGTATAATGCCTTTTGTAAATATCTCATTAATCACCCAACAATATTAGAAGATATTTTCCGTGTTCATCCTGCTTTTCTTCTTTTATAATATTAAGCTTATGTACCATACTATTTGTCTATGTTCACAGGTGTGGCATATACGTGCATGTACGCATGCACACATGCATGGGAGTCACACATGTGCATTACTGTATTTATATAAATGTAGGAATACCACAATGTGTGAGGACGAACAGCCTAACTGTCGTCCTCACAATGTGTACCGTACCAGCTAGGGTCCCTTAACCCTGTACCGTACGGTAATAATTATATAAAAACGCATAGCCCATATATTGGGGGTTGCTTTCCTGTATAGTTCTGCTTATATTTTGATTAACTATGTACTATAACTCTGAACATTGTATAATATGCTGCATGGCCTTCAGCAACAACGTTCCCCAAAGTGATGGGGCTTGTACTGAGTGGTAAATAAAGAATATGAAAACAAAATAGAGGCCTCATAATTTCTTATGAAAAATATATTTTAATATATAGCCTAGGCCTATAACTTTTAAATCGTTATTGAATTATGAAAGTAATTATACACAATGGCTATATATTATATTTTAATACATCTAGGTAATAATGTATATACAGTATATCAGTACCAGCAAACGGTGCCTCATTAAAACAGTATTAGATAAGCATAAACTGCGTTTTCTGTCACCCCAAGGTCTGATAACCCACCCTCTTATCAGTGAGACCTAGGTTAGACATTAGGAAAGTTTCGTTTAGATATAGAGTTGTAAATGCATGGAACAGCCTGCCCGAATATGTTGTAAATTCTGAAAATGTTAGGAAGTTTGAGATAAACCTTGACCGAGGATGGGAAGGGCAAGACCAAAAATTGAATTATACAGCGCAGACACATGCATATCGTTTAAGCAATAATGAACCAAGAACCTCAACAAAAAACTGAAATATCATGAGCCGGAGTTAAAGGCCCTTAAATTGGCCTTCTTCCGGAAATGTTCTACGGTATTCTACGGAAAGTGGTGCAGGATGGGAGGAAGGACGTCGATTGACTGGGGACAGAGGTGCATGGGGGCGTTTCGTTCGTGGCCACCCCTTCGGGGATCACGGCGTCCGACAATAGATAGATAGATAGATAAATTGAAAGGTAAATCAGAACCCAAAATAATAACATGTTAAGGTGTACAATAATGATGTAGAAATTGTGAACAGCAGTGAATTCCCCTAAAAGCTCGAAAGTTTTTGCAACACATTTTATACAAAACCGCACCAGTAACAACATTTCTACTCTAATTGGAATGTAAATGAGCATCGAACATATGGAAAACAGACTGGCAGAGATAACAAATCACACACACCATGATAATAGGGGGAACGCCTGCAGAAGAATACACTGGACCAGCATAACTCCACGAATACATGGACATGGCGTAAAATATTGTTAAAAACAACCAAAACCAATGGAGTATCCACACTTGGCAACTATAAACCCGAACAAATGGTTAGAGAAATTATAGGAAAGAAAAGTAGGCTTATGTGACATTGATGGATTGTAATCAGAGGTTTTATGGAATCACTGGCAAATCTATAAAATTAAATATATTAAGATAAATTCCATAACAGCACAAAGTCTATAAATATAAACCACAAATAAGCCCTTGGATCAAGATATAGGCCTATGTGCTATACAATCATTATGGGAATCAATAAATCAGAACTAGAACAAAACATAAGAGTAGCTGGTGAAATGAATTAATTACCGCCATATTAATAGAAGAAAGTTGGACCTTTATTACCAGTTACCGTTTTTTATTTACATAGAGAATGAATTCTTGTGGTGGGAATCTTCTCCATATATATTATTTTCATAAACACAAGTATTTAGCACAAAAGTAATGCAGTATTTGGGAGTATTAATTACCAGGGAACAGGCACATAGGTACCCCGTGGAAACCTCGGACGTACCTGTGTTACTGTGGATCACTACAGCACTTACTGAAATGGCAGGAATACATTGCCAGACTGACGAATTCCGTATGCATGCTTCAAATATTGCTTTTGTACACGTCATCAGCCATGGTTCTTATGTTACTATTAGGTTATATTATAAGGAAAATAATACAATTGTTATGCATGTGTATAGCTATTTATTATTACTGTGTTATTCTATCATAAAAGTGGAAAATGTTCATTACGGAAATATTTCCGTTTTTGACGCCATATCCGTAGTGCATCGTCTGCATCCGTTTAGCAGACGAATTTCCGTCCAGTGGCAGCACTGCTGTGCGCGGCCTAGCTTTTACCCCAACGCCACGCACTCACACCGCGCAGTGAACGATACGTTCCATTGTCTTGCGTAGTATTCCAGAATGCTTCACGTTAGACGCTTGACTCCCATAGATATTATTATCAAGGTTATTATTCTATTTATATGTGTATGCGTATTTTTCCTTCCTTGATTGTCATATAATTAATTTTAGTACTCCATTTGAGATTAAGATTATTAACTCTCTCCTATATTTATTATTTGCTCTCTGTTTTCCATACAACAGTCCAGTTTAGTGTGCATATAACCTATTTATGTTTGTTAATAAATAAGAGTGTAAATTACCTTGTGTGTTTATTGTGTTTATGGTTGCCTGATTGAGTTTACTATTATCATATGCACTGTGATCTGTGTGTTCCTGTCGAGGAATATTCTGAATCCAAATATCCTAAATTCGGATTGATTATAGATAATACTGAAGCCTGTTGGATTACAACCCGGCATAACACATATGTATGCTTTAACTATCAAGAATCAGTTGCTAAGAGGTTCCTTTTACCGTCAGATTGAACAAAACCACTTATAGTTTCTATGAAGCACGCTTAATTCTAACTTTAAAAGGCTCTCGGATAATACAGTGTTGCAATCCACCGTTTTCAACTTCTACCTGTTGATCATTGATGACCTCGTTTATCAAGTGGCAGCGTGTGAATGGGTTAGAAAATCACGTGTACAGTCACTCAAATATTCTTGGACCTCACCCATTGCCAATGAGGTGGCTTAATGGTTAGAGTGTTTATAAATCTGTGTGTGATAACCCAGGTTCGAATCCCGGTGGATCACATATATGCTTTCATTAATTTCATTGGAGGTGTTTGGTGTTGTGGTGAAATTAATAAAATATAGATGGAAGTATTTCTCAGGAAAGTAATTTATGAATATAATTTCCTATACGTCGACTACATCACTATATATACTATTTCCTATACGTCGACTACATCACTATATATACTATTTACTATACGTCGACTACATCACTATATATACTATTTCCTATACGTCGACTACATCACTATATATACTATTTCCTATACGTCGACTACATCACTATATATACTATTTCCTATACGTCGACTACATCACTATATATACTATTTACTATACGTCGACTACATCACTATATATACTATTTACTATACGTCGACTACATCACTATATATACTATTTACTATACGTCGACTACATCACTATATATACTATTTCCTATACGTCGACTACATCACTATATATACTATTTCCTATACGTCGACTACATCACTATATATACTATTTCCTATACGTCGACTACATCACCATATATACTATTTCCTATACGTCGACTACATCACTATATATACTATTTCCTATACGTCGACTACATCACTATATATACTATTTACTATACGTCGACTACATCACTATATATACTATTTCCTATACGTCGACTACATCACTATATATACTATTTCCTATACGTCGACTACATCACTATATATACTATTTCCTATACGTCGACTACATCACTATATACTATTTCCTATACGTCGACTACATCACTATATATACTATTTCCTATACGTCGACTACATCACTATATATACTATTTACAAGCAAGTTCCATCTCAAAATCAATCAAGATAGTAATGATTGTATACAGAAAAACATAAGGGGTCCAAGAATGTATATAAGTGACTGTACCTCCTCTCAAACATAAGGGGTCCAAGAATGTATATAAGTGACTGTACCTCCTCTCAAACATAAGGGGTCCAAGAATGTATATAAGTGACTGTACCTCCTCTCAAACATAAGGGGTCCAAGAATGTATATAAGTGACTGTACCTCCTCTCAAACATAAGGGGTCCAAGAATGTATATAAGTGACTGTACCTCCTCTCAAACATAAGGGGTCCAAGAATGTATATAAGTGACTGTACCTCCTCTCAAACATAAGGGGTCCAAGAATGTATATAAGTGACTGTACCTCCTCTCAAACATAAGGGGTCCAAGAATGTATATAAGTGACTGTACCTCCTCTCAAACATAAGGGGTCCAAGAATGTATATAAGTGACTGTACCTCCTCTCAAACATAAGGGGTCCAAGAATGTATATAAGTGACTGTACCTCCTCTCAAACATAAGGGGTCCAAGAATGTATATAAGTGACTGTACCTCCTCTCAAACATAAGGGGTCCAAGAATGTATATAAGTGACTGTACCTCCTCTCAAACATAAGGGGTCCAAGAATGTATATAAGTGACTGTACCTCCTCTCAAACATAAGGGGTCCATGAATGTATATAAGTGACTGTACCTCCTCTCAAACATAAGGGGTCCAAGAATGTATATAAGTGACTGTACCTCCTCTCAAACATAAGGGGTCCAAGAATGTATATAAGTGACTGTACCTCCTCTCAAACATAAGGGGTCCAAGAATGTATATAAGTGACTGTACCTCCTCTCAAACATAAGGGGTCCAAGAATGTATGTAAGTGACTGTACCTCCTCTCAAACATAAGGGGTCCATGAATGTATATAAGTGACTGTACCTCCTCTCAAACATAAGGGTTCCAAGAATGTATATAAGTGACTGTACCTCCTCTCAAGCCGTTTATCGAACTCAGTGTACGCATTTGTGCAGGCACCTATTCCTAAATCTTCGCATTTTCCTCCGAGGCTTTAATTCCTATTCCTTAGCACTGCTTCAATAAAATACTTCCTAAGCAAGCATAGTGTATCTGGGCGTAAGCAGACCAGCATCATGTTAAAAGAGAATAACTCCTAACCAACCTCATTGGTGCTATTGTTAAAGGGACATTTTTATTTTTATTTGTTTATTTATTATTTTTATAGTTTCCTCCCTAGACCTCTATCAAGCTTAATAAACACCCCCAAGACCTCCCTTCGAGATAAATATTTACATTGTTTTCGGTAAAAACAAATTCCCCTCCTAAATTGCAGGCTCGCTACTGCTCGCCAGGAAAAAACTCGATACATAAATGGCACGAGAAGTCTTAATATCGCAAACTAATTGGGCGAATATCTTAAATTTCAAAACTAATGGGGCTAAACATGAGGGATAAGGCATCCAGAACCCCCATTCACACACACCCTTAACCCTCTCTGTACCAGCGACGTGTTATATTATATTTTAGCTGTATTTAGATGGTTTTATGCAGCTTAGGAAGGATCTGGCAGGATCTGGCAGATCTGGTTGATTGAGATAGTTCGAAGCCTTATTATTGCTAGAGATCCTTCCTAAACTGAATAAAGTCGAATAGTAGTAGCCAGAATAAACTAAACAGGATGTCACCGGTACAGTAGGGGTTAAGACTGTCAACTATACCAGTCGACCTTTCTCGGAAGTGTTTTCAAACTATCACTATAATCCTCCCGGGCCATCTACCAACAAGGCCTCTTTTCCCTAGCCTATACCGCCTTTATTCTGTTTGCCTCCGTCGGGAACCAGCGAGTGGCTTATTACCGCTCATATCATTCTTGTTGCTGTTGATGTTAATATTAATTGTCTTTTGCTTGTTGGTCTGGATCAGCCAAAAAAGACGTGAGATGAAAGAGAGGTTAGGATGGAGAAGGGTTTGAGCGGCTGGGTAATTGACAGTATTTGACGTAAACCTACTGTTTTTTTTGGTGTGTGTGTGTGTGTGTGTGTGTTTTTTTTTTTTTTTTTTTTTTTTTTTTTTTTTTTTTTTTGGGGGGGGGTCCGTGTATGAAGGAGACAAAAGACAAAGTTGCCTGTAACAAGTCCCCCCCCCCCCCAGGTTGAAAGAGTGGTAGAGAGCCAAAATCAAGATACATTAGGGTAAATTAGATGTGTTGGAAAGAAGTGTGGTGTGCTTGTAAAGTGAAATTAATAGGTGGAGAAGGTGTTTGTGAGAGTTAGCTGGATTACTCTGTGTAGGTGAGGCACAACGGAAGCAGTGTGTAAGCCAGGCAAATGAAACAGGAGGAAGGTCATGTTACGTAGTGAGTTTAAAACTAGCTTTGGTTTGTTTAAATATGTGCCATTATCGTTTAGTTATTCGAAATGATCTATACTTTTTGTTCTGCGTCTTACATTCAGTGTGACCTCCAATTGTCCGGGGAACACCAGGCATGGAAGTGTGTGTGTGTGTGTTGTACTGTAATGCTCCCAACACAACTTTTCACGACTTTCCTTTACAACATCTTCCATTAATATGGTACAGTGCATGTATTGGCGAGTGTAAAACAAGTGTAAGTGTTTAAAAAAGATGATGATAAGTGTTCGCTTCTATAAATGACTTGTTATTCATCCCTTTTCCCACGGCCTCTTATCATTCCACTCAACGTATACAGACTAATAACGAACACAATATAGCCACTCCAACAGCTTCCTCTCTCTCTCTCTCCAAGACCTTTTCTTCCCTTCCACATTCTTCGAAAAGTAGATACGAGGTGCCGTTGTCAAGGCTTATCCCTAAATGCCTTCACTTGACGTGACTCACCCCCGTCACATCACTTTTACCCTGACTTTTAGCCTTTCCCCCAGCTTCCCCCCAACGCCTCTCCCCCAATATAGCGCTCCCTCCCTCCATTTATAGTCTATTCATTATAGTTAGGCCAGAAATCCTGACCCCTAACCTCTACAACTCATAAACGAGTCGAGTAATCGAGCTCAATTTTGGGGAGAATCATCCACGGAACAGGTGGGTGTAGAAAGTTATAGCCCATTTGGTCTAGCCCTTTATGAGTTACAGAGGTTATTAGTCACTATTTATGGCCTACCTATAATGAATGGCCTACAGTTATCACAAAATAAAATACTCAAAGCAGACATAAACGAATTCCTTACATACATTCTTTGTTTATTGTGGTCCAGGAATATTATTGCATTAAACAAAGAGAGGACAAATAGTTTAACTCTTTGATCCGTGGGGTGTCTTTTTGTTTTACTTACACTTCCATTAGTTGACAGATTTTAAGACATTTTAACCAATTAGTTTGGCGTAATAAAACACTGTACCCCATTCATATGACGATTTGTTTCTGAGCGACTGATCGCGAGCCTATAACTTTTAACAAATCAGCCTTCGGCCAGGGCACTCCTTTATCGAAAAATTTAGAAATATAGCTTGAGCTATCAGTTGGATATGTATTTTTAAAGAAGTCTGGGTGAATATTTTGTATTTAGTGGAAGTCTGGGAACGTGCTTCTGTTATTCTAGGAGACAAACATGGCTCACAAATGGCAAAAGCAAAGCAAAACTCTCAACAGTCAACAACATATCTTAACCCCGGAGTCGTCTGCCCAGCCAGCGTTAAAGTTATTAATGTAGGGCGTGACCTTTGTCGCGGGTGGACACTATACAGGGTTATTCAAAACTTTAATGACAAAATTACAGGGTGAAGTCCTGACATGATATTAAACATATTTCCATATGGATTTTTTCCAAAAATAAAAGGTTAATTACAGACATGAAAGCCAAATCCATTACCGTGGGCGAACGATTGAACACTTCAAAATCAACCCCGAACCCCCCCCCCCCCCCACATCACCCCCTATTCTCTCTCGGGTAGGTGAGGGAAGTTATTACAACGTATGAAGCAATGAACCCTTACCGATCCCGGGATTCAAACAGATCCGTAGGCTTTGAATCGATCCCAAGGCTTCGTGTATCATGTAATGTCAGATAGGCTAAGAGAGTAGTAACCAGTAATAGTTTTTATTATTTTTTTATTACAGGGTGTACAGTATCACTGTATTAAATTAGAGTAACATGCAACCATAACAGAAAATCCGATAATTTTATTACACGGCATTGTACAGTATGCCGTTAAATGTACAGTACGTATAATAGATGCCAGGGCGTATACGTTACTACTATCTTATCTGACATTAAATGAAACACGAAGCATTGGGATCGATTCAAAGCCTACGGATCTGTTTGAATTCCAGGATCGGTAAGAGTTCATTGCTTCATACGTTGTAATAACTTCCCTCATCTACCCGAGAGAGAATAGGGGGTGATGTGGGGGGGTTCGGGGTTGATTTTGAAGTGTTCGATCGTTCGCCCACGGTAATGGATTTGGCTTTCATGTCAGTAATTAACCTTTTATTTTTGGGAAAAATCCATATGGAAATATGTTTAATATCATGTCAGGACTTCACCCTGTAATTTTGTCACTAAAGTTTTGAATAACCCTGTATGGTACGAAGCATGGGGCTTTTATGATGCATCCAACTTTGAGGGGGGGGGGGTAAACAAATATATATGATAATAATAAAACTATATACCGGTATATATATATATATATATAAGGAAAACAAACGCCAGCCCCCACCTCCCCTTTCAAAATAAATGTGTATTAATCGGTAGAAAATTGTGCCAACCAAAGGCCGATTCCTCCTTCATTGCATGCTCGCTATCGCTCGCCAGGTAAGAATGGACTCTTAAATGGCACAAAAGGTCTTAATATTGACAAATAAATGGGCCGAAAGGTCTTAACATCGACCAAATAATTTGACGAACGTCTTAACATTTTAAAACTAAAGGGGTTAAGCTTGAGTCCAGGAAAACAAATATATAAATGAACGCTCGTTTAAAAAAAATATATATAAAGAAGATGCCATTCAGCTGGAGATGTCTTCGAACATTGAAGGCCACCATTGAGGTCTCCGAGTGTATCAACTGCCTTATCTAGGAGGAATGAACAAAGATAATCCTTCCCACCTCACCTAATTCTTGTGCCACTCCCTGGTCTGATAATCTAATTCTCTTCTCTCCTGGCTCACCCTCCCCACATAGACCTCTCAAACCCCCCACCTCTATCCCCAGATCTCTCACTAGTCACCCCCACCCCTCTCACCCCCCCTCCCACCCCAGACCTCTTGCTAGCCAGCTCCCCTCCCCCCCCCACCTCCCATCCCAGACCTCTCACTAGCCATCCCCCCCCCCCCCCCCTACCTCGACCTCTCACACTCATGTCCTCTTCACACATTTCTCACTTATTTTCTCCTATTCCTTCCCAGGTTCTCGAAGGTACAAAGGAGTACAAAGGAAATCAAGCAACAACAGATCTAGTGACCCTTCTAGGTTGCTTGTCCTCCAAAACACTGAGGATCAAGTGTCCAAACAGTGGTTTAGAGTGGGTAAGGGAACATTGGAAAGGGAATTACTGCCCTGGAACCAATGTCTGTGGAAGGATTAGGAAGTTAGTAGAGGACAGATGGGTTAGTAACTGAGGGGGGGATAAAATAAAGTTATTAATTTACAAACGCAGTCAGTCGCGGGTTTGATGCGAGATATTTTTCTAGGCGGAGTTTAAATGAATCAACGGTGATGCAGTCTATAACGTTTTGGGGAAGCCCATTCCACAAGTTGACAACTCGATTGAAGAAGAAATTCTTAGATTTGTGCGAGTTAAAAGATTTACCAATAATTTTACAACCGTTTCCCCGTGTGTGATTAGATTGGTCGATAGTGAAGTACTTACTACAGTTCATATTGTCGATGCCTTTGATGATTTTGAACACTTGAATTAAGTCACCTCTTAATCTGCGCTGGGTTAAAGGAAATAGATTTAATTCTCTAAGACGCTCTTCGTATGGTTTGTTCTTTAGGCTAGGTATCATTTTGGTAACTCTACGTTGAACTCGTTCTAGCTTGTTTATATTTTTTTGGTAATAAGGGCACCAGGATTGAACGCAGTATTCCAGAAGAGGGCGGACTAAGGAATTGTAAAGGGTTAGGATAACTTCTTCGGATTTATGCTCAAATGACCTGCCTATAAAGCCAATTATTTTGTTTGCCTTCTTAACAACTTCTGAACATTGTTGACTCGGTTTTAGGTTACTCGATATTGTTACTCCCAGATCGGTTTCTCTGTTTACATTCTTAAGCTGAGTGCCATTCATCGAATAGTTTGCTTTCTCATTTAGGTATCCGATATGTAGTGCTTTAAATTTATCCGCATTGAAACTCATTTGCCAAATTTGGGCCCAACATGACAATTTATCTAGATTGTGTTGCATATTGTCAACTTGTTCTTTTGAGAGTACGCTATTTGCAATTTTTGTATCGTCAGCAAATTTTGAGATTGTACAGGTGAGACCCTCATCTATGTCGTTGATGTAAATTAGAAAGAGAATTGGTCCTAGTACCGATCCCTGGGGTACCCCGCTACTTACATTGGTCCATTTAGATGCCTTACCGTTTATGACTACTCTTTACTTTCTGTTGCTGAGCCAATTTTCTATCCATTTCAACACACTGTCTTGTATTTCATGCGCTTTTAGTTTTATCAGTAAACGTTTGTGGGGAACTTTGTCAAAGGCCTTTTGAAAATCAAGTTCTATAATATCTATAGCTTTACTCTCATCGTAGAGGTTGAGGATATCGTGGAAGAAGTCTAAGAGGTTTGTTAAACAGGAACGTTTTTTACGAAAGCTGTGTTGAGTATCTTTAAGTATGTTATTTTCCTCTAAGTGATTTACGAGTCTGTCTCGTATGACTGTTTCTAGCATTTTACATACAACTGAGGTTAAGCTAATTGGACGATAGTTACTGGGTAGTGATTTGCTGCCTTTTTTTAATATCGGTGTTACGTTGGCTAGCTTCCACTGATCAGGCATAGTTCCAGCCTGCAAGGATTTATTGAATAGTAATGTCAGTGGTTTGGAGAGCTCATCCTTAGCTTCCTTTAGAACTCTAGGCGAGATTGTATCAGGTCCAGGCGTTTTATTTACCTTGAGTTTATCTAAACAATTCAATACTTCTCTCTCTGTAACGGTGATATTGCTTAGAACATCTGAATTATCAATATGAATCGGCGATGGTATAGGGATATCACTGAGGTCTTCTGTTGTAAAAACTGATGCAAAGAAGGAATTGAGGGCATTACTTATTTGTACTTCGTCTTTGGTGTATTCTCCATTTTCATCGACTAACGATCCAACAGTTGAAGTAACTACTTTTTTCTTTCTGATATAACTATAGAATTCTTTTGGGTTTGTTTTACTTTGATTCGCAATATGTAACTCTAAGGTCTTTTTACTTTGCTTAATTAACTTTTTGGCTTTGCGTCGTAGCTTTACAAATTTCACCCGTTCTTCGTAATTTTGTAAGGATTTTAATCTATCATTAGCAAATTTTTTAGCAAGCAGGCAGTTTGAAATATCTTTATTCCACCATTTGGGCTTCTTATTATGGCCTGGACGCCGTATTTTCGATGGTATGCAGTCTTGCACTGCTTTTAGGTAAGTGGTGTCGAATAACTTCCGAGATGTATTTATGTCGTTATTGTTAATTAAAAAGCTCCAGTCAGTTTCTTTAAACATAGCTCTAAGTTTATGGAAGTTTGCTTTCTTGAAATTAGGGACTTTTTCGATGCTACTATTTGGTTCGTTACTAGTAAACTTTAAAGTGAAAGTTATCGTACGATGGTCGCTGTTACTGAATTCATCACCAACATTCAAATTCTCTATCAATTCTTCTTTTGTTGCAAGTACAATGTCAAGAACGTTATAACCACGGGTCGGCATTCGAACAAATTGATAAAGCGAACTCTCTTGCAAGTTCGTATACAAGTCATGTCCGGAGTGAGAAGTAAGAGTATCGCCCAACTTGGTCACAGGTAAATTAAAGTCGCCAAAAATTACGGTATCTTGTGAGTTACTTACATCTGCAATTTGTTCGTTAATTTCTCGGTCAGTTTGCACTGATTGAGCTGGAGGTTTGTATTTTAACGCAAGTATTATTTTTGTACCTTTATTATTCTTTATTAGCACAAAAGATATGTCGACGTTCACAATTTGAGGTTTTGACAAGAGGGTAGGGTTAAGACTTTCTTTGATATAAAGTAAAACGCCACCTCCATTCCGATTTATTCGGCTTTTCTCAAACATTAAATAACCGGGAAGTGAATACTCTGCTAAAAAGTCTCTATCTTCTGTATTGAGCCAAGATTCTGTTATGCCAATCACATCATAATTTTCTGTAAACACTAGCTCCTCTAAATCTGAAAATTGATTGCGTATGCTACGAGCGTTTGCATAGTAAACCTTTAAATTTGTTATTTTAGAACTCACGGAACGCTCTTTAATAATATTTTTGGTTCTTGTCGGATCTACATTTATGTTCATGGCTGTCCTCGGTCCTCGCTGTCTTCGGTCCTTATCGCTGGTGGTCCTCGGTTGCCTCTGTTTTTTGCTTGGCGTTGGATGATTTAGGTCACTGCTGCTTCTTCTCGGATGGCGTTTTTTGATCTATGGCTGCGGACTGCTTCGTGTAGGAGACGACCCATGCGTGCTGAACCCACAGGGTTTAGATGAGTGCCATCCTTGCGGAACAGAGTAGGCTGGTTGTAGAAGTTGTCCCAGAGGTTGATGAATTCAACTTCTTCCCTCAGACACAAATATTTTAGTCGGCTATTTGTGCTGAAGGCCTTGTCGTAGAATTTGTCAGGTGCGTCGATCTTGGGGAGAATGCCTGAGATGATGATATTCCTTGACTTGTTTTTGTAGTGCTGGATCATCTTGCGATATTTCTCCATCAACTCTTCGGATCTGGTGCACATGACGTCATTTGAACCAGCATGGATGACAAAAAGGGTATTTTCATTTGCATCCTTTGTGGTTATTTCGAAGGCTTCCACAATGTCGTCCAGTCCAGCTCCTGGGATGCAAAATCTTTTTCGTCGATTTGGGACTCTGTTGCAGAACTCTTCGACCTGTCCTCGTAGGAGGTACAGGTATACGATTCTGCAATCCATTCCACATCTCCTTGCCCTCCCTACTACCTTGTCTTGTCTATTCTCTCTCTCCCTCAATCTCTCTATATCTCTTTCTCTTTCTTTCTCTTTATATATTTCTCTATTTCTTTCTTTCTTTCTTTCTATTTCTCTCTGTGTGTGTGTGTGTCTCTCTCTCTCTCTCTCTCTCTGTATTCTCTCTCTCTCTCTCTCTCTCTCTCTCTCTCTCTCTCTCTCTCTCTCTCTCTCTCTCTCTCTCTCTCTCTCTCTCTCATGCGGCCCTCTTGGATATTCAGCTCACCTGTCGTCCTCGCTTCTCCTACAATGTCTTCCCTCGGAGGCTTGAATGTCTACTTGTTTGTTTAATCATTCCTCACTGTATCCATTTCTCTGCAGTTTTACCCTTTCATGCTTCTTTTGCTTAAGGGGGGTCACCTGCGTTTTTCCCTCTCTTTTACTCTCTTTCTCTTGCTTGTATACATTCGGCCCCATTCAGCCAACTGTTTTAAGACGTTTATCCCCATTCAGGTGTTGATTTCTTCCAGCATTGTATAAAGAAAACCGGTTTCACTGGAGACCTTTTTCTATCAAAAAATGTACAAATTTAGCCTGCTGTTATAAACATAAAACATATGCTGGCTCGCTACCGCTCGCCAGGAAAATATTGACACCTGGATGGGGTCAAAGTCTTAAAACAGTAGGATGTATGGGGCCGAATGGATACAACCCAGAGAGAGAGTGAGAGAGAGGAAAACATAAGGTGGGCCTCCTTAATAACATCGTACTCCAATTTAGCTTTCCTGTTGGGGTTTCCTGTTGGGGTTTCCTGTTGGGGTTTCCTGTTGGGGTTTCCTGTTGGGGTTTCCTGTTGGGGTTTCCTGTTGGGGTTTCCTGTTGGGGTTTCCTGTTGGGGTTTCCTGTTGGGGTTTCCTGTTGGGGTTTCCTGTTGGGGTTTCCTGTTGGGGTTTCCTGTTGGGGTTTCCTGTTGGGGTTTTTGCTTTCATAGCCATTTTTGCTCACCTATTGTGTTCCGTCCTCCCATCCATTAACCCCTTCCGTACCGGTGCCGTTCTTTTAACATTATTCTGGCTAATACCAGATGTAATTCAGTTATAAAAGGGCCTCCAGCAATTATAACAGGTTTCGAGCTATCTCACTTCACCCTTTTTACTACCTCAGATCCTTCTTATTCTGCAAAACAATCCTCTTAATATAGCTAAAATAAGATTACAAAGACGTTCCGGTACAGAAGGGGTTAATATTACTGCAGGCCACCAACCCTCTGACGGTTTATCCTGGCTAAAATTAGACGATTATATACAGCTTAGGAAGGATCTGTGTTAATTAAAATAGTTAAGTCAATCAACCCTCTGAATTCCATATACCCTTCCTAATCTGGTTAACATCGTCTAATAATAGCCATAAAACATAACTGAAGTGCATCATCGATCCTCAGAGGGTTAATATCACTCTCAACCAGTAATATCACTCCCAACCACTTCACAACTCGTCCATCCCCTTCTTCCTCTTTCTAAAGTCTCTTATACCAATCCTACTCTCACTATCCCGACCACCTGCACACACACACACACACACATATAGATGCACACATCGTGTAGATGCACCTGAACTGATAAATAATCACTTCTCTACCATCTGCCAAACCCTCCCCAAACTAGACCGCACCAACCTCCCTGCCTTCCTCCCATCCCCTTCCCCCCCAGTAACTGTTCAAGAATTTGAAGTGGCCAAAAAGCTTTCCAGTTTCAAATAAAAAAGATCAACAACCCCAGTAGACCTACCCATGAAAATATACAAAGAATTTTCGGTGGAATTTGCCACCCCCCTTTGCTCGATAATTAATGCCTCCTTAAGGCAAAGTAAATGCCCTGCAGACTGGAAAACTTCATAAGTCACTCCAATCCCCAAAACCCCCTCCCCACATTCTCTTAATGAACTCAGACCAATTGCCATTACGCCCATCCCTAGTCTAATCTGTGAGGACTTTGTATTCACCTGGGCTTACTCACAAATCCGTCACTTGATAGATCCCCAACAGTTTGGCAACGTAAAAACCTCCTCCACCACTCACTGTCTTATTAGCTTCCTAGATTATATTTACACAAATCTTGAGAAGAGAAAGACTTCCCTCGCCCTTGCCTTTATTGACTTCAGGAAAGCATTTGACCTTGTTGACCACACCATCATCATCAACAAAGCCATAAAGTTGGGGCTACATCCTACCCTGGTTGCGTGGTTGACCGACTTCCTTAGTGACAGACGACAAGCAGTGCGATACCAAGGCTTCATCTCCACCTTCCTAGACATCACATGTGGAGTCCCACAGGGCACAAAGATGGGGCCTCTATTGTTCCTCATCTTGATTAATGATGCCCTAAAGGACACCCCATTCCACTGGAAGTACGTGGACGACTCGACAGTCGGCATTACTGTCGATAACACCTCCCCTAACTATGACCCCCTACAAGACATCCTCGACCGTCTTCAAGCCTGGACCACAGACAATCATGTGACTATCAATCATGACAAGACAGTGGTCATGCACATCAACACTTCCGTTACCGACCTTCCTCCACCCACTGTCACAATTGGTCCTCATCCCCTTCAGCTTGTTGAGTCCACCAAACTCCTCGGAATCACTGTGGACAACAAACTGAACTGGAAGAAACATGTAACTACCACAGTCAGGACCGCCACTTACAAGTTGTTTATGCTAAGGCGGTTGAGATCCCTGGGGGCGCCGGAGAATGAGCTGAAGAGTATATATAACACCTTCATACTCCCTAAGCTCACCTACGCCTCTCCCGCCTGGTCCTCCTCTCTAACCCTAACACAACAACGTCAACTGGAGAGAGTTCAGAGGAGGGCATGCAGGATCATCCTGGGTGGCACATATCCAGGGTACGAGGAAGCTCTCACCACCCTTAGCATACCTGCACTCTCAACCCACCACTACATCACACTCAAACAGTTTGCATCTAAGCTGCTTGTTCACCCACGACACAGAAACTTACTTCCACCAGACGCCCCTAGACCTACACGTGCAGCTCGTCATTTCAACACACTCCAACCAATAAGAGCAAGAACTGACAGATATAAAAATAGCCCTATCCCAACCATTGTTAATATTATTAATAATGTGTAATAACGGCCTGTCACACCATATATACGCGCCCACCTTTAATAATATATGCATAAGTGTGTGTGCGTGTGTGTATTAGAATACAATTATGTATGTATTTGCTTGAGTTTGTTTATGTATGTGTATATATGTATCTATGTATGTGCAGTATATGTGTATGTATGTGTGCGTATATGTGTATGTATGTATGCGTTATTTATGTATATATATATGTGTCTATAGTGTATACTGTTTGTGGTTCGAGCCCGGCTGAGAGTATCAGGTAGGATAAGAGAAGAGCATATATGCATGTAATGTGCATATATTTATGTATATGTATGTCTGTGTGTATGTGCTGTCAATGGTTGGAGCCCGGTTGAGAATATAAGGTATATAATATATATATGTACTGTACGTGTATTTATATGGTCATATGCACATATGTATGTAAATATACGTACATATGAGCGAGAACATATTGCTCACTAGCGCAACTTCTGATTATAAATCTATGCATAAGCATTATCTATTATTAAGTGTTCGCGTATCTTCATCCATGTATTTCCACCCTTAACAATAGAACGCCCAGCTCTTCCATATTTCGCCTTCTGTCACACACACACACACACACACACACACACACACACACACACACACACACACACACACACACACACACACACACACCTACACTACCGAGGATTAACCTCCCATTGTAGTACCTGCACCCTCTTTACCCTGACCATACCAAAACAGTTTCTGTATGTATGTATGTTTGTGTGCATACGTGAGCGTTTGTGTATACGGACATGTGCACACTTACTGCATGTTCTTATGTTCCTATATATGTATGTATATGTATGTGCGCACGTACGTGTATATACGTATGTTCTGTATATGAGTAAGTAAATAAATGTGTATATGTACTGTATATCACTTACTCTCATGGTTATTTTATGATAATTTGTATTCTGCACATGCATCATTATTGTATTTATTTATTTTGTTTGTAAACTAAGCTTACCATCCTCATATCTGTACATCTCATGTTCATCCACTAAATTGTAAAATGTGTATTTTCAGCTCATGAGGCTGCCATTCTTTAATAAACCGTTTATTATTATTATTATTATTATTATTATATATATATATATATATTACCTAAAAATGTTTCTGTATAAATATTTGTGTAGAGCCCTTCCGTTCCCACATTACGTTTTCCACTGTCAGGCCTCCATATTGACTCTCCTATTGTTCCTCCTCTACTAAGACCACAAGAGGTCTATCCCGTCATCAGATAGCTTAGTTTTAGGTCAACAGGTTCTTGGTTGCAGCCTCTGTTCTATCTATAGTCGATCTTGTTTTGCTTTGATTTGTTTGTTTGTTTGTTTTCTTTGCTTGTTTACTAGTACTATTGTGTTCATGTAGTTGTTGTCCTTTGGGAATATTATTGTTTAACATAAGATTTGTTTTTGTTTTTTTGTTTTTTTGCATTAGGTGTTCAATGTAGTTGTATAATGTCTCCTTTATAATCCCATTTATATATTTTTTCTTCAGAGATCTTTCACTCATTTTGGATTTTCCGTTCTAGTTTGATCAATACGAGTATAATCCAACATTTGTATTATTTTCGTAGACATCCAAAGTAAAGATAAGTACCTCCAGTCGACATCCTAAAGTTTGTGTACAGCATAGGACTCCATTATAACTGTTATCATGGTGTAATGCCACATCTTAAGGGGGGTCACCTGCTTGTTTTCTCCTTCTCTCCTTTCTCCCTTTCTCTGGCCTATATCCATTCGGCCCCATTCAGCCAACTATTTGAAGACGTTTATCCCCATTCAGGTGTCGATTTCTTCCTGGCGAGTAATAGCGAGCCAGCATAGTATGGAGAAATCCGGCTTTGCCGGAGAAATTGTTCTATCGAAAAAAGTACACATTTAGCTTGCTGTAAAAACAAAATATATATATATATGCTGGCGAGCGGTTGACACCTGGATGGGGGTAAACATCTTAAAACCGTAGGCTGACTGGGGCCGAATGGATACAACCCAGATAGAGTGAGAGCGAAAATAAACGAGGTGGGCCCCCTTAACCCAACAAGTGTGGGAAGACTCTTAAGAGTTTCCCCGGGCGACTGCGGGAAGACTCTTAAGATCCTGGGCCTAAAAATATCCATTTAAAACACCCCAAAAAAACTTGAACCCTTTTTTTTTTTTTTTTTTTTTTTTTTGCCCCTTGGCCATGCTAAGTATCAGTCCTCCACATCCCCTCCTTCCCCACTCCCCTCCCCCCCCCCCCCTCCTTCAGTTATCACCTATTTTCCCTGTTATTCCCTTATTCTGTGGTCTATTTTCGTGCTAACATTAGCGAGTTGCAAGCAGGGCGTTGTCATCACTGTTACCAAGCGAGTGCAAGAGAGAGAGAGAGAGTATCGATCGACAATCTCTCTCCAAACTTGGGGAGGAGTGGAGGGGAGGGAGGTTGCCTCAGCCATAACTTATGTAACTTCCGGCCTGTATCGCCGATTTTGACCATCCAAACGCTGTTTCCACTTGTTTTATTGCTGTAACAGGTTAATACCTTTATATTCAACGTAAAATAGGCGCATATGGATAAGTATTAATGCTATTTATGGTAAAATAACGATGTTAGTGATGGGAACAGCTCAAATACGTGCGCACAGGCGTGTGGTGTCTCATACCCCCCATGCGCACGTCTTAGCTTAAAGACATGATTATTCATGATGGTTTTCAATTACAGATGGAAGCCTCCGTTATGTGCGCCCTCAGCAGTGTGGGTCAAGGTATGTGCTCTACAACTATTCATTTATTTATTCTTAGCTATTATTCCTTATCTGCGGATGAAACCGTTCCTATATTTATTAAAGTTACTCCAATGCCATGCTCACGATAGAATAGTCAATATGTCCAAACGTTTTTCACCAACCTTAATTGATACTAACTATTGACTAATCGTGAATACCCTGGTTAATTGTGATAGTCAGTATGCACATATTACTACAGGTCATTATTATGTAATTTAGTGAAATATTAGACTGACAATGTTAAACAACCAAAACTAATCACGATATATTTGTTAGGCCTCGTGACTAGTAGGTATTGAATTCAACCGTCTTCCCTTCGTCACATAACATAAGGAATTAGTTTTCAGCTTTGTTAAGCAGCTGGCTAATAATCCTTTTAATCAGCCGTTGTTGTATATTTTAGGGTTATTTAATTTAAAGATACTTCAGGTGCAGCACCACTTACGATGAAAGTAAAATGTCTGGCTAATTACAGATTATTTTGAAAACACTTGCACTTGAATGTTTGTGAATAATTCATATAGAATAAGCTATTCCACCGTCCACAACAAAAGTATACCTAGAATGGAAGTAGATAGTGTGATTAATAATATAATTTTGTAAGATGATCGGCTACTCCCTTTGTTAGCTGATATGATTTTCGATACTGTGCCTCGAGTGGGAATTTTATATATATATATATATATATATATATATATATATATTATTTATATATATAGGCTATATATATATATATTTATATGAGATGATGGTGTTGAACAGCCACCCCCAAACCAAAACAAGAGTAGCAGTCATCCAAGACAACAGGAAGAATAGGAGAAGACAGAAGCAGGAGAGGACGAGAGGAAATAAGACCCAACCAATTTCCCAGGCTTTAATTCCGGCCCGGATACACGAGTCTACCTCTTTTTCCGGAACCACCCATGCTCTAAATTCCGGAGAAATAGATCAGTCTACCCGGAAAAGGAGTTCGAGCCCTGACCACTCACAGGGGTCCCAACTCCTCCAATGGCAGAGGCAGGAACCACCGCCCGAGGAATATCATCAGCTCCAGCCCAATTTACAATACAATGAAGAAATGTTTATGCAAGTTAAGCACCAAGAACCCTTCCAATATAGAAACAAGTGGGACCCTCAGTACCCTTTCTATAGTACCTTCCCGGAAGACTGGGAATGAAGTAAATGCAGTACATACATACATACATAACATTTTAAGACTGAGTGTTCCACACATACGTGCAGTTTCAGTCTCTTGTCCTAATGGCGGTGTTCCAGGCAACCCTATTAAGGGCTGCTTCACTTGTCAAGTTCTTGGATTTGAGATCGGCGCGTATAGTCCGATCCCAGGTCTTCCTCGGTCCACCCCTTGGTGCAGCTCCCTCCACAATCACAGACCTGCATTTTTTCACCCAATTTTGTTCATCCATTCTCTCCACATGTCCATACCATCCCAGTCTAGTTGTACGCATCACCTCGCTAATACTCTTTATACCTAAACGTCTCCTCAGCTCAACATTTGTTATTCTATCCTGTAGCCTGGCCCCACACATCCATCTCACCATTTTCATCTCATTACGCTCCATTCTGTTGACATCCTCTACTTTAACGGCCCATGTTTCTGAGGCATACATCATTGCACTTCTAACACATGAGGCATACACCTTTCCCTTCAGGAGGAGAGGCATTCAGCCATGGTCAGGATTGGCATCAGTTCTCTGAACTTCCCCCAGCCACACCTAATTCTAGCAACAGTGGCAGCCTCGGCCCCACCACAGGCAGAGATGGTATCTCCTAGGTAACAAAACTTGTTCACCAGTTCCAAAGACTCATTTCCAAAATTCACAGCCACAGGATCATCACTTAACACAAGCTCGCCTTTGCACACTACGCACTCAAATTTCTCTATTCCTGACTTATCTCTTATCCTGACTTACCCTTTATTCTACTACAGCGCTTACTCCCATGGTGTACCCAACATCGACAGATGCTACATTGAATTGAGTTAACGCCCACTCCCTTTCCACACACTGCACATGGGTATGCACCGCTCTTTTCCACATTGCCTCGTCTCAATCTACAATGCATAACCTGGGTTTTGTTAATTTTGACTCTTACAGCCGCGCTCGCCATGCCCTCTCTCCACTCTCTGAATTTGGCCTCAGCATCTTGCATACTGTCAGCTATTAGGACTAAATCGTCTGCATAAAACAGTTCAAACGGGAGTCCGCCTCTAAAAACTCTAGACAGTGCCTCCAAGACCATAATAAAGAGGAGTGGGCTTAACACTGAACCCTGATGGACTCCAACATGGACTGCGAACTTATCACTCTGTACACCCTTCACCCTCACTGCACTTCGCGAATCCTCATACATCTTCATTATCACACGCACCAGCCATTCTTCCACACCAAGTTTCCTCATAGCATACTGTACAACATCTCTAGGCACCCTATCAAAGGCCTTCTCCAGGTCTACAAACACAAAGTAAAGATCCCTGCCTTTTAGTAAGTATCTTTCCTGTATCTGCCTGACTATGAAGATAGCATCGGTTGTACCCCGTCCCGGCATAAAACCAAACTGCATATCATCAATAGAGATGCTTTGCCTGATCAAACCCTCAAAGACTCTCTCACAGACCTTCATGATTTGGTCAAGCATTTTCAGGCCCCTATAATTTCCTCTATCTAGCGCATCCCCTTTTCCTTTGTATATATTTACTATTACACTTTTGAGCCAATCCTTTGGGAATTTCTCATCTTTAATAATGGTGTTTATCAACTCAGTGACTAAGTTTACACCAGTCTCCCCTGAGGCTTTTGTCATCTCAACGACAATGTCAGAGCAACCTGGAGCTTTACCGTCCTTCATTTTATTGATTGCGTCGCTCACTACAGCTGGTGCTATCAAAGGAGGGGGCCAAGATATTGGTTTTTCGATACTAAACTGTTCCTTATCCCATTCAAACTCTACATTTAGCAATCGTTCATAGTGTACCTGCCATACTTCTCTGATTTCATGTTCTGCATACACAATCTTCCCATTATCGTTTCTAACACACTGTTCACCTATTATATCCCTACTGTAATTTTTAACTCGCCTAGCTAGGTTGAAGATCCCATTGGGATTGTCAGTGTTACACACTTGTTCGAGGACCAGGTCCTTAATGCGATTTTTAGCATTGTAAATAACTCTTTTGGCAGTTCGTTTAGCTGCCTGGTATGCCTCCTTGCTGCCTCCTTTCTTCCATGCTTTGAAGTATCTCCTTTTCTCTTTCACAGCATTTTCTACCTAATCGTTCCACCACCAGGAGGTCTTATTCCTGGGGTGACCCAGGAATAAATAAGAAACTTGTGGCCGGCAAAATAAGAAAAGCCAGATACCACGATGGATAGAAAATCATCCATTACATCACCACAAGGCCCTCTAAAAATAGGGGATCAAGATCACGAGATTAAGAATCTCTATGTGTACCAATAAAATTAATAAACCCCATGCATTTTTAGATTAAGTATTACCTTCACCATAGCCAAAACGACGATATGCACATGTCCCTATGAACTCGAAAGACACCAAATTGAACCCTAAAAAGAACCCAAATATAGCCTGAGTTTAACTGAAGGAAATTAAGCAAATACGATTGTATCATTCGTCTGGTCACTATCTATCTATCTACTGTATATGGTCACTCCGGGAGGAAAACATTGGTATTTCTGCTTCACCAGACGTCCAGTCCGGAACCCCTTTACCTGTACCTGGGAGAGAGGCAGTTCCCCTTGACGCTCAGCCCTGCAGTACCACGAGAGGCAGTTCCCCCTGACGTCCAGCCCTGCAGAACCACGAGACCACGTCGACCAGATTCTCGCTCACGGCTCCCTCCTACCCTAAGTGTCTCTGAGTGTATAAAGATGTGGCTATTAGTTGTGAAGGTAAGGCAAAGTATGTGAATATTCCATTTTTAATTAACTCTAGATCTGTGCCCAGGATCTGTTTTGAATTTGTATTACCCGTGTGAACTATTAAAGTTTGATCTGTACGAGTGATTTATACGTATGAGTTATTGCCTTATAAATCTGTGTGAAACCGTCTTAAATAAATTTACCTAGACCCTTCATCTTCATATTTTTATCAGTGTTACTTAGCCGAAATATTCGCAGATTTTCCTCTTATGTGTAATTTATTATGTGTGTAACGAAGTTGAAGTCAAAGTGTATAGCGTGAATGTATTCCCTTCTTAAATCTTCTACTTACTTAGAATCTACGCCCAATTTTAAGATTCTTCTATCTACTTAATAACTACCCAAAAAGCTTTATCAATTATCCCCTTTGTTTTGAAAGTCAAGACCCCTTTTCGTTGAATTAGGATTTATTCGTTGACAAGTTCTATTCTATCAATTCTTGTGAGTAATCTAATAATATACGTATTTGGATCATCTAATTCTTTCCACACGTATCTAGGAATTCCGTTTGTATATTCCTATGTCTAGTTAGCCTACGTTTTGGCTATTAATTTATCTTCGATTACTTGATTTAGTAATTATTTATTATAACCATTTCAAGGTTATAATATAACGCTACAATAGTTCTGCGTTTTAAATAGGAATTTGTTAATTTATTCAGAGCTCCTTTTATGCCAAGTTTTGGTATTTAATTAGTACAACTTCGTCGTGTACGCCATTTCATATAGCTATTTCATTTAAGCTATTTATTCGCGCTACTTATGTCTGCGCCCCTAAATTACTCAGTTAATTTATTCAAACCCTATTACTTCGGATTATCCATTGTCCTTCAGTCACGTTAATTCTTAGTGCATCTGAATTCCGCCATTCGTGTGATTTGACTTCATCTCTGATCGAAGTATTTTTTGTGTCGTATTAGAGATTATTCACATTTATTCTTAAAGGGTCAAATTCTAATTTAGTTTATCTTCCCTTTTTGACTTGAATTATCCACCTAGCTTGAACCTTTAAGTTAACATCTCATTCATTCATATTATTATTTTCCGTGACCGCAGTCCATCCTAGCTACATCCCCTCAGGCGGTACGTTTGATCTTTTACCTGAGTGCGACCTAGCTTTCTACCCCCACGTCACGCACTCACCCCGCGCAGTGAACGATACGTTCCATTGTCTTGCGTAGTATTCCAGAATACTACACGCTAGGCGATTAACTCCCATATATATTAATATCAAGAGTTATTATTCTATTTATATCTGTATCTGTATCTTATGCGTATTGTTCCTTCCTTGATTGTTGTGTAATCAATTCTAGTACTCCACTTGAGAATAAGATTATTAACTCTCTCCACTATATGTATTGCTTGCTCTCTGTTTTCCATATAACAGTCGAGTTTAGTGTACATATAACCTATTTATGTCTATTAATAAATAAGAGTGTAAATTACCTTGTGTTTATTGTTGCCTGATTGAGTTTACTATTATCATATGCACTGTGCTCGATGTGTTCCTGTCGAGGAATATTCCAAATATAAATATCCTAAATTCGGATTGATTATAGATAATACTGAAGCCTGTTGGATTACAACCGGGCATAACAATATATATATATATATATATATATATATATATATATATATATATCTATATATATATATATATATATACAGTATATATATATATATATATATATATATATATATATATATATACTGTATATATATATATATAATATATGAAATAATAATATATATATATATATATATATATATATATATATATATATATATATATATATATATGAAATAATAATAATAATAATAGTCAGAAGGGTATTGGTTAATAAGTAAGTTTCCTTAACCCGTTGGATCCCAGCGACGCACGTGGTGCGACGGCACTATTCGACCACCAGCTCCCAGCGACGCATCACGTGCGTCCGGCATATTAAAATCAGTTACGCGGCAGGTATCGTAAGGAAATGCCTAATAATGGTACCGCGTACACTCTAGGGTATTGGAAAGGCGGGACTGGCAGCCGAAACGGGTCGGTGGGTCGTGCGGCTGAACCAGGGTGGATGAGAGGCATGTACTGAACCACCTTTTTTGACCGCAACTTTGGACCTTCTTTACTCGGGTCGTATTGGTTGTTTTTGCTTGAAAATTGTGTCAGAGCCGTGGGATGTCATTGTCTATACGTATTATTGGTGTACATGAACATAGTCTGAGCGGGTGATGGATAATAAACGGATTTACGTATACCCGCATATTGCCACACGACTTTGGACATGATTTACTCAGGTGGTATGGTAACTATTGGCCTAAAAATGATACAGGGTATTCGATACAATATGGGAAACCAGTGGTTGGCGGGAAAACGAGTTGGTATTTTGAGCGGCTGGATGGTGGGATGGAATAGGGGCGCGTAATTATCCACCTTTTCGCTCCGACTTTGAACCTTAGTTACTCGGGTCGTATGGTCGGGTTTGGCTTGAGATTTGTGTCAGACACAGTTGGATGGTGTATGAGAGCTTTGTATGGGTGTACCTGACCATGCCTAGTATTGCCTAGAGGCTACAGGCTGCGTGAGAAAATCCTATATGCGGATATTGGCTCGTTACTTTCAACCTTATTTACTCAGGTTGTATGGTGTGGTTTGGTCTAAAAATGGTATAGGATATTCCTTAGGATGTTTTTGATTTTGGAGCAGCTGTCAAAACGACTTTGGACCTTATTTACTACGTGCATATGGTAGGAAGTACCTGGATGAGTTGTTTATATGATAGACTAATCTATATTTCTGTAGGTGTGACATTCCTTAGTCACGCGACTTTAGACCTTATAATGTCTTGTCCTATGTCATATTGCCTTGCAATTTGTAGTGAAAAGTTCGTTGGCTGGTAGATATGATAAGACCAAAGGATGCTCTGGTCTTGACCTAGTGCGTGACAAAGGACATTCAGTATACCCGTTGTCTTCCGCGAGTGATCACCATGTCCCAACAACCTCCACGACGTAACCCATCCCGTGCTAAGGGCCTTACCATTGATGAAGCCCACGAAATCCTATTACAAAGTGACGAGGAAGACTCTGACACCGAATCCTCATGCCTCGATGATTCAGAAGAGGAATATTTCCCGAGTAGGGAGGAATATGCCGCTATGAATCAGGAGGCACCTTACATCCCTATACAAGAACTCCCTCTCAGTTTTGAACAAATGAGGGAGAGGGAGGCTAGAAATTACCATTCCCCCATGTCTCCTAGGGCAAGGGATATAGAGGACTCCCCAGCAAGTGGGGAACAGGTCGAGCTACAGGAAGAAGTAGACGACCCTATGGCGTTCCTGAACATTCCCCTACACCACAGCCAGCCTACCCCTACGGCCGCAAGTGTGAGAGGCCACGTTCATGCTCTCCCTCCTCGCCGCCTCCCATCACCACCACCACGGAAGCCCTCACCTCTCAAAGCTGTAAAGCCCAAATATTTTTATGGGCTTCGCAGGAGACATGCCGCACCACCATCTAGTGAAGAGGAAGAGGAAGAGGAGGTTCCCGACAGCCCACCAAGGGAAGTGGAAAGACGTCGGATGGTTGCGAGGCGTCTCTTCCCAGTTATGGCAGCCCGGGAAGACGCCGCCGCAGCGGCCAGGGGAGACCCTCGCATCACCACACCACCACCAGCACCATCACCAGACTACACCCCACCATCACCAGGTTCACTACCCTACACCCCCACCGGAACTTCTAGACGAGTGCCCTACCACACACCAACACCATCACCACCTCCATTCGATTCTCACGCAGAAGTGTCAGCTCCCGGGCGTGGGGTTGTAACTGGGCGTCCAAGACGGGTGGGTAAGGTGACCCTCGTTCGAGCCCCCCCCTCTGGCAGTTCGAGAGGGGCAGGAGGGTCGAGGCGGCCGTCAGGAGGCAGGCCAAGGGCAAGGGCAAGGGCAAGGGGTAGGGCAGTGGCAAGAGACACGGTTGCGCCCCCTCGCCACCCTGGTGACCTGGATCCCGACGACCCTGATGCCGACGACGACGAAGATGCCGGCGAAGTACCTGATGTTTGGGATTGGCAGGATGGGGCACGGTATCAGCCCACCGACTGGCAATTTGTGGGCGCAGGGATTGCCGGCCCTACGTTCCATCACCAAGGACCTGACACCCCAAGACTGGACATCTTTCTGCAGTTTTTTACTGCCAACCTGATGAGCCTAATTGTGGACCAGACAAACTGGTATAATTGGTACTTTATGGCTGGTAAGGAACAATCCAAGTACTCGGCCAGGCTGTCATGGGAAACACTCCAAATCCCAGAGCTCTACTCCTTCTTGGCGATCGTGATCCTGATGGGGGTGACGACGAAATCGTCAATAAGAAAATATTGGTCATGGGATCCCCTCATCCGCACCCCTATCTTTGCCAAGATCATGAGCCGGAACAGATTATCTGCAATCATGGGGAACCTGCACTTCATTGACAGCCTGGCAAGCCATACCAGAAACCAGGACCTCCCCAGAAACACCAAAGACCCCATGGAGAGGATAAGACCAATTTTTGAGTACCTCAAGATAAAGTTTGCTGCGGCCTTCAAACCCCATCAGAAACTCATAATTGACGAGAGTTTGTTACTGTGGCGGGGAAACATCAGCATCCGACAGTACATCCCCAGCAAACGTCATAGGTATGGCTTGAAGACCTTCGTCATGTGTGACTGTTTGACTGGCTACATCCAGGACATCATTCTGTATATGGGGAAGGAGACAGAATTGGTGCCATCGAGGACATATGGTATATCAGGGGCCGTTGTCATCACCTTGATGGAGCCCTACTTGGACAGGGGCCACATACTGTACCTGGATAACTGGTACACCAGCCCCTTCCTTGCCAAGTTCTTGTATAACCGCACAACAGGCGTGTGTGGCACCGTCAGGAGGAACAGAATATTCATGCCCAATCTACCACCCAGGTGGGAAAAGGGCTCCATCATCTACCTGCAGGCCAATAATGTCCTCCTGTTATCCTGGATGGATAACCGGGACGTCAACGTCCTCACAACAGTCCACCAACCAATCTTCCAAAACAGCCGACGACGTGACCGAGCAACAAGGGAAATAATCCGGAAGCCTGAGGCAATCTGTGATTATAATATCAACATGCGGCTGGTTGACAAGTCCGATGCTGTCATCGCTTCGTGTGAATGTGCGAGGAAGACTATGAGGTGGTACAAAAAATTGTTCTTCCATCTCTTAGACATCACCCTGTACAACTGCCACATTCTCCACCATGCAATTACTGGCAAGCGAGAGACGATGGAGGACTTCTGCATCGAGTTGAGCAGAGAGATGTTGCATACATACATGACTCAACCCCGCAACCCGCAACCACCAGCACATCGTCAGCCAGCAGCAGAAGGGATTGCCAGACTCACTGAACGCCATTTCCCCACGTATGTGCCAGCCACTCAAGCCCAGGTGAGACCCCGCAGGCGGTGTCATGTGTGTCGCAACACGACACGAAGGAGCCCTATGCGTGTTGACACCAGCAATTTCTGCAGGCAGTGTAATGTTGCCCTGTGTCATCCGGACTGCTTCATCCAGTACCACACCCTTGAACACTTCTAAGTGTATAAAAAAGACTGCGAAAAAAGACGCTAAACCAAGTGTAAATACCAAGTGTAAATAATAACTGTAAATAATAACTGTATAAAGTGATAAACTATAACTTCATAATAACAGTGAGATACATTTTACTTGTACAACTAACAAAAATACAATGTGAAAGCCAATATTTCTAACTAAAAAGTGCCTACAAATGATATAATATCAGTAAACTATACGGTAAACTATTCTATATAATAAAGTGACAGTGTGGCAGTGTCAGACAACAAAAGTAAAAGTGCTGGACTAATGTACAGTTAGACAGAGAGCGGGGGAGTGAGAACTGTCACCTGGTGTCCGTGTGTCTGTATGTAGGGCGGGAGTCGTTGCCACGAGTGAACACTTACATTACTTGCATATGTGCACTTATTACACTTGAACTTTACTTATTATGACATTATTGATACATACGTGGTATAATATGAACTATAAAGGCACACAAGATGCTCGGGTGGTATGCAAATGCCCAAACACCCGAAAACTCAACTCATCGTACATCTGGCTGCCGGGCTCCTCAGCCTGCCCGCGCGGGCGGGATATATGAACCGGGCCAAACTGCAGCTGTCATCTCAGGACCCCCCACCCCCTTAGGACCCCTAAAAATCATCGGTAAGCAAAACAAATTTTGTTCTTCCTTATTTTCTTTTTATTCTTAGTTAGAACAAAACAAAAATGTCAAAATCGCTTGGGACTGGGGTGAACAAAATATTAAAACTAGCTGGGGCTCAGCGGGTTAAGGGCGCCCACTTCGCTTTTTTTCTCTTTTTCTCCCTCTCTCTTTGGCTTGTATCTATTCGGCCCCATTCAGCCTACTGCTTTAAGACGTTTACCCACATCCAGGTGTCAATGTTTTCCTGGCGAGCGGTAGCGAGCCAGCATATATATATTTTTGTTTTGACAGCAAGCTAAATTTGTTCATTTTTCGATAGACAAATGTCTCCGGCGAAGCCGGATCTCTCCATACAATGCTGGCTCGCTGTCGCTCGCCAGGAAGAAATCGACACCTGGATGGCGATGAACGTCTTAAAACAATTGGCTGAATGGGACCGAATGGATATAATCCAGGGAAAGAGAGTAAAGGAGAGAAAGATAAAACAAACCGGTGACCCCCTTAAACTTGTTCATCCCATGCTCAATTACCTCGTCTCCATCCATTGTTTATGTTTTGTATTCATGTTGTTTGGTCAAGCCCATCTTTCTGCTTCAAACTCACATAAAGGTCCATGTTTTATGCTTTCAAGCTTATGTCCTTTACTTCAAGTTTCTTTTGGTGTTTTAACATTAGTTTGGTTATTCAACTCCTGCCTTTCTGTATGCTTTCAAACTGTCCTGTTCTTATTTTGTTATTTTTTTATATTTTCGTTTCCCTCCTCGTCCAAGTGAATTATGTTATCACCAAGGTCTCTCAACATTTTCTCTGTCCTAATATAAAGTCCCCGCTCTCGAATATCTTCTTTCTTAGGCCTTCATCGCCTCCTTCACACTGGCTACGTATTTTCCTTCGATTCTGTTATCCCTGTTCTTGTATCTTTCTCTTATTCTCTCCTTATCTTGTCTTTATTATATCCGTGTTTCTGTTCATGATTTATGTGCTGACATTTAAATATTATTGATTCCGCTTTGTAAAATTGTCCTTGTCATGTTAACTTTGTTTTAGCTTTTTTTGTTGTCTATGTGAGTGAGGGCTATGCCAATATTGCCCTAATTTGTCAGTGCTGTCAATTCTTGCTATATTCTCCCTACATTTCTTTTTCCTCCTTTCCTCCTCAACTTTGTCCTCATTACTGCGTTTCCTTTTCTCTCCCGTTTCTACTTGTTTGTTTCTCAATTCTTCCGAAATATTGTATGTGCTATCCTCTTGTCCTTCTTACTATCTTTCTCTTTCTTCCTCCTATTGTCTTTCTCTTTTACCCTTCCATTTCTTTTCCATCCTTTCCTCCTTAACTTTGTCCTCATTACTTCGTTTCCTTGTCTCCCTTATTCCTTCTTCTTTCAACATCCCTCCTGATCATTTTCCTTCTCTTCCTTTCCTTCTTCATCTCTTCCTCTCTCAGCCTCTTCCTCTTTCTGTCTGTCCCATTATCCTTCTGTTTCCTTCCCACCCTTTCCTCTTCAACTTTTTCTCGTTCTTCTTCCACTTATTCCGGTTTATTATATCTTCTCTCTTCCATTCTTTGTTATTTTTCCATTTCTTCCGCGTCATTCAATCTTCTCTCTTCTTCCAATTCTTCCGACTCATTCTATCTTCTCTCTCTCTTCTTCCAAGTCTTCCGACTCATTCAATCTTCTCTCTTCTTCCAATTCTTCCGACTCATTCTATCTTCTCTCTCTCTTCTTCCAATTCTTCCGACTCATTCTATTTTCTCTCTCTCCTTCCATTTCTTCCGACTCATTCTATCTTCTGTCTCTTCTTCCATTTATTTTTCCGACTCATGCTATCTTCTCTCTCTTCTTCCAATTCTTCCGACTCATTCTATCTTCTCTCTCTTCTTCCAATTCTTCCGACTCATTCTATCTTTCTCTTCTTCCAATTCTACCGACTCATTCTATCATCTCTCTTCTTCCAATTCGTCTGACTCATTCTATCTTCTCTCTCTCTTCTTCCATTTCTTCCGACTCATTCTATCTTTCTCTTCTTCCAATTCTACCACTCATTCTATCATATCTCTCTTCTTCCAATTCTTCCGACTCATTCTATCTTCTCTCTCTTCTTCTAATTCTTCCGACTCATTCCATCTTCTCTCTCTTCTTCCATTTCTTCCGACTCATTCTATTTTCGCTTTTCTTCCAATTCTTCCGACTCATTCTATCTTCCCTTACTTTCCTCGTTCTTTTTCCGACTCATTCTATCTTCTCTCTTCTTCCAATTCTTCCGACTCATTCTATCTTCTCTCTCTTCTTCCAATTCTTCCGACTCATTCTATCTTCTCTCTCTTCTTCCAATTCTTCCGACTCATTATATCTTCTCTCTCTTCTTCCGACTCATTCTATATTCTGTCCTCCTTTCCTTCACCTCCTCCTCCTCCTCCTCCTCCTCCTCCTCCTCCTCCTCGCTGAATCCCGTGAATAATTAATACAGGTCGGGACTCGGGGGTGTTCAGTCCCTCACCATAAAATCTTGGGCCCCTGTTGCCTAAATTCTTCAACTTCATTAACTTCCTTTTAGTCTGTCAGAGCCGGCCACAATTTTAGCCGATCATTTTGAGTCAGTGTGGCAGATTTTAGGTGTTTGTGTACATTAGAGACCCGGAATTCTGTACATTTTAGGTATTTGTGTACATTAGAGACCCGCAATTCTGTACATTTTAGGTGTTTGTGTACATTAGAGACCCGGAATTCTGTACATTTTAGGTATTTGTGTACATTAGAGACCCGCAATTCAGTACATTTTAGGTGTTTGTGTACATTAGAGACCCGCAATTCTGTACATTTTAGGTATTTGTGTACATTAGAGACCCGCAATTCTGTACATTTTAGGTGTTTGTGTACATTAGAGACCCGCAATTCTGTACATTTTAGGTGTTTGTGTACATTAGAGACGCGCAATTCTGTACATTTTCGATCGCTATTCACACTGTTTCTACTATACCCTTAAGGGAGCCCACCTCACTTTTTGTCTTATTCTCTCCCTCTCTCTTTGGCATGTATCCATTCGGCCCCATTCAGCCTACAGTTTTAAGACGTTTACCCCCATCCAGGTGTTAATATTTTCCGGTCGAGCGGGAGCGAGCCAGCATATATATATTTTTGTTTTGACAGCAAGCTAAATTTGTATATTTTTCGATAGAAAAATGTCTCCGGCGAAGCTGGATTTCTCCATACAATGCTGGCTCGCTATCGCTCGCCAAGGAAGAAATCGACACCTGGTCTTAAAACAGTTGGCTGAATGGGGCCGAATGGATACAAGCCAAGGAAAGAGAGAAAAGGAGAGAAAGAGAAAAAAAGCCGGTGACTCCCCTTAATTAATTCATTCATTTCATTGGAGGTGTTTGGTGTTGTGGTGAAATGAATACAATATGGAATACCCTGTTCCAGACCAGTAAGCCAAAACTAGTGAACATCAACCTCGATAACCAACACACGACTAGAGTAATCCAGCTAATATGTCTACCATTTGAGAACGGTCAGCCAGTGAATTGGTGTGGAAATTTACAGCCCATCTGCTCTAGTCCTTTTTTTAGTCATAGAGGTTAGGATTCTCGATTTCTGGCCTACGTAATATGAACAGGGTATAGGATTTTTTGTGTTCACGGACGATTCTTCATAATGGGTGGGTATTACAGTAAGTTTCAAACGTTATTATCGTCTTTTGTCAATATTACGAACAGCAATATATTACAAGAGCGCTGAATATCGCCGCTGTTCGTTTATCTTAGTGACATTCCATCGGTTTTACTCATATTCGCTCTATTTTTGGTTTTAGTTTGCTTTACTGATCATCCTATTTGGGCATTAGATAGCTTTAACTAAGTAAACTAACCTAGGACGGGTTAGATTAAAGTAATTAGGCTTTATATTGATAATTTAAGTCCCAAGTTTTTTGTTTTAGTATTTTTAAACGATCTTTAAACTAATTGTGATTTTTTTTTTTTTTTTTTTGGTAGAAAAATGTCAAGGCCAAAGTCGGGTTTCTCATATATTACAGTCGAGATATCACTCGCTTAGAAACAAAAAGCGGCATCTGAATAGTCCAAAGCATCTTATAGTCACCATATTACTGGGGCGAAACCTCTTAAAATCGCCAAAGTAATCAGAAGAAAGGGGGGGGGGTCCAAAAACATCCTTCCACCCTCCCCTTATAAATATTTAGATAGTTAAGGGGTAGTACTCGCTTTTTATGGTCCCCCTTTTCCCTCATGTTTAGCATATTTGTTTTGAGGTTTTAAGATTTTTGTGCCGTTAGTTTGTCGATGTTAAGACCTTTCGTCCCATTTCTTCGTCAATGTTAAGACCTTTCGTGCCATTTAGGTGTCGATTTAGTCCTGGCCCGCGAAAGTGAGCCTGTAATTTTAGAAAGAACTGGCCTTCCGGAAAAAATGTCTGCCGAAAAATGTAAAGATTTATCTTGAAAGGGGGTCTAGGGGTTGCTATTTATCTTGAAAGGGGGTCTAGGGGTTGCTATTTATCTTGAAAGGGGGTCTAGGGGTTGCTATTTATCTTGAAAGGGGGTCTAGGGGTTGCTATTTTAAGTTTGATGGAGGTCTAGCAAAGAAACTCAAACATAATTATATAAATTAATAATATCATAGACCAAAAACAATCACTACCCCCTTAAAACGATTGGTGCTCCTACCTTGGTTATACATGGTCTACAATGTCTTGAGTATGGTTGGTGTGGTGTCTGCTGCTGAGGTATTAGATAGTAAAATTTGTCAAGGGACGACTCATGTAGGCTTACATAGTCGCTTTATTATCAACTGACGGTAAATTGTCGTATCCTAATCTTCAGTACTAAACAAATACGAAGATTTTGGACCGAGATATGAAGTTAATTATGAAAACTTGGCATTAGTATGATGCAAATACAGAGCAGATCCTTATTGTCTCAACATTTATTGAACATTCAGGTGCTAAGTGATAACATTTAGCGTTAGCTGATATCAGGTGCTAAGTGATAACATTTAGCGTTAGCTGATATCAGATGCTAAGTGATAACATTTAGCGTTAGCTGATATCAGGTGCTAAGTGATAACATTTAGCGTTAGCTGATATCAAACTAATTATATATTTAACATCCAGAGACTTTTGAAAATGGGTTGTAATCTGGTACATAATAGGAAATACGATTCTCCCATATTCTTTATCATGTATCCTGATTCTTAGCTTTTCTTTCTTGTCTTCACTTCTTTCCTTACCCACCCCTTCCTCTCGCTAAACCTCTGAATAGTGTAAATATTCTCTCATATTCCTTCTTTATCATGTATGCCGATCCATTTATCTTTCTTGCCTTCTTTCCCTTCCCAACTCCTAAGCCGGTATCACACGAGAACTTTCATAGTCAACATTCGATGATAACAACAAAATTCTGGCTAAATATCTGGATATTTTGCACTGGTAAGGGAAACTAGACGGAGGATAGATGAATTTAGGTGACCGAAATATGTTACATGTTGATCTCATTAGCTGCCAGACCAGTGTTGAGGATAAATGTTGAAGACAAAAGCGCTCCTGTGATACCGGCATTATTCTCGCTAAATCTTTGAACAGTGTGTAAATGATACATTATATTCCTTCTTTCACATGTATCCCAATCCTTTGCATTCCTTTACTTCACTTCTTTCCTTTCCCAACTCTTCCTCCCGCTAAACCTTTGACTATTGTGTAAATATTCTCTCACACTCCTCATTCATGTATACTGATCCTTTGTTTTGGTTTTGTTCTTCTCCTTCCTTCTTTCCTTTCCCAACTTTTCCTCCCACGAAACCTCTTGACCTTGCTTTTTTTCTCTTTCTCTCCTTCTCTCTTTGGCTTGTGTCCATTCGGCACCATTCAGCCTACTGTGTTTTTTTTTTTTTTTTTTTTTTTTTAAAGAGACAATGAACGGAGGAAGGAAAAACACAGATAAAACAAAAAGGTTCATGTGCCTAAAGGCATCCTCCATTCATAAAATGTTTGTAACAACTGGATTTAAACATTTGTAGATTGTAAGTTTGTGGAAAGCAATTCGAGGGAAGTGAATTCCAAAGAGTAGTAGCTCTGGGGATAAATGAATTCTGATAAGCAGAAGTTCTGCATTGTGGAGGAGAAAGTGTAAATTCATGGGCGCTCTCAGCTGCCCTAGTTCTACGGGGAAAGATGTGGAGAGGCGGCACAATTGAAGCAAGTTCCTCGGAACAATTGCTGTGAAAATATCTGTAGAATAATGCAAGGGATGCAACGTTTCTTCGTATGGATAATGTAGGAAGGTTCTGTGTGATTGCAGGGTTATTGATTAATCTAATAGCTTTATTTTGAATTTTGTCCAACTGCCTCAATGCAACCACTCCATTTCCACCCCACAGAGGTGAACAGTAACCCATCTGAGAACGCACATGACTTGTATATATCACGGCCAACTGCTCGTCAGTGAAGACTTCTCGAACTCTGTACAGGAGTCCCAGTTTTTTAGAGGCATTCTTAGACGTTTACCCCCATCCAGGTGTCGATTTCTTCCTGGCGAGCGATAGCAAGCCAGCATTGTATGGAGAAATCCGGCTTCGCCGGAGACATTTTTCTATCGACAAATGTACACATTTAGCTTGCTGTCAAAACAAAAATACATATATGCTGGCTCGCGGGAAATTATTGACACCTGGATGGGGGTAAAAGTCTTAACACAGTAGGCTGAATGGGGCCGAATGGATAAAAGCCAAAGAGACAGGGAGAGAAAGATAAAACAAAAGCGAGGTGGGCTCCCTTAAAGGGCCCCGAGAGTGTTTATTCGTTCACGGTAAAATCCTGGGCCGTGTAACCTAAATCATTCCCGAGGCGGAGGCGGGATGAACGACGTCGTGGCAATGGCTGGCGGCTGAGGGGGGAAGACTGCTAAATATGAGAGAGAGAGAGAGAGAGAGAGAGAGAGAGAGAGAGAGAGATGAGGAGACATACAAAGAAAGATAGAAGGAGGGAGACGGGGAATCAGGTGGGAGAGAGAGAGAAAGAAAGAGAGGGGTAACCGAAACATGGATGACGAGACATACAAAAGAAAGAGAGAGAGAGAGAGAGAGAGAGAGAGAGCCAAAGATAGCTATGCATTAGAGAAAGAGCACGGAGTGAAACCGAAAGTGCATGTGCATAAGACATGAACAGAAGAGAAGGGGAAACGAGAAAACCAAGAACTGCAGGACAGAGAAGTGAAGAGAGATAGTGCAAGGCTCTAACTCTGTCTCAAGATAAGACAAGATTGCCTATGGTCAGTGTCCTTTCCAGCGTGCGGTAAATTGCCATGTCACCTTCTTGATTACTCAGCTATTACGAACATTTTGTGGCGAGCTATGTTATTAATTATGAAAAGTGTGCGATATTAGCAAGTTGAGAAATCCGTTGTAAAGGGAATCAACTTATCATCAACTGGAAGCGAACCGAATTTAGTAGAGCACATCTATGCCATGCGAGTAATATATCAAGTAAGATCAATATTCGTCAAACATCAGTGTGTGAGATTCTTAGGTAACCAGTGTCTCAGAGTATTGTAGAAAGTAGCAAAAAATAAGGAACTCTTTCACTATAGGAGAACGCGTGTCTTCATTGTATTTTGGCCATCATCAGACGATACACTGCTTCAAGCTCCGTGTGTCCAGATATTTTGACTCTTAACGTACCATGTCAGTCTTTCAACTTTAAGGGAGACATATATTACAGGCATCGTTGCCTTTTGTCTCCTTCATTCACATAAATAATATATTAATATAAACAAATTAGGAAGGACCTCTTGGAATGTAAGGCGTGACAAGTAACTCTATTATGCCTCTGACTCCCACATATCTTTCCTAAGCTGCATAATATCGTGTAATGATAGTCAAAGCAAACAGTTATAATGTGTCATTACTCTCGAGGGGTTAAATTACATTTGTGGGTGAGTCTACTCTGAGGTGGGGGCCGGAGCGGTTATCAGATGTTGATCAATATGTTATTATTTCTATTCGTGTAGCAAATTAAGGTACTGCCCAAGTTCGTTCAAATCTGTCTATAAATGAAACACAACAATGATCAGATGGTCTCGGCAAAAAATTAGTTTGGCTATAATGAAAATAGAATGATATTGTAATTTTTTTCAAATACATCTTTGCCTTTTTCCTCATTCTTCATTTGTGTGGGGTTTCGTTGCATTAAAAGAAAGAAATGAATAAGTCAAGTCAATGAGAGATAATAGTCTAAGTAAACTAAGTTTAATAATAGGAATAAATACAAGATAATTATTCAATGAAGAACAGTGGGAGATAATCATGTTAAAATGAGCTCCGAAAAGTTGACAGAATGAATAAAAACATAATCTTACCCGGATTTGATTAATTATATCTGACAAAGATAATTCACGTTTCCAAGTTTTAACTACTATTCGTTGTCTGTAGTGTTCTATTTATTAACATTTTAGGAATATTATACTAAACTCAAATTAAAATAAAGTAGTATTTAGACGTTTGAAAATAAAGTAGTATTTAGACGATTGAAAATATTATACTGAACTCAAATTAAAATAAAGTAGTATTTAGACGTTTGAAAAGATTTTGGTATTGTATTTATGGTATATATACAGTATACTGTATATATATATATATATACTGTATATATATATTTACAGTATACTGTATATATATACAGTATACTGTATATATATATTTTTTTTTTAAAGAGACAATGAACGGAGGACGGATAAACACATATAAAACAAAAAGGTCCATGTGCCTAAAGGCATCCTCCATTCATAAAATGTTTGTAACAACTGGATTTAAACATTTGTAGATTGTAAGTTTGTGGAAAGCAATTCGAGGGAAGTGAATTCCAAAGAGTAGTAGCTCTGGGGATAAATGAATTCTGATAAGCAGAAGTTCTGCATTGTGGAGGAGAAAGTGTAAATTCATGGGCACTCTCAGCTGCCCTAGTTCTACGGGGAAAGATGTGGAGAGGCGGCACAATTGAAGCAAGTTCCTCGGAACAATTGCTGTGAAAATATCTGTAGAATAATGCAAGGGATGCAACGTTTCGTTTCTTCGTATGGATAATGTAGGAAGGTCCTCTGTGATTGCAGGGTTATTGATTAATCTAATAGCTTTATTTTGAATTTTGTCCAACTGACTCAATGCAACCACTCCACTTCCACCCCACAGAGGTGAACAGTAATCCATCTGAGAACGCACATGACTTTTATATATTACGGCCAACTGCTCGCCAGTGAAGAATTCTCGAACTCTGTACAGGAGTCCCAGTTTTTTAGAGGCATTCTTAGCAATGCTTCTAACATAATGTGTCCAGCTCAAGTTAGTAGTTAATGTTACACCGAGAATGTCAACACTAGGGGAAGTGGGAATATTTACATAATTAAAAAATATATGGGAGTCAGTGAGATTCTGTCGGTTAGAAAATTGAATGTACTTGGTTTTCTGTGCATTAAAGGAAACTAGATTCTTTTGTCCCCATCCATTAATTCTAGAAAGGTTCTGGTTCAGAGAAATTGCAGTTTTTATTTTTGAATTGATAAGATCGGGTTGGGTGAAAGAATTGGTAAATGTGAAGGAACTGTGGAGTGTTGAATCATGTGCGTAGGAATGTATTGGATTATGAGTGGTAGATATGAGATCATTGATATGAATGAGGAACAGAATTTGGGCCAAAACTGATCCCTGGGGAACACCAGCATTTATTGAGTGAAATTGAGAATAAAGGCCATCTACCATTACACATATTTTTCTGTTATGAAGATAAGAAGAAATTAGTGGAACTAATGTTGCAAGGCCGTAGTGTGACATCTTCGACAATAAGGATTGATGCCAGACTCTATCAAATGCCTTTGATATATCCAGTGCTATTGTATGTGTTTCACCATGTTGGTCTGTAGCTTGGTTGATTTGATGCGTAACAAGGCAAAGAATGTCTGCAGTTGATCGACATCGTCTAAAACCATATTGCCTATCACTGATTAATTTATTATTCTCAAGATGCTTAATTATGTGATTATTTAATATAATTTCAAAGACTTTACCAAGAGTGGAAGTTATAGCTATTGGTCTGTAGTTTGATGGATCTGAAGAGGCACCTTTTTTAGGAACTGGATGAATGTTTGCTTCTTTCCAGGGTACTGGGAAGCATGAGGTATGAGTACACAGACGAAAAAAAATTGCCAATACAGGAGCGAGCACCAAGGAGCAATTCTTAAGTACTATTGGAGGAATTTCATCTGAACCAGGAGCCTTATCTACTGAGAGATTCTGCAAAATAGTTTTGACATGTATATACTGTATATACCGGTACATGTATATACATGATATATACTGTATATATATATATACAGTATATATATATACAGTATATATACTCAGTATATTATATATATATATATATATATATATATATATATATATATATATATATATATATATATATATATATATATACCGTATATATACCGGTATATATATATATATATATATATATATATATATACCGTATATTATATATATCAGTATATATATATACAGTATGTATATATATTATTTTGTTCTATGCGGATGAGGGGGACAAAAGGCAGAACTGACTGTAACGAGTGCCTCCCCCAGTTGAAAGAGTGACAGGGCCAAAATCAAGGAACGTTCGAGCCAAAATGCCTGGACACATGATGTTTGAAGCAATTTAAGTTATAAGATGAGGGGAAGATGGATTCAGGGAGAGTATATATATATATATATATATATATATATATATATATAACGATAGTTTTAGTCGTAAGTAACTTTGACATGGCTCCGCTGCATGTCTGCCTGTCGAGACCGGAACCTCTCCGGGTGGTCGGGGGCCGGGGGAGTGCTGGAGCGACCTTGGTGACCTGGATGTGTGTGAGTTTGTGTTTTTTATCTGTGTTTATTTGTTGTTTTTGTGTTTTCCCTGTTCTTGCTCTGTCTTGAGTCGGCTACCCCCAAAATGGGGATTGGGCCTGAGCATATAGATAGATAGATAGATAGAACTTTGGCAGCAACAAAGCAATAACCCATAAAAACAATAAACGTGTTTGCGCAGATGAAATGGACGACAACCATATCCATCGATATGTGAATACAATTTGCGTTCCTATTATGCCAGTCAAATATTTAAACTGGTCATTACGCTTATTGCAGTGTGCGTTGGAATTCAAAGCGACCAATCAGGCTAGTACATTATCTCTTAAAGGTTTTCGAATAACTGCGCTGGACTAGAGGATATATAACAAAAATACCTTTATCGTAATTAAGCTTAATGACGGGCAGTTTTGATCTTCAATAATCATGTAGTTCTAATTAAGTGCAATGAGGTAACATTATTTACTGGCAGAAGTTGTATGTACTTGTATGTGTGTTTCATTCTGTACTGGCGACGTCTTTTTAATGTTATAGCCATATATATATATATATACAGTATATATATATAAAAGGTTAAATGAGATAGTTCGAAGCCTGTTTCTTGCAGAGGTCCTTTTTAACTGAATTAAATCGTCTAATGGTAGCCAGAAGACAGTTAAAAGGACGGCACCGTTATAGAAGCCCTTCAGTATTTGAGGACCCATTAATTTCTTGTATTCTGGCTATCACTAGACGACTTTATTTAGCTTAGGAAGGAATTTTGGAACTCATAGAGGGGTACAGTAATTGGATAATACTTTACCAACCAAAGCTGACTAAAATCGTCTAGTGATAGCCTGAATGAAGTGGAAGAAAGGTGTCCTAATATTGAACGAGTTAAGAGAGAAGTTGTTGCATTTTTTGGTCTCCCTCCTTCATGTTTAACCCATTAGTTTTGAGATTTTAAGACATTCCTTCCATTAGTTTGGCGATTTTAATACCTTTCACTTATTTGTTTTCAATATGTTGACCTTTCGTGCCATTTAGGTGTTGATTATTTCCTGGTGAGCGATAGCAAGTCTGTAAATTTAGGAGAAACCCAGCCGATTTTGTTTACCAAAATATGTACACATTTATCTCGAAGGGGAATCTTGGAGGTATGTTTTAAACTTGATGGAGATCTAGCAAGGAAACTAAAAAATATATAAAATATATTTAATAGACCAACTAATAAACCCTACCCCCTTAAGAGACAGGGAGGAGGAGGACGGAGGTTGAGACAGAGACAGACAACAAAGTAAGGATGAGAGAGAGAGAGAGGGAGGGGGGGGGGGGGGTCTTGAAATTGGGTCTAGTGGATGGTGGAAGAGTCATCAAAACTTACACAAACGATAATCACTTTACAAAATTTCGCAAAGTGTATGAGTAAAGTTTTAATATATCTTTTACACCCACGTACCCACACCAAATTATCTCTCTCACTCTCTCTCAGACATACACAGACACAAAGGAAATCAAACAACAACAGGTCTAGTGACCCCTCTTGGCTGCTTGTCCTCCAAAACATTGAGGATCAAGTGTTCAAACAGTGGTTTAGAGTGGGTAAGGGAAGATTGGAAAGGGAACTACTGCCCTGGAACTAATAACCCTGGCAGGATTAGAAAGTTGGTAGGGGACAAACGGGTTAGTAACATTACACAGTTATAAGTGATCTTTCGTATATCTGGGAAAAAGAGAGGAACGTCTTAGTAATATACTGTATATTCGCAATAATCCTTGATGAATTTGAGGGTGGAATAAAATATAGTTATTAATTTACAAAAGCAGTCAGTCGCAGGTTTGATGCAAGATAATTGTCTATGCGAAGTATAAAATAATCAACGGTGCTGCAGTCTGTAACGTCTCGTGGAAGCCCATTCCACAAGTTGACAACTCGATTGAAGAAGAAATTCTTAGAATCGTGTGAGGTAAAAGTGTTACCAATAATTTTGCAACCGCTTTCCCTCGTGTAATTAGATTGGTCGAAAGTGAAGTACTTACTACAGTTCATATTGTCGGTGCCTTTGATGATTTTGAATATTTGAATTAAGTCGCCTCTTAATCTGCCCTGGGGTAAAGGAAATAGATTTAATTCTCTAAGACTCTCCTCGTATGGTTTGTTTTTTAGGCGCTAGGTATAATTTTGGTAACTCTACGGTGAACTCTTCTAGCTTGTCTATATCTTTTTGGTAATAAGGGCACCAGGATTGAACACAGTATTCAGAATAGGGCGGACTAAGGAATTGTAAAGAGTTAGGATAACTTCTTTGGATTTATGCTCAAATGACCTGCCTATGAAGCCAATTATTTTGTTTGCATTCTTTAACAACTTCTGAACATTGTTGACTCGATTTTGGGTTACTCGATAGTGTTACTTCCAGATCAGTTTCTCTGCCTACACTCTTAACCTGAGTGCCATTCATCGAATAGTTTGCTTTCTGATTTCGGTATCCAATATGTAGTACTTTACATTTATCCGCATTGAAACTAATTTGCCAAATTTAGGCCCATTATGAGAACTTATCTAGATTGTGTTGAATATCGTCAACTTGTTCTTTTGAGAATACCCTATTTGCAATGTTTGTATCGTCAGCAAACTTTGAGATTGTACAGGTGAGACCCTCATCTATGTCGTTGATGTAAATTAGAAAGATAATTAGTCCTAGTACAGATCCCTGGGGTACCCCGCTATTTACAATGGTCCATTTAGATGCCTTACCGTTTATGACTACTCTTTACTTTCTGTCGCTGAGCCAATTTTCTATCCATTTCGACACACCGTCTTGTATTCCATGAGCTTTTAGTTTTAGCAGTAAACGTTTGTGGGGAACTTTGTCAAAGGCCTTTTGAAAATCAAGGTATATAATATCTACAGCTTTACTCTCATCATAGAGATATCGTGGAAGAAGTCTAAGAGGTTTGTTAAGCAGGAACGTTTGTTATGAAAGCCTGTTGAATATCTGTATATATATATATTGTTTTCCTCTAAGTGATTTACGAGTCTGTCTCTTATGAGTGTTAATAGCATTTTACATACAACTAAGGTTAAGCTAATTGGACAATAGTTACTGGGTAGGGATTTGCTGCCTTTTCTTAATATCAGTGTTACGTTGGCTAGCTTTCACTGAACAGGCATAGTTCCAGACAGCAAGGATTTATTGAATAGCAATGTCTTTGGTTCGGAGAGCTCATCCTTAGCTTCCTTTAGAACTCTAGGTGAGATTGTATAAGGTCCGGGCGATTTAATTATCTTGAGTTTATCTAACATTTCAGTACTTCTCTCTCTGTAATGGTGATATTGATTAGAACATCAGAATTATCAATCTGGATCGGCAAAGCTGTAGGGATATCAATGAAGTCTTCTGTTGTAAAAAACTGATGCAAAGATGGTATTGAGAGCATTACTCATGTGTACTTCGTCTTTGGTATATTTTCCATTTTCACCGACTAATGGTCCAACAGTTGAAGTAACTACTTTCTTCTTTCTGATATAACTATAGAATTCTTTCGGGTTTGTTATACTTTGATTATCACCATGTAACTCCAGGGTCTTTTTACTTTGGTTAATTAACTTTTTGGCTTTGCGTCTTAGTTCTACAACTTTCATCCGTTCTTGGTCATTTTGTGAGGATTTCAATCTTGCTCTCGTGTTCCCGATTTCGACTCCTCTGAATTCTCAACTTCATGGCTCAAACTTTCCTGTCATTCTCTTACTAATATTTCTGTGCTGTCTATCTTTCCCCTAACTCTACCAACTTTCCCAAATTCTTTGACTATCTAAACTCTACAGTGGAACACATTCTTTCCATTTCTCCTTTCTCAGAAATCTCCATCTTAGGAGATTTCAACGTTCACCACCGCCAATGGCTCTCCTCTCACACTACTGATCCACCTGATGAACAAGCCTACGTCTTTTCTATCCTAAATGACCTAGAGCAGTTAGTTCAACAACCCACCCGTATCCCGGATCCCATCGGAGATCGGCTCAACATTCTTGACCTGTTTCTAACTTCTAACCCTTCTTCTTATACTGTCGATCATTTCTCTCCTTTGGGCTCCTCCGACCATAAACTTATTTCTGTCACCTGTCCTATCTCTCCAGTACGGCCACCCGATCCTCCTAGCCGGCGGCGCTTGTGGCACTTTGGTGCTGCCAACTGGGAGGCTCTTCGGCAGTACTTCTTTGATTTCCCATGGAATGATTTCTGCTTCCGTGGCCGAGGACCCTCGGAGAGTGCTGAACACATTACCGAGGTAATCCTATCGGGCATGGAAGCATACATTCCATTCTCTTTCTCTCAGACTAAAGCTAAAAAATCTTGGTTTACTCACGCCTGTTCTGCTGCTGTCCGCAATAAGGAGGAAGCATTCAAACAGTACCGACGCCTTAAAACTCAAGACTCTCATTCTTCATATGTTTCTGCCCGGAATCAAGCTAAATCTGTTCTTCGACTTGCCAAACACTCTTTCATCAATAATAAATGCACTGAACAATCCAACTCTAGCTCTTCCCAAGCTTTCTGGCATCTAGCCAAAAACCTCTCCAACAATTTCTCTTCCTCGTCTTTCCCTCCCTTTTCCCACTCTGATGGCACAACCATCACTTCTTCCTCTGACAAAGATATACTCTTCGCTCAAACGTTTGCTAGAAACTCCACCTTGGATAATTCCGGTGCTATTCCTCCCTCTCCGCCCTCCTCTCTCTTACTTATGCCGAATATCCTAATCTCTTCTAAAGATGTACTTTCTACCCTCTCTGGGCTTAACACTAATAAGGCATACGGTCCGGACGGTGTTCCTCCTGTTGTTCTCAAAAACTGTGCTTCCGTGCTGACTCCCTGCCTAGGCAAACTCTTTCGTCTCTGTCTATCCTCTAATCTAACGTCTTCCCTTCATGCTGAAAGTTTGCTCACATTCATCCTGTCCCAAAGAAGGGTGACCGCTCTCAACCCTCCAACTATCGTCCAATTGCTCTCATCTCTTGTCTTTCTAAAGTTTTTGAAACTATTCTTGCTTCCAAATTTCTTAAGCATTTCTCTTCTCATAATCTGCTCTCAGATCGCCAGTATGGCTTCCTTAAGGATCGCTCTACTGGTGATCTTCTTTCATATCTTACTAACTCTTGGTCATCCTCCTTTCGGGACTTCGGTGAGACTTTTTCTATTGCACTAGACATATCGAAAGCCTTCGATAGAGTCTAGCATAAATCTTTAATTTCTAAACTACCCTCCTTCGGTTTCTATCCCTCCATCTGTGCATAAATCTCTAATTTCCTTTCCGGCCGTTCCATAGCCGCGGTTGTGGACGGCCATTGTTCACTCCCTCACCCTATAAACTCCGGTGTTCCTCAGGGCTCAGTCCTATCTCCTATTCTCTTTCTAATTTTTATAAATGATCTCCTTAACTGTACCTTAATTCCCATCCATTCATACGCAGACGACTCAACCTTACACTACTCCACTAGTTTTTCAGAACGCCCCAGCCAGCAATCCCTCAACGACAAACGTAATGAAGCCATAGAACTCTTAAATTCTGATCTAAATACTATTTCCAATTGGGGCAGAGAAAACCTTGTTAACTTTAATGCATCCAAAACCCAATTTCTCCATCTATCTACCCGTCAGGATCTCCCAGCGGACTATCCCATATTCTTCAACAATACAAAAATCAACTCTTCATCTTCTCTCAATATTCTTGGTGTCTCTTTTTCTTCTGCTCTCATTTGGAAGGACCATATTACCAGTCTTGCTAAGGCAGCCTCCCAGAAGCTGGGTGTGCTCAACCGCCTTAGGGGGTTCTTTTCCCCTGCACAGCTTCTTGCTCTGTACAGGGGCATAGTACGCCCTTGTATTGAGTATTGTTCACATGTGTGGGGAGGTCCTTCTTACACTGCTCTCCTAGACAAAGTTGAAAGGAAGGCCTCTTGAATCGTTAACTCCCGTCCACTCACCAACTCTCTGCAATCTCTCTCTCTCCGCCGCAATGTTGCATCTCTCTCGCTATTCTATCGCTACTATAATAATCAGTGTTCCTCAGAGCTATCCCAGTGAATACCACCTCCTTTACGTAGGGCACGTGGTACCCGTCTTGCAACTCAATCCCACCCCTACTCTGTGCAACTCTCCAACCCAAGAGTGAAACGTTACTCTCAAACTTTCTTCTACTCAACAGCTGAGCTCTGGAACTCTCTCCCAGAATCAGTCTTTCCCTCTTCCTATGACTTAAATTGCTTCAAACTCCGTGTGTCCAGGCATTTTGGCTCAAACGTCCCTTGATTTTGGCCCTGTCACTCTTTCAACTATGGGGGAGGCACTCGCTATAGGCAGTTATGCCTTTTGCCTCCCTCAATCACATAGAACAAAACAAAATCATTACCAAACTTTTTAGCAAGCAGACAGTCTGAAATATCTTTATGCCACCATTTGGGCTTATCATTATGGCCTGTACGCCGTATTTTCGATGGTATGCAGTCTTGCGCTGCATTTAGGTAAGTGTTTGCGAATAATTCCCATGATGAATTTATGTCGTTATTGTTAATTAGAAAGCTCCAGTCAGTTTCATTAAACATTACTCAAATTTTACGAGAGTTTGCTTTCTTGAAATTAGGTACTTTCCTGATACTGCTATTTGGTTCGTTACTAGTAATCTTTAAACTGAAAGTTATCGTACGATGGTCGCTGTTACTGAATTCATCACCGACATTCAAATTCTCTATCAATTCTTCTTCTGTTGAAAGTACAAGGTCAAGGACATTATTTCCACGGGTTGGAGATCTAACAAATTGATATAGCGAACTCTCTTGCAAGTTTGCATACAGGTCTTGTCCAGAGTGTGAAGTAATACTATCTCCCCACTTGGTCACATGTAAATTGAAGTCGCCAAAAATTAAGGTATCTTGCAAGTTACTTATATCTACAATTTGCTCATAAATTTTTCGATCAGCTTCCACGGATTGAGCTGGAGGTCTGTATATTAATGCAAGTATAATTTGTGTACCTTTATTATTCTTTATTAACACAAAGGATGTGTCGACGTTCACAATTTGAGGTTTTGACAAAAGGGTCGGGTTATGACTTTCTTTGATAAAAAGTAAAACGTCACTTCCATTTTTATTTATTCGTCTTTTCTCAAACACTACATAACCGGGAATTGAATACTCTGCTAAAAGTATCTGTCTTCTGTATTGAGCCAAGATTCTGTTATGCTAATTACATCGTCATTTTCTGTAAACACTAGTTCCTCTAAATCTGAAAATGTATTGCGTATGCTACGAGCGTTTGCATAGAAAACCTTTAAAGTTTTGGAATTGGAGTTCACAGAATGCTATTTATTCAAATTTTTGGTTCTGGTCGGATCTACTGTACATTTATGTACCTGTCTGTCCTCTGCCCTCGATTCTCGTCACTGGTTGTCCTCGGTCCTCGGTGTCGGTGTCCTCGATCATTGTCCCTGGTGGTCCTCGGACCTCGCTGTCCTCGATCAACGTCCTATAGGCTACACACACACACTTCTCCACCTCACCCCTCTCCCTTTCACATACACAGACGCAAGCTCACTCACTCATTCACTCACTCTCACTCTCTCTCACAGAAACACACACACACACACACACACGTTAGATCGTTAATATATCATCTGTCAGAACTGGGCAGAAAATACAGTCCCTCTTCTAATTGGCCCCCCGTAACTCAAAGACAGGGTTTAAGTGGACAAACAGATGCCGCTGAAAGCCCTACGCATTGTCAATTTATCGTTGGTGTGTTTCTTTTGATCATAAAGGAACACATTTGGTTTGAACAGATATAATAGGTCAGCTCTGGGTCAGGTTAGGTTAGATTAGATTAGTTGGTTAAGCGGAGATTTTTATCTAATTGTTTATTAATTTCTGTATTTATGCATATATAGTTTCCTCCTTAAATGTCCATTAAGCTATAACAATGAAATCCCCCCCCCCCCCCCTTCGACATAAATTTGTGCATTTTTTGGTAAAAAGAATGAACCGGCCAAAGGCCGGTTTCTCCCAAATTGTAGGCTCGCTATCGCTTGCCATGAAAAAATCGACACCTAAATGGCACTAAATGTCTTAAAATCGGCCAGCTATTGGGTCGAATGTCGTAATATATCAAAACTAATGGGGCTAAGCTTGAGGGCGTAGGTAGTCCTGACCCCCCCCCCCCCCCTTTAAATTGAGTAAGGTTAGGAAACCGTGGTCGTTCAGGTGGCAGCTGCTTTAGCTCGTAACAACACAAACAGCATCTGGGGTCAAATAATAGGAGTCAGGCCCCATACCATAACAGGGACCTCATCTGAAAAACATGGACTATTGTGCTAGCCTACTCTATGGTATAATTATACTGTATCATCGGCTTATTTTCTTTGCTCAAACTCAATTTTCTTTTTGGAATGTATAGATTGTTTACATTGGCTATTGTGGTGTATGCCATTATGTCGGTTTATCATTTCAGATATTTTTACTAGCGTTACTATTGTGGTTGTATTCGACTTTTTCTTGAAGTCGAAATCTTGGAGCTTATGAGTGTGACATGGCAAATATTACGCATTATTGCAAAGGATTAAAAAGGAAATCGAGCAATAATGTATTTGATCCATATTTGGCTGTTTGTTGAAAAATAACGATTGGAAAAGAAAGGAAACTCACAACAAGAAAGTGGAGGGCTTCAACTTCCGAAACATATAATATAGATAGTCTTACTCGATCCAATATTTGTCGACTGTTTTGTTGTATTGTATATGTATCTTGAGAATATTGATTTGCTACTTTCGTATTAAGCCTATTTTGTCCAAGGGGAATCGTCTTTACCTCCCCTGTTTCGCTCCATTTAGTTGGAGATTTTAAGACGTTTTACGTCAATAGTTTAGCGATAAGACGCTTCACCCCATTCAGGTGTCAATTTTATTCTGGGCGAGCGATAGCGAGCCTGTAACTTAGAAGAAATCGTCCTTCGTCTGGAATTTCGTTCTATTGCACAATGTACAAACATAGCTTGAAAGGTTTCTGACTGTTTTTTTTTTTAGTTTGATGGAAGTCTAGGAAAGCGCATTGATTAGCCTACGGGACCAGCTTAATATACATTGATTAGCCTACGGGACCAGCTTAATATACATTGATTAGCCTACGGGACCAGCTTAATATACATTAGCCTACGGGACCAGCTTAATATACATTGATTAGCCTACGGGACCAGCTTAATATACATTGATTAGCCTACGGGACCAGCTTAATATACATTGATTAGCCTACGGGACCAGCTTAATATACATTGATTAGCCTACGGGACCAGCTTAATATACATTGATTAGCCTACGGGACCAGCTTAATATACATTGATTAGCCTACGGGACCAGCTTAATATACATTGATTAGCCTACGGGACCAGCTTAATATACATTGATTAGCCTACGGGACCAGCTTAATATACATTGATTAGCCTACGGGACCAGCTTAATATACATTGATTAGCCTACGGGACCAGCTTAATATACATTGATTAGCCTACGGGACCAGCTTAATATACATTGATTAGCCTACGGGACCAGCTTAATATACATTGATTAGCCTACGGGACCAGCTTAATATACATTGATTAGCCTACGGGACCAGCTTAATATACATTGATTAGCCTACGGGACCAGCTTAATATACATTGATTAGCCTACGGGACCAGCTTAATATACATTGATTAGCCTACGGGACCAGCTTAATATACATTGATTAGCCTACGGGACCAGCTTAATATACATTGATTAGCCTACGGGACCAGCTTAATATACATTTCTCGAAAGTAAACATACCAATCAAAATCCTCAATAATACTTAAACAATATATGATAATAGCCCACAAGACGTCGGAACAGATAGTGATAACCTAGCTAGAAAAGTGTTATTATGGACACACGAATCTGGTCAAGTACAGTCAAAAGCCTTGTTCTAAGTGAAGCCAAACCCAAGATTATTGAAAATGTGACTGCATCAATATATTAATAATTATAGTCCATTCAATATAGATATGCTGGAAATCCTAACCCCTTACTTCTGCAGTAATCGAGCTAATTTGTATACCATTTGGGAGGAGTCAGCCAGGGAATAGGCGTGGACATTGACCGCCCATTTGTGCTAACCCATTTTTGAGTAACGAAGGATGGGAGGTCACGATGCCTGTCGTACTTATGATGAACGGACTATAGTTGGGTGGGATTGAAGGCTTGCAGTTGATAGGGGTTAAGGGGGGATGGGACTATAGTTGGGTGGGATTGAAGGCTTGCAGTTGATAGGGGTTAAGGGGGGATGGGAGTATAGTTGGGTGGGATTGAAGGCTTGCAGTTGACAGGGGTTAAGGGGGGATGGGAGTAGTTATAGTTGGGTGGGATTGAAGGCTTGCAGTTGATAGGGGTTAAGGGGGGATGGGAGTATAGTTGGGTGGGATTGAAGGCTTGCAGTTGATAGGGGTTAAGGGGGGATGGGAGTATAGTTGGGTGGGATTGAAGGCTTGCAGTTGATAGGGGTTAAGGGGGGATGGGAGTATAGTTGGGTGGGATTGAAGGCTTGCAGTTGATAGGGGTTAAGGGGGGATGGGAGTATAGTTGGGTGGGATTGAAGGCTTGCAGTTGATAGGGGTTAAGGGGGAATGGAGGGGGTATTTATTGGCTCATTAATATATATGTTTGCTATTGTTTTGTTCCTCCCTCGCCCTTAATCAAGCTTAACAAATCACACCCCAAGACCCTCCTTCAAGATAAATTTGTACATATTTATATAGAAAAATGTCCCGTCCAAAGACCGGTTACTCTTAAATTAGAAGCAGCTCACTATCGCTCGCCAGGAAAAATTCGACACCTAAATCACACGAAAAGTCTAAATATTGACAACAAAATGGGGCGAAAGGTCTCAAAATCACCAAACTAATGGGCCAAACGTCATAAAATCAGAAAACTAATGGGGCTAATCATGAGGGAGAAGTGTCCAGAAAAAACTACCCATCTCCCCTTAAAGATGTCAATGGTCTTTACTTTGATATTCTCTGAACAAAAGTGGAAAAGAACTGTGGCTTTTAATTGTGTATATGTTTTGGAAATGTGTTTTGAGTTTAAAGTTCTCATGAATTTGTGTATAATTGTGACGGTGAAAGAATACAATATCCTATTTGTATCAATGTTCTCAGATGTGTGTATAATTGTGACGGTGAAAGAATACAATATCCTATTTGTATCAATGTTCTCAGATGTGTGTATAATTGTGACGGTGAAAGAATACAATATCCTATTTGTATCAATGTTCTCAGATTTGGGAAAAGCAATTCAATAATCATACAAATACAAATAAAGCCTTGATGTACAGGCAAAATCAATCTATCTTTCCCCTCTTCCTACTTAGCATGAATTTGTATCTATTTGTTTATATCTATTGCGTTTATATGCTCTATCTCATTGCAGGGCATATATATCAAAAGGAATTGTTTTGTTCAATCCGTGAGCTATTGTTATGTAGTCAGTATTATTTGCAATATCTAGGGTGATTCAGAGTCATACCGTATAATATATTACTGACTTAACATACCTTGCGTTTGTTGGAAGTGCCCTAGTAATTATATTTTGTTCTAGTTGACGGAGAGAGAGAGAGAGAGAGAGAGAGAGAGAGAGAGAGAGAGAGAGAGAGAGAGAGAGAGAGAGAGAGAGAGAGAGAGAGAGAGAGAGAGAGAGAGAGAGAGAGAGAGATTACTACAGAGCGCCAACCATCCCCCTTGTGCTATGTAATCTTGATCTTGACCTGCTTCACGCGTCGTCGGAGAACCAATTATCATATGATCATCGTGTTGTGTAATACGGCCCTCTCAGGTGGGGCATCAAACACCTTCAGAATGTCAATGAGAGAGAGAGAGAGGGTGGAGAGAATGAGAGAATGAGAGAGAGAGAGAGAGAGGGGGGAGGGGAGGGAATGAGAGAGAGACTCAGAGTGTGTGAGAGTGAGTGGATGGGGGCAAGGGAGAGTGGAAGGGAGATTCAGCAGTATACACAAAATAGTGGTAATATTTACAAGCTAACTACTGTATATCTATCAACCAATCTATTAATCTATATATCCAACAACATAATATTATATGTTATTGATATGTCTGTATAGCTCAGGCATGGTGTTTAGGAAGCGATTTTGTGACTTTTACCAATTGATATCGGGTGGGTGGTTCTTCTCGTTAATGCCAAATGAAGCGATCTTTCCCAGTATCCCAACACAGCACATTACGTTTGTTTGTGTGGAAATAACTGCTTTTATTATTCAACCATCAGTCAGTTCGTGTTCCCATTCTTTTGAACCATCTAATTGTCCACGTCGTACGCATGACCTGTCTTCAATAGAATTACCATACTTAGATCTATGCTAAACGTGTTTTTTACAAGCCTTAACCCCTTCAGCACCATGACGCTTTTTTACCTTAGATTCTGGCTAAAATTAGGATGAGTTTATGCAGTTTGATAAGGACCCATGTTACTAAGAGGGTTTAATGAAATTGTATTTACCCCTATAAGTCGTAAAGCTAGATTACAAACCAAAGACTGTTTTTATTTGTATTTGGTAACCATAATATGATGAAAATTACATGATGATAGTAAAGGGGATAAAATACTTGTTTTTGTTCAGGTTGAAGGGTGACCTCGGACGTGAAGACACGCCTGCACGAGCCCTGCCTCCGGCCTTAAAATACGTTTTTACAATTAAATTAATTAAGTCCCAAAGCAGCTATAAGAATGATAAAAAGACTATATATGTCAAAGTGAGCTATGTATTATGATAAATTGCATATACGCTGGTGACTAGAAAGCGTATTGGATTTTTGGTTGATTATTATTGTGCTATCGGTTTTCTCGTATATAATATTATTATCATCATCATCATCATCATCAAAGGACCTTACTAGAAGATCAAGGTCGAAGTTAAAAAATAAGCTGGAGTAAAGTTTATATATGCTTCAACAAATATATTTTTCATTACGCACATAATTATATTGTATTTCATATTTGGCTTTTGTTTTGTTTTCTTGTATATTCCAACTACTCCCTCTCGGGCATAGGCTGAGAGCCTGCACATTCATCGTTCAACACGGTTAAGCCCGTGAGGTCTTGTTCCAGCCTAGGAAGTGAGACAAGTGAAGCACGAGCTACAACCAGACCTCGCCAACCAGCCATCGCAGACGCGCGGCTCTTGGTTGCTCACTCATGGCTCGACACAGTCCCACTTCTAAGGCTGCTTCGCCTGTCTCACTTCCTCAACTCGGACCCTCACTCTCAGAACGCCACCTATTGAGCATTTAACTCACTAGGCATTGCACCCCTGTAGCATATTTTGAATATGGGAATATTTATACACTGCTATTTATTATGTTCTCTCCACCAACCAACTTTACTCCTAAACTCAATATTTATACACTGCTATTTATTATGTTCTCTCCACCAACCAACTTTACTCCTAAACTCAATATTTATACACTGCTATTTATTATGTTCTCTCCACCAACCAACTTTACTCCTAAACTCAATATTTATACACTGCTATTTATTATGTTCTCTCCACCAACCAACTTTACTCCTAAACTCAATATTTATACACTGCTATTTATTATGTTCTCTCCACCAACCAACTTTACTCCTAAACTCAATATTTATACACTGCTATTTATTATGTTCTCTCCACCAACCAACTTTACTCCTAAACTCAATATTTATACACTGCTATTTATTATGTTCTCTCCACCAACCAACTTTACTCCTAAACTCAATATTTATACACTGCTATTTATTATGTTCTCTCCACCAACCAACTTTACTCCTAAACTCAATATTTATACACTGCTATTTATTATGTTCTCTCCACCAACCAACTTTACTCCTAAACTCAATATTTATACACTGCTATTTATTATGTTCTCTCCACCAACCAACTTTACTCCTAAACTCAATATTTATACACTGCTATTTATTATGTTCTCTCCACCAACCAACTTTACTCCTAAACTCAATATTTATACACTGCTATTTATTATGTTCTCTCCACCAACCAACTTTACTCCTAAACTCGATTAATGATATTAACCCAGGACGCTCACACCGAAAATCAACACACTACTTATGCATTGCACCACGAAGACAGTTAATCAGGGAACAATGAGGGTATTTTTTTGGCGTTTCGGTGGGCTATGTGATAATGCACTGATACTAGGTACAGCACAAATTCCATCCCAATACTATCTTGCCATTGACATATCGGGATGTTCAGATAAACACGGAATATTATATTCCATAAAGGTCAAGGTTAAAGGTCTGCTATGTTTATATGTTTTGCTTTACATTATATTAATATTTTATCAAAATCATTGACCTATGATGATTCTTACATTAATGGGATACTCATCAAATTTCCACTGAAATATACTGATCATTTCCGAGGGTCGAGGTTATAGGTAACGTTATAATTAGGTTATATAATCTGACAGACACTAATTCATTAAGGGGGTAGTGGTTAGATATTGGTCTATGTATTTATTGATGTATATAATTATTTATTTTATAGTTTCCTCCCCAGACCTCCATCGAGCTTCTAATAACACCCCTTAGACCCCCTCCAAGATAAATGTTTACATTTTTCGGTAGAAAAGTGTCCCGGCTGAGGCCGGTTCCTCCTAGAATTACAGGCTAGCTATCGCTCACCTAGAAAATATCGACACCTAAATGGCACGAAAGGTCTTAATATTGACAACAAAATTGAGTTGAAGGTCTTCGCATCACCAAACTAATAGGCCGAACGTCTCAAAATCTGAACACTAATGGGGCTAAAAATGAGGGAGAAGGGGTTAACAACAAAAAAACTTCCCCCTTTAGGTAAATTACAAAATATATATATTTGTTGTAGTATTGGGAGCAATTATTTCAAACATTGAATGACTATATAACTTAAACTAACTCTTGAGAGAGGCTAAATATATAATGCCCCAGCACTTATCTCTTCTTCATCTGCCTATAAATGTAGATACAAATTAATATACTATAAGTTAAGGGAAGATGGACCGTTTTTCTGGTCCCCCTTATTCCTCATGTTTAGCCTCATAAGTTATTCCTCATGTTTAGCCTCATAAGTTATTCCTCATGTTTAGCCTCATAAGTTATTCCTCATGTTTAGCCTCATAAGTTATTCCTCATGTTTAGCCTCATAAGTTATTCCTCATGTTTAGCCTCATAAGTTATTCCTCATGTTTAGCCTCATAAGTTATTCCTCATGTTTAGCCTCATAAGTTATTCCTCATGTTTAGCCTCATAAGTTATTCCTCATGTTTAGCCTCATAAGTTATTCCTCATGTTTAGCCTCATAAGTTATTCCTCATGTTTAGCCTCATAAGTTATTCCTCATGTTTAGCCTCATAAGTTATTCCTCATGTTTAGCCTCATAAGTTATTCCTCATGTTTAGCCTCATAAGTTATTCCTCATGTTTAGCCTCATAAGTTATTCCTCATGTTTAGCCTCATAAGTTATTCCTCATGTTTAGCCTCATAAGTTTTCAGATTTTAAGACGTTCGGCCAATTAGTTTGGAGATTTTAAGACCTTTCGCCCCATTTATTTGTCACTATTAAGACTGTTCGTGTCATTTAGGTGTCGATTTTTTCCTGCCGAGCGATAGCAAGCCTGTAGTTTAAGAGGAACCGCCCTCCGAAAAATGTACAAATTTATCTTGAAGGAGGGTCTTGGGCAGGTGTTTTTCTTAAACTTGATGGAGGTTTAGGGAGGAAACTAAAATATTAATAAAATATATATAAATGAGCAAATAAATACGCCCATCCCCCCTTAATCGCATTGTTTATTGATGCCGGATGACAATTTTATATTACAGTCAAATATACTATGTTCATGTTTCCTCCAATCATCCGCTCTCTCTCTCTCTCTCTCTCTCTCTCTCTCTCTCTCTCTCTCTCTCTCTCTCTCTCTCTCTCTCTCTCTCTCTCTCTCTCTCTCTCTCTCTCTCTCTCTCTCTCTCTCTCTCTCAGAGATCTTGTAGAAATCCCTCTCAAACTTATGGGAGAATAGGCAATCTGCATCCCATTAAAACTAAGTGATGTAGATACCTCCAGCAGCCTGAAGAGACCTTAACAAAAGGTTTTTCATACTCACAAAACGCTTAGCCTCTTAAATGCCTAATATAAATATCAATGGCTTCATCACCTTCGAAATTAGTGACAAAGATATTGTTGATAAAGGATACTATGTAAAATATATCTACATAATGCCTTTGAGTTGTTGTTGTTGTTGTTGTTTTTGTTCCCCAGGCTGCCTGACCAAACAGCCCCAAGGTCCCGAGAAAGGCCAAGGCTATAACCGAGCGACCCCACAGAACCCTCCCTGCTTTACCACTAAGAATGTCCAGGTGATCAAAGCCGCTCCCAGGCGAGGAGCTGAGGAGGGTGCGGAAACGCCCGGGACACCGAAGCCCCACACAAGGCCCTGTGCCTTTTAACAATTATGAAGTGAAAGTTGAAGGCAAAGGAAAAATGTGACGTTTTGGCTCCCAGTCTAGTAGAAAGGTCAATCTACGGTAGAGACGCCGCCATTTGAGATCTAGAATTGTATCTGTAAAAGGAACAGTCAGAGTAAGCTATGGGTATGGCAGAGAATGTTCAACTCTCATTCTGATAGACCAGCCCATCACCAGCCTTTGAGTAAACGAAGTCGGTCAAAAGACATAGATATTCCTCTGACATAATGGCATATTAGCATGGTGGAAGTTGCCCTCGTACTTAAAGAGTTAATATTATCCGAGCCGCAGTGAACAAAAAGACCTTCAATGTAAGACAAAAACGAAAGATAAATGGAATAGCTGTGAGGCAACATGGTCCCTGACCCGACTTTCGCTATATGCACTTCCCGTGATTGTGTCTGGAGCGGACTTCACCCGTTCTGTACCGGTGATGTCCTTTTTATTGTATACTTTGGCAACTATTAGACGATTGTATTGAGGTTAGGAAGGACGTCTACCCATTTGAAGACTATAGACTTATCTGAATCATATTATCTACCATTTATCCTTACTTGTGTATTATTTTGGCAACTATTAGGCGATTTTTATTCAGCTTAGGATGAGACGTTGGCTCGCTAGAGGTCCTTCCTAAGCTTAATAAAATCGTCTACATGTAGCTGAGATCAAATATCAAAAGGCAATACCGGTAGTGAAAGTGTTAACCCTTTTAGGAGCATGACGCGTTGTAGCAGTTTCTTATGGCTATTATTAGACAATGTTATACAGCTTAGGAAAGACCTCCAGCAAGCCAAGGGGTAAAGTCGAACTTGATTAACCTTTTGACTCATGCAAAGGGGTCCAGAAACTCTCCCTTAATAGAATGTTAGCCCCTTTGATTCCATGAGATTTTTACCTTGACATATAAACCGCCCTTCGCTCCACACTTAACTTGATTACATCCGGGCCCGACTTGTCTCTACAGGAATACTGTTAACTGTAATTAGTAGGCGGGTGCCCAACCCTGAAAGGGGTTGAAATAGGGGAGCTATCCCCCCGTCAAAGGCGGCTTTCTAGGGCCTTTCCTAGCTGATGCTGAGAGGATTGGGTTCTAGTCATGTGATGATGGGCTGGTCTATCAGAGTGAGAACTGAACAATCTCTGCCATACCCATAGCTTACTCTGACTGTTCCTTAACTTATATATTTTCTAGATCTCAAGTGACGGCGTCTCTTCCGTGGATTGACCTCCCAATCTACCAAGATTGGAAGCCAAAGCGTCACATTTTTCCCTTGCCCCTCAACTTTCTCTTCATAATTGCTGAGAGGCACAGGGCCCTGGGTGGGGCTGTGGTTTCCCGGACGTTTCCGCACCCTCCTCAGCTCCCCGCCATGGAGTGGCTTCGGTCACCCAGGCTTTATTGTGGTCGGCGGGGAGGGTTCTGTGGGGGCACTCGGTTATGGCCTTGGAATTGCTCGGGGCCTTGGGGCTGTTCGGCCAGGCAGCTTGGGGAACAACAAAAACAACAACAACAACTGTAATTAGTACTAAGGGGGTACTGCTTGGTTTTTGGTCTATTATATATTTTTTTCCTCGCTAGACCTCCATCAAGCTTAAACAAACACCCCCTAGACCCTCTTTCAAGATAAATTTGTGCATTTTTCGGTAGCAAAATTTCCCGGCTGAAGACCGGTTTCTTCCTAAATTAGAGGCTCGCTATCGCTCGCCAGGAAAAATAATCACCTAAAGGGCACGAAAGGTCTTGACATTGACAACAACATGAGGCGAAAGGTCTCAAAATCGCCAAACTAACTGAACGAACGTCTTAAAACCTCAGAACTAATATGCTAAACATGAGGGAGAAGGGAGACCAGAAAAAGCGAGTTCTACCCCCTTAATGTAATTACTATAACATTTGGTGACTAACGTATGAGCCCAGAGGAGGTATAATGCTGTGGTATAAAGTCATTAATTACACTTGGAATACTTCTTGTGTACTGTGTGCGTGGTTTCTTATCTTCTGGTTAGGCAGGGCGATGTTGTAGTAACAATTAAAGTTAATGGAAACATGAAAGGGAAAATGTGTGTGTGTGCGTGTGCGTGTGTGGCTTTTCTTATCTTCAGGCTAGGCAGGGTGATGCTGCAAAAATAGTTAATGTTAATAATGGAAAGAGAGAGGGAAAAAGTGTGTGTGTGTGTGTGTGTGTGTGTGTGTGTGTGTGTGTGTGTGTGTGTGTGTGTGAGAGAGAGAGACAGACAGACATATAGAGATAGATAGAGACAGACAGACAGACAGACAGACAGACAGAAGGAAGGAAGGGGGCGGGGGATCAGGAGGAGGAGTAGCGAAGATTCTTGCAGAGAAAAGAAGAACAATCTAAAACACCTGCAGGTTCTCTAGAAAGTGAGAGGGGGAGATACATGTGATAAATGGAGCGGAATGGGATAATTGGCCAGATAAAATGATCGGGAAGGAAAAATGTGTACGAACAAAATGTGTACGAACAAAATGTGTACGAACAAAATGTGTACGAACAAAATGTGTACGAACAAAATGTGTACGAACAAAATGTGTACGAACAAAATGTGTACGAACAAAATTCCAGCGGTGAAAAACTTAATGAGTTTGTAAGGAAAAAATAAGAACAAAGGGATCTGTAAGTGGAATGACTTAATATATATTATATAATGGGGAAACGTGGGTGTATAACACTGTGCGTCTAAAAATATATCTATTTATCTATCCATGTATCTCTATATTTATCTATCTATCTATCTGTCTATGTATCTATCTGTCTATGTATCTATCTGTCTATGTATCTATCTATGTATCTATATATCTATACATATCTATAAATCCATCTCTCTCTCTCTCTCTCTCTCTCTCTCTCTCTCTCTCTCTCTCTCTCTCTCTCTCTCTCTCTCTCTCTCTCTCTCTCTCTATAAACTTTATGTGTGTGACTGTGCGTGTAAGTATATTTATGGCTTGTAAAATGATGTTTGATAAAAAAGGAGGTAATACTGAATCATGCAGTGAGTCGGCGACAGGTCAGTTGAACCAGTGCCACTTCAACCAGTGCCACTTTAACCAGTGCTAACTCAACCAGTGGCCACTTCAACCAGTGACCATTTTAACCAGTAGGTTAGGTTAGGTTAGGTTAGGTTAGGTTAGGTTACTGGTTAAAATGGTCACTGGTTGAAATGGTCACTGGTTGAAGTGGCCACTGGTTGAGTTAGCACTGGTTAAAGTGGCACTGGTTGAAGTGGCACTGGTTCAACTGACATGGAACCAGTGAGTCACTTGGATTCTTATGCTAGTATCTCATAATCAATGTATTGGTAAGATGTGGCTAATCGAATTCAAAATAATATATTACACACATGCACAGACACATACGCACTCAGAGAGAGAGAGAGAGAGAGAGAGAGAGAGAGAGAGAGAGAGAGAGAGAGAGAGAGAGAGAGCACAAAGGGCATTCATATTCTTGGTTGTAAAGCCGTCTTGAGCTTGTCCTGATTCACGATCCTTGGAACCAATTACCCTATGTTAATATTGCTGCATAATCCGTTAGTTGTAAATTAGCATGGCAACAGATTTAGAGAGAGAGAGAGAGCAGATCAAAACCTGTGATTTCTACGAACAGAAAATAATGTCAATCCCCCTACATTTCTTATCACTTGCTACGTAGATCGTCAATGTCGTTAAGCTTAATAGATATTACGGATTCCTACATTTACTTTTATTTCATCAATGCATTGGAGCCACCGCAAATCACCACTAATATTAACAGCTATTTGTTGTTATGACAGTTGAAATCGAGGATCACATGGTTTCATTAATTTCATTGGGAGGTGTTTGGTGTTGAAAGTTAAATTTATACATTAGATTATTACAGTATTAATTTGATAATTGCTCTCAGTGTTTGGATATTTTCAGGAGAGAATGATAATATAGAGTAGCAAGGAAAATTGGTGAAAGTGGCAAGACAAATGTAAAACGATTCAGGAACATTAACATATTGAAAAAGAAAATTATCGGAAAGACGTTTAAGGATTGAAGTGATATATTAATGAAAACGACATTCTGATAAGAATGGAAATTTATGAAAAGTACGATTATATATTTAAAGAAAGTCATGTTGATAAAATCGGAGAAAATTATATAAGAACTCGCAATACCGACAAAGAATACTCAAAATATAATACTTCCCAATATATTCAGCCAATAATATTTTACGAGAGGACTAATTTTAATGTGACGGAAAATATAGAAACTTACTAAAATATTCAAAGGTCCACTGGCTTCAGCGAAATGGTGTTATCTACTTTATTCCATTAGATACATTTAGAATGCTTGCCACCCAATAGGTAGAAATGTCAATTACATGATTAAATCATTTTTGAGTAATTAAATGCCAAGGAGTCAAGATTTCAAAACTCATCTAAATATAAAAACTATTGTTTGGTAAAAGAAAAACATATTGATACTCGTCATCAACTAATATAATTGATAAAACAATAACATCACTTTACTTCTATGTTCTGTGTGTAGTAAAGAAAATATACCCCAAACGCACAAACAATATTTTCATTAATTTATTCTACAGAAAAGCCGAGTCCTTCAAAGTTGGCTATCGTTTTTATGTGTTGTGGTTTGGGGCTGGTCTCTCTGCCGTTTCAGTGATGAGGCGTCTGGGGGTTGCAGTTTCCCGGAAGTCTCAGTCGGATGTAGTCGTTTTTCCCATGGCACACATTTCGTTCAGGGTTACTGGTTATACTCACAATCATATACAGTATATGATCTCTATTGTAAAACAATTATGCTTAATTTTAACAAATATAATGCATTAATAAATGTTTTAATCGGTTAAGTATTCTATTTTGAATAGATGAACCCCAAAACACTGTTTATGTATACAATTTGTGTTACAATTACAGTAAGTGTTCGAGTGTTTACAGTGTTGGCGATGGGAAGCACTCAAGTTATAATCCACGGGAGGTGTCTTATAGAATTATAAACCTCAAATGTACTATATGTGTGTCAACCTTTCAAGATAGGAGGACGCGTTTCTTCCTTTTGTGCTGGGTATTAGTAGACGATTATATTCAGTTTAGGAAGGAACTGTTCGAGTCAGAGGGTATATATGCATTACGATAAAACCTTTCGAATACAAATACATTACAGGAACATGCACTAATATTCTCTTTCTTCCTACCGGCGGAATTCTAAAACTGAATCTTTATTTAAAAGACAACGTTTCATGCAAGCTTCCCAGTTGTATTAATCATCTTGCATTTAACACGGAAATGTTTATAATAGTACTCTCGTCTGGAATCTGTATTTAACATTAAAATAACAAACTTTCGTACTGGAGAGTATTTGTTAAATTAAGCTTTCAGTACATTAAATAACTTCAACTATATTAGAGAGAACTTGCACACTGTAATGGACATTTAATTACAGACAATCTAGTCAAACTAATGTATAATGAATGCTCAGTTTGTTTGTTTTTTTACTTATTTTATTTTGCAAAGTGGTGGAATAGGGAGGCCAAGGGAATACAGTATATAAAACATCTTTAACATTATTTTATAAAAGATCTAGAAATGCAATTGCTGTCATTCTGGATAACTTCTATATTGTCATTAAGGGGAGATGGGCTGGTTTTTCTGACCCCCTTCTCCCTCTTGTTTAATCAATTTTTTTTTTTTTTTTTTTTTTTTTTTTTTTTTTACTACGTTCAACTCATTAATTTGACGATTCTATGACTTTACACCCCATTTCTTTCTTAATATTATGACCTTTCGTGCCATTTAGGTGTCGATGTTTTTTTTTCTGGTGAGCGATAGCGAGCTTGTGGAAGACTTGCTAAGAGTGGAAATTTTGTTCACCAAAATTTTTACAAATTTATCTTGAAGTGGGTTCTAAAGGGGGGGGGGCCTCCCCCTCCCCTATGTTGTAATAAATTACAATTACTATGTTGTAATTAATGAATGTAAGCTGTAATTCTTTACAGCTTGATGGAGGTCTAGGGAGGAAACTAAGAATATAATAAATACACGACAAACATCGACCTAAAAAATTAACCATCCCCCCCCCCCCCCCTCCCCCTGAAGTCCCCGATGCTCCGATTGTAAACACTACCTCTTTGACTGACATCCCAGAGCCCCCCCCCCCCACCCCCCCTTTCCCCCTTTTGTATTGTTCTCCAGGATAACAGGCCTCATTATAATAGTGAGCCTGGCCAACTGTGGTCACGTCCCACCCCTCACTAATTATAACTAGAGAGAGAGAGAGAGGGTATGTATTTGTGTGGGAGAGAGTGTTTTATGTGTGAAAGAGTGTGTGTAAGAGTGTGTATGTGCCTGAGATAGTGTGTGTGACTGAGATAGTGTGTGTGAGAGTGTGTATGTGTGTGTGTGTGTGTGTGAGCGAGAGAGAATATATGAATACAATTTGTTACGTCTGGTTAGGTCTGAAGTGGCTCTACGTCCTGTTCCTTTGTCCATAATGGTGGTGCAGGTCCAGTATCATCATTTGAGGCACTTAGCTGGAGTTTGATAGGGAAGGATATAGATGTCTAGAGCGATGTACTATATTGTTAATACATTCGGTCTTTTGACGACATAAAGGACAAGGAACTCATTTTATACGGCACACGCGCGCCCGCACATACAAACACACACACACACACTCACACACACACACACACACACACACACACACACACACACACACACACACACACACACACACACACACACACACACACACACACACACACACACACCCACACACACACACACACACACACACACAGAGCGAGAGCGAGATAGAAGCATGAGGTAACTGAGGACTTTTGTGTATACTCACATTTTCAAGGATAGGGATATATAGGGGTTGGTATTTTTTCAGGCTTTATAGATACATTTATCTCTGCATTTGTGGAAGATAAGATAAGATTTTGGGTAATTTGTTTTGATTGTTTTTCTTTCATTATATTTAATGAACATTAATAGGCTATATTTTGGGAGGATTTTTTCGGACTGATTAAATCACAAAATAAACAATTGATTTTAGTTGGATTCTTTTTTAGGGAGTTTTTCTAACTAATATCTATCCACAAAATTACTTCAGGTTTATCCTTAAACAATTGATGTTGGAAGTAGCTACTGGTTTATTAAGAACCTAACTGAATAGTATTCAATATTCAGGTTATAATCATTATAATAACAAACGTTAAATATATATAAGCAAAATTATGACATATCAATAAAAAAAAAGATACAGAAACCCATTGAGCTCCATAAAGTGTAATCTAAATATTTACCAACGTCACTAAATCTCTTGTTCACACACCCCTTCCGTCGCCTCATCAAGGAGCGTACACAGCATAACGAGCTAAATTGACCACTTGCGAGTTTCGGGCTATAAGGAAGGTGGAGCTGTAGCCATCGATATTTAGCGGAATTGCAAACTAAAATACGGTCGTAGTACTTATATACATACATTAAACCAAATACGGTCGTAGTACTTATATACATACATTAAACCAAATACGGTCGTAGTACTTATACATACATTAAACCAAATACGGTCGTAGTACTTATATACATACATTAAACCAAATACGGTCGTAGTACTTATATACATACATTAAACCAAATACGGTCGTAGTACTTATATACATACATTAAACCAAATTAGTCATACTTTATATCCATCAGAAACCTACACTATTTTTGCATTTCTATTATATGACGATGTTTACGGCTCCAACTTAATTATAGCCTGAAACTCGCAAGTGGTAAATTGGACGTGGTGGAGCAGATGAATTTACCCTCATCGCCTTATTGGCCTTCCGACTCCTTTTGTTCATTCAATATCAGTAGACCAGAAATCGTGAACCCTAACCTCTGTAACTCAAAAAGGGCTGGAACAATTTGGCTGTGAATTTCCACACCTATTCCCTGGCTAACTTGCTGTTAGTTTTATAATTTTAATCCGTCGTGGCATTTTCCCATTATGTTGGGGTTCTGCTAACGTAACGCCTATTCCAAAAGGATCATCTCCCACTGTTCTCCCAGAAGAGTATAGACGTACAGTATATCCATTACTCCGATTTTATCAAAGGTCTTTGAACGCCTATTGGCCAAGCGACTCCTAGCTTTGACCAATAAATTTAATTTGTTGCCTCCAAACCAGTTTGGGTTTAGGAAGGGCTTAGGTACCAGTGATGCTCTTCTTGTCCTCACTCATGATCTCCAAGCTTCATTGGATGCTGGACATGAATCAAGATTAATATCTCTAGATTTTAGTTCCGCTTTTGATCTAGTTAATCATAAGGCTCTATTATTCAAACTCAGTTCCATGGGGATTGGTGGTTCAGTTTTAAATACAACTTCTACGTTTTTAACTAACAGACACAACGTGTGGTAGTTGATGGCAATTTTAGTTCTTTTAACATTGTTAAATCTGGTGTACCTCAGGGTAGTGTACTGGGCCCTCTGCTTGTTATCCTTTTTACTAGTGATATGTGGTGTGGAGCTTCCTCTAAAATTATTGCTTATGCAGATGATGCCTCATTATATGCACCCATTACTTCACCCTGCTGAGAGAGATTTGATCGCCAATACTCTGAAAGATGATATACTAATAATTATTAGTTGGTGTGATCATTGGGGTATGAAGCTGAACTCTGCTAAAACACATAGCCTTTTAATTAGTAGATCTAGGACACCTTTTCCTTTGCATCCTGAAATTATAATAAATGATTCTGTAATCAATCAATGTACCAAACTTAGTTTACTGGGTGTGACTCTTGATTCAAAACTTACTTCTGAGACACACTTACGCTCAGTTGCCTCATCTATACCTCAGAAAGTTGGTCTACTACGTAAATGAAAACAGATTTATTCAAGTGATGCTATTGTTCGGAACTTTTTTACTCTTTTATTTTACCCTTCTTTGAGTACTGCTCTCCTGTGTGGCTCTCTGCCGCAGATTCCAATATGAGGCTTCTGGATCGTGCTTTTATCCAGATAAAGTTTCTGTTGCCTGACCTGGATGTTAACCTTGAACATCGTCGCCTTGTTGGGTCTTTGACTCTATTTCATAAGATATTTCTTAATGCTGATCATCGTTACATTCTAAAATTCCACCACCTTTTCGGCCTGTTCGTGTGACTAAATATTCCTTGAAGTTAAATAATCAGGCCTTTGCTCATGTTCATTGTAACACGTCACAATATTCAAGATGTTTTATCCCATCAATCACATAATTCTGGAATACACTCCCTAATGAAGTAGTGAATGAGGAGAGTTCCCAGGTTTTCAAGACGAGGGATAACGCCTTTTTAGTCAGCTAGTTATATCTTCCTGGCTATTTGTGCCCCCCACTGAGACCCTTCGGGGTATATAGTCTCCTCACTGCTCTTTGGTGGGGCAGTATCTGATAATAATAATAATAATAATTCTTCCTGGATGGTAGAAATAATACCTTGATTACTCTAGTCGATTATGATGATCCCATGCTTTCATTAATTTGATTAAGAGGTGTTTGGGGTTGAGAGTTAAATTAATTAATTAGATTATTTCTATATGTTCAGGAACAGTTCTTAGCGATATCGGTCCTTTGAGGTCTGTGCCCCATAGATTGTGTTTTCCTCTCACATAAATAGTAAGCTATTCAGTGTGCAGATGTGTCTGATTACATGATTAGATTGATATCCAATACTCGATAAATGGATATTTATAGTAATCATGTACTTAACCTTTAACTGTCTTGGTGGTGTAGTGATTAGAGTGTTTAAGATCTGTATGTGGTATCCCCGGTTCCAATCATCCCGGGAGGATCACATGCTTTCATTAATTTCAGTGGGAGGTGTTTGGGGTTCGGAGTGAAATTAATAAATTATATTATAAAGGTTGGTAGTCATGATGTTTGGCCTACCTATAATCAATGGAATATAGGTTTCCTTAACCCCTTCTGTACCTGCGACGACTTTTGAATTGTATTTTAGCTATAGTTAGACGATTGTGTGCAGTTTAAGAAGGATCTGTGGTAGCAACATTGGTTAAGCGAGACAATTCGAAGCATGTTTATTGCTGGAGGCTCAATTGAAACTGAATAAAAGCATGTAATAGTAGCCAGAATAAAGCTAAAAGGACGGCGCCGGTACAGAAGGAGTTAATTTCCTTGTTAGTCCATGGGCCAGGATAAATAATCGGTCCCATCAAAGAGGGCTTTTATTTTTGTATTTTTTTCCCCACAACATTATGTCCTTATTATTGTGGATATGTTATTTTGATATGATAATCTTGACCATTGAGTTCCCATCATTAAACATAGCATTTTATTGGAGTTTAGACTGCAAGTTTGACCCCCGTGCATGGTATGGTACCGACAAATTTACACATTTATCTCAAAGAGAGGTCTTGGGTGTTTTGTTTTTGTTTTAACATAATAGGGAGCAAACTAATAACACAACAATTTCAACAATTAGTAAATAAATATATAAATAAAAAGATGTATATAAATATAATTATTAATTCCCCTACCAATGAAATAATTATAATGTCTGAGAAAGGTTTGCTCCTGGTACTATAGTAATTAATGATAACATGTGTCTTTCCTAAACTGCATCAAACCATCTAGTAAAAGCGATAATACATGTATAATTAAGAAACGCGTCATCGTATCCTGGAAGTGTTAAGTGATAACGGCCAGGCAGCTTGGGGAACAACAACAACAACAACAACAACGGTTAGGCGTTAGAATACGTAGAAGTCGTTTGTCAAATTTACATATATTTCCATCACAAAAATGAGGTGACGTAAATTGATGGCGAAGATGGCAGCTGGGGATAGATCAGAGGGCATATTTGTTCACAACGTAGGTACAATGTTAAGGGGGGTCACCTGCTTGTTTTTATCTTTCTCTCCTTTTCTCTCTATCTCTGGCTTGTATCCATTCGGCTCCATTCAGCCAACTGTTTTAAGACGTTTATCCCCATCGAGGCGAGCGATAGCGAGCCAGCATTGTATGGAGAAATCCGAGCCGTAGAAATTTTTCTATCGAAAAATGTATAAATTTAGCTTGCTGTAACAAAAATATATATATATGCTCGCTCGCTACCGCTTGCCAGGAACATATTGACACCTGGATGGGGGTAAACGTCTTAAAACAGTAGGATGAATGGGGCCGAATGGATACAAGCCAAAGAGAGAGGGAGAGAGAGAGAAAAAAACCGGTGGCCCCCCTTAAGATTGTGTGGGATTATGGAAGGTTTGAAGGTGGTAATTAAAGTGTCCATGGTATTATACCCTATAAAGGTATAGTAGTAACAATTGACCACTTGTGAGTTTTAGACTATAAGGAAGTTAAAACCGTAAATACCGATATTAAACAGACATGCAATAACAATGCGGGTTTCTGATGGATAGACAGTATGCTGAACTGCGTCTTATGTATTTATAGATGCACTATAACCGTATATTAGCTTGGAATTCTGCTAAATATCGATGTCTACAGCTCCAACTTCCTTATACCTGAAACTCGCAAGTGGTCAATTAACCCATTTATATACGAAGATAAATGTGTATCAAATAATCAAGGGTAACTCTCTATCAATATACCCAACTGGATTTAATTTATCTTTGTTTAGACCCTTGCTTTGTTTACAGTGTGGTAGATGTCTTACATTTGGAAACCCATTAACGCCATCAGACAGTACACTAGGACCATACGGCTGGCAAAGTGTAGATAGCAGAGAAGGGGTGTTGTAGATAGAGGAAGCTGTTGGAGTGGGTTTGGTATAATACGGCTGGCAAAGTGTAGATAGCAGAGAAGGGGTGTTGTAGATAGAGGAAGCTGTTGGAGTGGGTTTGGTATAACACGGCTGGGAAAGTGTAGATAGCAGAGAAGGTGTTGTGGATAGAGGAAGCTGTTGGAGTGGGTTTGGTATAATACGGCTGGGAAAGTGTAGATAGCAGAGAAGGGGTGTTGTAGATAGAGGAAGCTGTTGGAGTGGGTTTGGTATAATACGGCTGGGAAAGTGTAGATAGCAGAGAAGGGGTGTTGTAGATAGAGGAAGCTGTTGGAGTGGGTTTGGTATAATACGGCTGGCAAAGTGTAGATAGCAGAGAAGGGTTGTTGTAGATAGAGGAAGCTGTTGGAGTGGGTTTGGTATAATACGGCTGGCAAAGTGTAGATAGCAGAGAAGGGGTGTTGTAGATAGAGGAAGCTGTTGGAGTGGGTTTGGTATAATACGGCTGGGAAAGTGTAGATAGCAGAGAAGGGTTGTTGTAGATAGAGGAAGCTGTTGGAGTGGGTTTGGTATAATACGGCTGGCAAAGTGTAGATAGCAGAGAAGGGGTGTTGTAGATAGAGGAAGCTGTTGGAGTGGGTTTGGTATAATACGGCTGGGAAAGTGTAGATAGCAGAGAAAAATGTCCCGGCCGAAGGCCGATTCCTCTTAAAATTTCAGGCTCGCTTCCGCTCGCCAGGAAATAATCGACACCTAAATGGCACAAAAGGTCTTATAATTGACAACGAAATGAGTCGAAAGGTGTTACAATCGCCAAACTAATGGGCCGAACGTCTTATAATCTCAAAACAATTGAAACTAACACAAGGGAGAAAGGGGACCAGAAACACGAATCCTCTCCCCTTAACCTCAACAGTCCATCAGCCTCACCTTAACATAGATGATTTTCTGTCCCGTATAATCATCTACCTTTAGGACTCGAAGGGGTAAATACGATCTCAATAAACCCTCTGAATAACTTAGGTCCTTCTTAAACTGCATACAATTGTCTAACTTTAGACAGAATCAAAGGTAAAAAGACATTATCGTGTTGAAGGGGATAAGGGGGGTCACCTGTTTTTGTTTTCTCTTTCTCTCCTGTTCTCTCTTTCTCTGGCTTGTATCCATTCGGTCCCATTCAGCCAACTGTTTTAAGACGTTTATCCCCATCCTGGTGTCGACTTCTTCCTGGCGAGCCATAGCGAGCCAGCATTGTATGGAGAAATCCGGCGTCGCCGGAGAAATTTGTCTATGGAAAAATTTACAAATGTAGCTTGCTGTCAAAACAAATATACTGTATATATATATATGCTGGCTAGCTACCCAACGCCAGGAAAATATTGACACTTGGATGGGGGTAAGCGTCTTAAAACAGTAGGCTGAATGGGGCCGAATGGATACAAGCCAAAGAGAGAGGGGGAGAAAGAGACAATAAAGCGAGGTGGGCTCCCCTTAAGGGTGAGGGAGGAGGTGGAGGTGGAGGAGAGATCAAAGGCTGCATTTTGTTATCGTTAATGCTTTTAAGTTTTCTTGGATATTATTTTTAACTAGTAGGATTTTTGCTACTTTGTGTGTTCCGTACTTTTCTTCTGGTCAAACCCTCTTAAGGTCTTATATTTTTTGTAGTAAGTATTTTTGTCTCATAAACATATGCTATATTTTTATAGTAAGGTTTTTTATTTGTTACTCATTAACCTTATCATACTTGCTATATGTCTTATTTCATATAAAAATACACTCTAACCATTCACCTTAATACTTTTAACCACACTGTTATATTATTTTAGATGTATACTTTTTTACTATATTAGAATAAGATATATATCCTAATATATATATTTCACTCCACACACCAAACACATACTCGAGGTAGGCAGATTGGGGTTAGGCATCTTAATTATCCTAGGCTATATAAATATATTGATGTTTGTATTTTGGGACGAGAACAATAATATTACTTTAGTCATTTATCTCGAGCAGTATTGCATGCATACAAGACTGTTTCCGTATACTAGGACGTACTTATACTAGGACGTACTTATACTAGGACGTACTTATACTAGGACGTACTTATACTAGGACGTACTTATACTAGGACGTACTTATACTAGGACGTACTTATACTAGGACGTACTTATACTAGGACGTACTTATACTAGGACGTACTTATACTAGGACGTACTTATACTAGGACGTACTTATACTAGGACGTACTTATACTAGGACGTACTTATACTAGGACGTACTTATACTAGGACGTACTTATACTAGGACGTACTTATACTAGGACGTACTTATTTTATATTTTATAGCTATTATTATGGTGGTGGACAGGAGTGAATGGAGAATGCTTGTGAATAGTTGAGTGAACACGTGGTCATTTGGAGTAAGCTAGGGCGCAAGTTCGACTAGATAATAGTCCATCAGGACGTACTTAATACTAGGACGTACCTGTACAGTGTGGTGGGAGGGCTTGTGGCTTTGGCTCCGCTGCATGTCTGCCTGCCGAGATCGGAACCTCTCCTGGTGGTCAGGGGCCGGGGGAGTGCTGAAGCGACCTTGGTAACTTATACTAGGGTCTTCTCCTGGGTGACCTGGATGTGTGTGAGTTTGTGTTTTTTATCTGTGTTTATTTTTTGTTTTATGTTGTTTTTGTGTTTTCCCTGTTCTTGCTCTGTCTTGAGTCGGCTACCCCCAAAATGGGGATTGGGCCTGAGCATATAGATAGAATAGATAGCTATTATTAAACGATTTTACTATGATTAGGAAGTGTATATGGAAATCAGAGTTAAATGCTACAAACTTCACCCTTTTAACATCCACATATCCGTCTTAAGCTACTTTAAAACTTTTATTAATTGCCAGTATACACTGTTAAAACCCCTCATGATCATCAACGGATAATTCGGTCATTATATATATATATATATATATATATATATTGTATATATATATATATATATATATATATATATATATATATATATATATATATATATATATATATATATATATATACTTCGTCACGTCATCATAATATTGTCCCTAGAATTTGTGTCCATCGATCGTACCTTTATTTTGGATAATGTCGCATTCGTATTGGATAACATTCTTATACTACTTATTGGATAACATTCGTATTGGATAACATTCTTATACTACTTATTGGATAACATTCGTATTGGATAACATTCTTATACTACTTATTGGATAACATTCGTATTGGATAACATTCGTATTGGATAACATTCTTATACTAGTTTTCTTTACATGGAACTATTATAGTAAAACTCAATTCCAAAGACATTCATTAGGTGCATACTGATGATAGCTAATGAGTGGACATCCTAACACGTGGATTAATATTAGACATTGGATTCATGATCCCTGATATGCTTATAACGATATAATAGACCTTCAGTGATTCGACTCCTAGCACAATCCAACGACTGACAATCAAGACGCCTTCTGTTATTGTTCTCCCCGATAATAGGATAGACCTAGTATAATTAGCAGACCTCATTAACTAGAATGGCAGACCGATTGTTATAACAAGTCCAAGTCTCACTAATTATACCAAAACCGGTTGAGGACCAGAAAATCAGACTGGGACGATGTGGAGAGAGAGAGAGAGAGAGAGGGGGGGGGGAGGGAGAGAGAGAGAGAGAGTACAAAAGAGTACGAAGGAAATCAAGCAACAACAGATCTAGTGACTCTTCTGGGCTGCTTTTCCTCCAAAACACTGGGGATCAAGTGTCCAAACAGTGGTTTAGAGTGGGTAAGGGAACATTGGTAAGGGAACTACTGCCCTGGATCTAATGTCCGTGGCAGGAAGTTAGTAGAGGACAGATGGGTTAGTAACTGAAGGGGGGATAAAATACAATTATTCATTAATTTTACAAACGCAGTCAGTCGCGGGTTTGATGCGAGATATTTGTCTACGCGAAGTTTAAATTAATCAACGGTGCTGCAGTCTGTAGTGTCTCGGGGAAGCCTATTCCACAAGTTGACAACTCGATTGAAGAAGAAATTCTTAGATTCGTGTGAGTTAAAAGATTTACCAATAATGTTTGCAACCGTTTCCCCGCGTGTAATTAGATTGGTCGATAGTGAAGTACTTATTACATTTCATATTGTCGATGCCTTTGATGATTTTGAACACTTGAATTAAGTCACTTCTTAATCTGCGCTGGGTTTAAGTAAATATATTTAATTCTCTAAGACGCTCCTCGTATGGTTTGTTCTTTAGGCTAGGTATAATTTTGGTAACTCTACGTTGAACTCATTCTAGCTTGTCTATATCTTTTCGGTAATAAGGGCACCCGGATTGTACGCAGTATTCGAGAGAGAGAGAGAGAGAGAGAGAGAGAGAGAGAGAGAGAGAGAGAGAGAGAGAGAGAGAGAGAGAGAGAGAGAGAGAGAGAGAGAGAGAGAGAGAGAGAGAGAGAGAGAGAGAGAGAGAATACATTAATATATTATTTTACCTGGTGTTCGGGCCTCCATTGGTCTGAAATGGCTCTAGGTACGGTCCATTACTCTTAAATTGGTGTACAGGTCCAGTATGATAATTGGTGTACAGGACCAGTATGATAATTGGTGTACAGGTCCAGTATGATAATTGGTGTACAGGTCCAGTATGATAATTGGTGTACAGGTCCAGTATGATAATTGGTGTACAGGTCCAGTATGATAATTGGTGTACAGGTCCAGTATGATAATTGGTGTACAGGTCCAGTATGATAATTGGTGTACAGGTCCAGTATGATAATTGGTGTACAGGACCAGTATGATAATTGGTGTACAGGTCCAGTATGATAATTGGTGTACAGGTCCAGTATGATAATTGGTGTACAGGTCCAGTATGATAATTGGTGTACAGGACCAGTATGATAATTGGTGTACAGGTCCAGTATGATAATTGGTGTACAGGTCCAGTATGATAATTGGTGTACAGGTCCAGTATGATAATTGGTGTACAGGACCAGTATGATAATTGGTGTACAGGACCAGTATGATAATTGGTGTACAGGTCCAGTATGATAATTGGTGTACAGGTCCAGTATGATAATTGGTGTACAGGTCCAGTATGATAATTGGTGTACAGGTCCAGTATGATAATTGGTGTACAGGTCCAGTATGATAATTGGTGTACAGGTCCAGTATGATAATTGGTGTACAGGTCCAGTATGATAATTTCCGGCACTTTGGGGGGGATCTCATATTAACCCTCTCAGACATATGACGCAATTTTGAGCCTATTGGAGATACTTTAAAGCCTTTGTTATCGTCAGGGGTATTTAGAAACCTTTATTTTAGTTACTTCAACCTCTGCAGTTGTCTTTGAGTTAGCTGTGGGCAGAAAACTAATTTTGGAGAGGTAATTATAAGAGTGAGAGAACTCTATTTCTTATTGCTAATCTGGCAACCTCTGCATCATAAATGCGTGAAAGGGTTAAATGGTATACAGTATATACGGTATAATTATACAGTATATACAGTATATATATATACAGCGTGTTTCTGAACTTTACCGACAAACTTTGTGGGTTAATAGATGAACAGAATCTAAGTATACATGCCTAATTAAAAATATAACGTTAATGCATTATAAGAGAGGTACAGGACCTGCTAGCAGAAACTGCTAACAACGAGTTTACATAACTTGAAACAAGAATATGATGTCGTTAATAACTGGCAATGCAAAGTACAAATCATACTTAGCATGAATAATGTTATGGAAGACATGAAACGGAAAACATTTGTCCAATGGAGCTTAGCACTTTTGTGCTTATCCTATGCTAAACTCGCTAGTATGAAATGCTAAACAGAGACATTACTGGCTGTGATAAAGGCAACGCCCCATTTACGTGAACAAAATAGCCTACACAGCCACAGCCTGTGGCCGAACAATCGAACACGTAAAATCCCCCCCCCCCCCCCCCTCTCACCTCTCCCCCACATCCCTGTCCTTTCTCGGGTAATCGAGGGAAGGTTTTAAAGCTTCTCTTACTAGCGGACCTGACTATGTCAATCTGTATCTGTCTGTAGCTTGAGTTCTGCGTTGTTTTGGTATGATTCATGCACCAGCGATAATCCATAAAAAACGTAGGATTTAGCGTTACTAATACAGTACTGAAATTATGGAATACGTAGGGCCTATCCATGTTCCGATGGTTCGTTTGGGTATTGTAGGGTTCATACAGTATTGAGCTAGGAGTTGTCCCACAGCCTCGGGTTCAATAATTCGAAGCCTACGGATCTGACGAATCCCGTGTTTGAGATACTGTACTGTTTTGTTAACCGTTCTGACACTTGGCTACGGCGTTGCCTTCGTCACAACCAGTACGGTAAAGCCTCTGTCTATCATTTTACACCAGTGTTGTCAGCATTTTCTGCTAGCAGGTCCTGTACCTCTCTTATATTACGTTTACGTTATTATTTTTACTTAGGCATTTATATTTCGGATCTCCCCATCAATTAACCCACAAAGTTTGTCGGTAAAGTTCGGAAACACGCTATACAGTATATACAGTATATATATATTTATATATATATATATATATATATATATATATATATATATATATAATATATATATTATATATATATATATATATATATATATATATATATATATATATATATATATATATATATATATATATATACCGGTATACATATATATATATATACAGTATATAGATAGATAGATAGATAATAAAACACGCAGGAAAAATAATAACATTGGAACACCTAGCTTTCGTCTATTCGCTCAAGACATCTTCAGGGTGATACCCTGAAGATATCTTGAGAGAATAGACGAATTAATTTATCACACGAATATGGGATTTAACCTTTATATATACTGTATATATACAGTGTTCACATAGTCAAGGGTAGGTAGATAGGGGTAGGCATCTTATCCCAAGCTTTATTAATACATTTCTCCCTGCATTTAAAGACGAAAAGGATACATTTAGTAATTTATCTCGACCGGCTTCCAGTCATATTCAATTTTTAACAATATATTATAATGAGGGAGTTAGTTTATCGGACATGAAATAACCCAAGTAAATATGTTGTGTTGAATAACGGTACTGGTTTAGCTTAATAAGAAACTATCGGAACCAGTGTAACATGTTCAGTGTATAACGATAACAAACATTAACCATATATAATAATATACTACTTACTTATAAATACAGATAGAGAGACACATTGAGCTACATCGAGTGTATCCTAATATTTACCAACAAGTTACCAAATCCGTCAATCAACCACCCCATCTGTCGCCTCATCAAGGAGTGTAGATAGATAAATAGATAGATAGATATCTGTTTATTGGCACAAAATAACATCGTTAAATACATAAAAAATGGTCCAAGTTACAAACACAAACACTTCACACAGCATAACGAGGCAAAGTGACCGTGGAGGAGCAGGTGAAATTACCCTCATCACCTTCATGAAATTCACACTCCTTGGTTTTCTTACCTTCCCTCTACTTTCGTGTATTAAAAGAAAATAATAGTAATAAACTAATAATTATTATGTTCTATCCAACAACCAACTCTACTCCTAAAATCGATTAATGAAATATTACAAACACATGTGGCAGTCCGTGGATTCGAACCCATATATCAGATTTATCAGATTTAGGAAAATCTGATAAATCATAAGAAGAGAGTTATATCGTCCCTTGCATCAGATGTGAGTGGGCTATTAAGGGGCTAGTGCTTGTTTTGGGGGGCTACTTATTATTTCATTTATTAATTATTGAGTTACCTCGCTAGACCTCCATCAAGCTTAAAAACACACCCCTTATACACTCTTTCAAAATATATTTGTACATTTTTCGGTAGAAAAAATTCCCGGCCAAAGGCCGGTTCATTCATAAATTACAGGCTCGCTAACGCTCGCCAGGAAAAATTCGACACCTAAACGGCACGAAAGGTCTTAATATTGACAAAGTAATGGGGCGAAAGGTCTCAAAATCGGCAAACTAGTGAACGAACGTCTTAAAATCGCCAAACTAATGGGTCTAAAGATGAGGGAGAAGGGGTCCATAAAAAGCGAGTACGTCCCCCTTAACCACAATTATTAACCACAACACAATGTTATTAGTGTTGTGAATATGCTGTTTTGATAGAAGGATATTGGCTCTTTTGATTACTTGAGATTCTTTCTAAATTGCACGAAATCGTCTAATAAAAGCCATAATTTAAGTAACACCCCGTTCTTAATATTAATCATCAATTACAAACCCCAATGCACTTGAATAAAATTAATATAATGAAGAACCACGTCATCTTATTCTGAAGGGGTTAAGGGGAGGTTTTTAGTGTGTTTCCTAAACTTCCATCAAGCTTGAAATTACACCCCCTTTCAAGATAAATTTGTAAATTTTTCGGTAGAAAAATTTCCCGGCCGAAGGCCGGTTCCTCTTAAATTACAGGCTCGCTATCGCTCGCCAGGATAAAATCGACACCTGAATGGCACGATAGGTCTTAATATGGGGTAAAAGTTCTTAAAATCGCTAAACTAATGGGGCGAACGTTTTATAATATCAAAAGCAATGAGGCTAAACATGAGGGTGAAAGGGGTCAAGAACAAAATCCCTCAAGTGGAGATCTCCCCTTAAGTGATACGGTTGGGCTTTAGAAATGTGTAGACGTCTCACTTGGTGGCCTTCTGCTGTAGTTTGACAAATTTACATATATTACCATCACCAAAAATAGGTGACGTAAATTGAGGGCGAAGAGGGCAGCTGGGGAAGATCAGACGGTAAATATTTCAGGACGTAGGTACAATATTAAAATTATGAAAGGGGTAATTGGGTACACATAATAACATACCCTTATAAAGGTATACTGGTAGTAATAAAGCCATCTTATATAAGGATATAAATGTATATCAAATAATGAAGGGGCAGCTTCTATCAACATATCCAATTTCATTTTTTATATCTCTGTTAGACCCTTGATTTGTTTACAGACAGACGAATGAAGGAGTACGAGAGTGCTGGAGTATGTGAAGAGAACACCTTGAGGTGGTTCGGTCATGTGGAGCGTATGGCAAAAATGAGAATGACTAAAAGAGTGTGTGAGAGTGAGGTGAAAGGGCAGAGAAGAATAGGCAGTGAGATGTAAGGATGGAGTTTATGGGTATATGAATGAAAGGGGTGTTGGGTGGGTGGAAGGACGCCGACTGACAGACGAATGAGGTGCATGGAGGAGTTTCATTCGTGGCCAACCCCATCGAAGATATGGGCGTCAGGTAATAGATATAGATATAATTGTTGTGGTAGACGTCTTACGTGATGGGTGTCTGCTGTAGATTATCAAATGTACATGAATTACCATCACAAATATCAGGTGACATAAAATTAAGGACGAAGGAGGAGGTGGAGGAAAACTCAAAGGTCGCTTTTTCCACAACGTTGGTGCTCTTAAGAGTCCTGGACAGTATTTTTAGCTCGTCAGTTTGTTGTCTCTCTGGGTGTTACATGTTGCTATTTTTTTTTATGACCAGACCCTATTGAGGTTTTATTTTTGTATTTATGTTTTATGTTTTCAAATATTTCCTATGGCTAAACTTGTTCGTATTCGTTCTATTTTATAATTTTACAACTTAACAATGTTGCCGTATAGCCTACTTTTACCAAACAATTATTTGTAATATATAATATATATATACTGTCATATATATTCGTACCTCAGTCACTAATGTAAAGAAGTGTATGCATCTTCCTTTCATACTTGTTCCTGCTGTTATTGTTGTAGGTTTGGATGAAGGAATAAATTGCATCGGAAGGAAGTATGTACGAGGGAAGGCTTTTGAGAGACCCTCGGTATTCCATCCATCAACTCTCTATAACACACACTATTTCACTTATATAATCAGTCGGAACGTTCTGTCAGATAAATATTTATTACGCTTTCCAAGGTAAGTGTAAGACTCTTCATACATCTCAGTCTTCGTAGCGCAATGGATAAATGCACTGAATTTCGGAGTGAGCATCCTAGGTTCGAATCCCTGGACTGCCACATGTATTCGTTGATTTCATTAATTGAGTTTAGGAGTAAAGTTGGTTGGTGGAGGGAACATAATGATCCTCATAATCGAGAGAGAGAGAGAGAGAGAGAGAGAGAGAGGAGAGGGAAGGGGAGGGGGGAGTGTAGGGTTAACAGACGTAGACAGACATAAACTGTATAGTCAACAATAGGGACACATATTTCCCTCGGGTACAGTACATGTATTCATCTTACCTTGCAGTCACCCTGGGAGAGAGAAAGAGACTTCTACATTCTAGGAAGATACTCTATGTACAGTATATTTATATACTGTATATAAATGAAACATTATAATTATAGGGTAGTACACTCTTTGTAAGCTGTACTAATTATGTTCATATGGGGAGGTTTTTGTATTTTCTGAACCCCTTCTCCCTCATGTTTAGCCCCATTAGTTTTGAGATTTTAAGACGTTTGCCCCATTAGTTTGGCGATTTTATGACTATATGCCCAATTTCTTTGTCAATACTAAGACCTCTAAGATAATTCATGATGTCGATTTTTTCCTGGGAAGCGATGGCGAGCCAGAATAATCTACATGTTTATCTTGAGGGTGTTTTTCCTGGGAAGCGATGGCGAGCCAGAATAATGTACGTGTTTATCTTGAGGGTGTTTTTCCTGGGAAGCGATGGCGAGCCAGAATAATGTACATGTTTATCTTGAGGGTGTTTTTCCTGGGAAGCGATGGCGAGCCAGAATAATGTACATGTTTATCTTGAGGGTGTTTTTCCTGGGAAGCGATGGCGAGCCAGAATAATGTACATGTTTATCTTGAGGGTGTTTTTTTAAGCTTGATAGAGGTCTAGTGATCAAACTAAAAGAAACAGCTCAAGTTTATCTGCAATATAATCATAATGTATGAGGTAAGTTTGCCCCTGCTACAATATAATCATAATGTATGAGGTAAGTTTGCCCCTGCTACAATATAATCATAATGTATGAGGTAAGTTTGCCCCTGCTACAATATAATCATAATGTATGAGGTAAGTTTGCCCCTGCTACAATATAATCATAATGTATGAGGTAAGTTTGCCCCTGCTACAATATAATCATAATGTATGAGGTAAGTTTGCCCCTGCTACAATATAATCATAATGTATGAGGTAAGTTTGCCCCTGCTACAATATAATCATAATGTATGAGGTAAGTTTGCCCCTGCTACAATATAATCATAATGTATGAGGTAAGTTTGCCCCTGCTACAATATAATCATAATGTATGAGGTAAGTTTGCCCCTGCTACAATATAATCATAATGTATGAGGTAAGTTTGCCCCTGCTACAATATAATCATAATGTATGAGGTAAGTTTGCCCCTGCTACAATATAATCATAATGTATGAGGTAAGTTTGCCCCTGCTACAATATAATCATAATGTATGAGGTAAGTTTGCCCCTGCTACAATATAATCATAATGTATGAGGTAAGTTTGCCCCTGCTACAATAGATAATATATGGAAATGCTTATTCTCATCTGCTAATGCTAAGCCTCTGCAGATACTGGTTTTAGCTCCGGCTGCGTGGTTTTAGCGTAATACGAGCTTCTTGGTATAATCCACATCGGTATAGCTGTTATAGATACAGTACTTCAATTCGTTGGTCACACAGTATGCGCGGAGAGAGAGTGTGTGTGTGTGTATTTACCTAATTGTGTTTTACGGGATTGATATATATACTTGTAGTGTCCCGTCTGCTATTAAGTTATCATACTTTATTTTAAATGATGCTATACTTTGTGCACACACTTAATCGCTGGGTAAGTTATTCCACTTTTGAATAGCTCTATTTCGAAATCCAAATGTCCTAACATCTTTCTTGCACCTATTCTTCAGAAGTTTAAGATCGTGTTATCTTGTTCTTCCGGTTGCTGGTATAACAAAGTCTTCTTTGTCGATGAACTCCTTCCTGTGAACACATCTGTAAACCGCTATCATGTCCCCTCTCTCTCTTCTCTCTTCAAGTGTTGTAAGGCCAAGATGTTGTAGCCTCTCCTCGTACTGTAGACCCTTTAGTCCCGGCACCCACCTAGAAATATCTCGTATTTTTTCAAGCTTTTTAATAAGTTTCTTCAAGTGAGGACTCCACACCACTGATGTATATTCCAGGCTTGGGCCTAAGAATCGAGTTATTAGCATCTTTACCATATCTTCATTTAGGTATTGAAATGCTACTCGTACATTTGCCCACCAAGCATAATGTATGCCTTTCGGACAATACTATTGATATGGTCACTTAGTTTGGTATTAACTTAAATACCTAAATCCTTCTCTTTTTCTGACTTCCCCAACACTGCACCACCCATACTGTCGGTTCCATGTGGTCTTCTTTGGCTTTCTCCAACTTCCATCATGTGAAATTTTTCAGCATTAACATTAATTTTTATACAACTTGTCTATATCGCCTTGCAGTGCCTCGTAAGAGTCATCACTTTCTATTTTCTTCAACAACTTGGCATTATCCACAAACATGTTAATATAGCTCTTGATCCCATCAGGCATATCATTTATATATACTAAAAACATGATTGGTGCCAGCACAGATCCTTGGTTACACTCTCTCCACGATGAATACTTTCCTCTAATTACTGGGCGCATCTGCCGTCCTGTCAAATAATCTTTCATCCAGTTTAAGACAGGTCCTGAGATGTTGCCATTAATTTCTAATTTCCACATTAACCTATTGTGAGGCACCTTATCAAACGCTTTCTTCAGGTCTAAAAATGCGCAGTCAGCCCACCCTTCTTTTTCCTGAACGATTTCAGTCACTCTCTCGTAGAAACTGAGCAAGTTTGACACGCATGATCTCCCTGACCTAAAGCCAAACTGACAATTTGATAGTTCATTCCTTTCTTAATGAGTAATCCATCTTTTCCTTATAATTTTCTGTAACAATTTGGCCACGATCCTTGTTAATGACACAGGACTATAATTACTATAATAACTATAATTACTAGGCTCTTCCTTATTTCCATTTTTATATATTGGGACATTATTAGCAACTTTCCATATCTGAGGTAACTTACATTGTACTAAGGAATTTTGGAACATTTTATAAATGAGATAACTCAGTTCTTTTGCATATTCTTTTAGTATCCAGCCCAATGTATCATCAGGACCCATAGCTTTTCTCTTGTCCAATTCTAGCATCATGTTTCTAATTTCATCTTGTTGGATCTCTATCAGGTTTATAGAAGTAACTGGTTCCACCGCTGGGTCAACTTATTCACTCTCCTGCCCATCTTCGAACACAAACACTTCTTGGAATGTCTTATTAAATATTTCTCACATATCTGTTTCTTGTTCAAATATTTCGTCATCAACCACAATTCGCTTCATATTTTCTTTCACTTTGATTTTCTTATGAATGTATCCATATAGCATATTGGGTTCTTCCTTGCTCTTCATAACTATTCCATTCTCAAAATCTTTCTCTTCCTCTCTTCTCACTTTGATATAATTATTTCTTGCCATTGTTGGTATATTTGGTAGGCTTCATCGCTTTTATGGTTTCTGTATATCTTTCAAAGCTTATCACGTAGTTTTTTTGCTTGCTCACATCTTGCATTGTACCAAATGTTCTCAGGTTTTATACGTTCTTTAATTGCCGGTATGAATTGTTCAGCGCCTTGTTTACACATAACACATAATGCTTTATACTTTTCATCAACATTCTGTATATGTAGTACCGCTTCATTCCAGTTGATCCCTCTAAGAAACTCCCTCAGTTGATCATGTCTTCCTCTACAATAATATTGTCTATCTTCTTTGAATTGTTCTGTCTGACTCCAGGTCATACTTTGAGATAAATTAAAGTCAATCAAATGGTCACTTTTTCCGATTGGTGGTTCATATGTTATCTCCCTCACCTCATGTTCACACCTTGTAAACACCAGATCCAACAGTGAAGGAGTGTCTTCCCCTCTCACTCTAGTTGGCTCTGATATAAGTTGATGTAGCAAATATTTGGTAACCAATTCCAACAAGCTGTTTCCCCAGCTTTCTTCCCTCTCTCGTGTTTCTAAATTTGCCCAGTTAATATACTTACTGTTGAAATCGGCCGTAATTACTAATCCCTTGTTCCTACTCCCATCTCCTCTAATAGATTCTAGGTTCATTTGTGTTTCGTTCAACATGGCCTCATGTTCCTCAGTTGTCCATGCTGCTGTTACCGGTGGCACATATACATTTAGTATTACAGTTATCTAATTTCCTCTAAAAAATTCCAATTGTCACTATTGTAATTATTGTTTTGTAGTTTTATCTCCTTGTCCTTAAGCTCCATCCTTGTCCTTCCTCCATACGTCATAGCAAGCAATTCATTTGTTAACTGTGTATTCAATTTTGTTTATGTTAAACAAAACACACGAGGTTTAGCTTTCTGGAGAATATCTATAATTTTCAAAGACTTCGATACAAATCCATCAAAAAAAAAAAAAAAAAAAAAAAAAATCTATGTGATTGAGGGAGGCAAAAGGCATAACTGCCTATAGCGAGTGCCTCCCCCATAGTTGAAAGAGTGACAGGGCCAAAATCAAGGGACGTTCGAGCCAAAATGCCTGGACACACGGAGTTTGAAGCAATTTAAGTCATAGGAAGAGGGAAAGACTGATTCTGGGAGAGAGTTCCAGAGCTCAGCTGTTGAGTAGAAGAAAGTTGAGAGTAACGTTTCACTCTTGGGTTGGAGAGTTGCACAGAGTAGGGGTGGGATTGAGTTGCAAGACGGGTACCACGTGCCCTACGTAAAGGAGGTGGTATGCACTGGGATAGCTCTGAGGAACACTGATTATTATAGTAGCGATAGAATAGCGAGAGAGATGCAACATTGTGGCGGAGAGAGAGAGATTGCAGAGAGTTGGTGAGTGGACAGGAGTTAATGATACGAAAGGCCTTCCTTTCAACTTTGTCTAGGAGAGCAGTGTGAGAGGAACCTCCCCACACATGTGAACAATACTCAATACAATTTGTGCTCATTATGTGCATGTATAATGTACAATGCCCTTTGCACTGCTCCCAGTCTTTTCTTTATCAGTCAGTCGTATTTTTATATGTACCACTTTCGTATCTGTAGTCCAACAACCCTGTAGAACAAAGTTTTCGTTTCTTACTCTATCCTTTCGTCATGTTTCTTATTTGTTTCACTAATCTTCTCTTTCACTAATTATCTTTCCTCTTTGGAGAGGTCTCTTCTCACCTTGATCGTTTCCAGGCCTTCCACCTCCTTTAGTTTCTGCCCATTTCTTAGTATTTCTTCCGCCATTTGGCTATTCTTAAATGTTATTTTAATCGGCCTTTTCTTCCCCTTTTCATATTTGCCAATTCTGCTATACTCCATTATGTCTACTTCTGCCCCTTCCTTTCCGATTAAGTGACCAATAGCATTTATCACAAAGTTTAGTTCCTCTTGGTCTCTCTCAATCCTTGATACGATTTCCTTCTCTTGGTGTCCAAATATAATCACAGATTTGTTTTTCTCTACAGTGTCTCGCAACAGTTTCTAATTTGTACGTATAATATTTTTCACTTCAGCTTCAATTTTCTGTTCCTTATTCACAAGCTGTAATTCACTTTGCACTTGCTTTTCCTTACTCACTATATCAGCAAAGCTTCTGTGTATTATTTCCTTATAAACACCTACTTTTTCACTTGCTTCAGTCATATCTTGCATTATTTTGCTTCTCTTAACTTGTAAGTCGTCGTGAACTGATATTATTATATCAGTTTCCTTTCTAGCTTCTTCAATTACCTCTGGACTGTTGACATCTTCTAAAATGTTAACCTATTTTACTTGCCTTACTACTAGTGCATTTAACAAAGCTCTGATAATTGTATTTAGCTGATTTTCTTTCTTCTTATCGTTTGCTTCCAGGCTGTTGTTTTTTCTCTCTTGCCGTTAACAGTTCAGCCTCTAGGATTGAGTTCCGTTTATTCACCTGGCTCAGTTCTGATTAAAAAGCAGACCAAGTTTTGTCAACACTTCTTGTTTCTTCTTTAGCTTCATTCCATTAATTTTCTAATTTCGTGTTTCGGGTCCTCATTGCTTCAAAAGCGTCCGACTCATCAAATCCCGAAGCTTCGAGTCCAGCCAGGCTCCGTTTCTGCCTCTTTCCCTCTGTCGCCATGTTTACTTCCTTCACTTTCAATAACTGGCTATTTTCCTCCAAAACCCGCAGTGTGGCACAAAGTACAAATTGGGATCACATACCTTTAGAATCCAGATAATCTCAGCAGTCAGGTAAATACAGTTTGGGAAGCAATATTAGCGTAGATCCAAGTCCGACGTCCACTCCCTTCTCCGTCTCAACTTTGATGTGTGTGTGTGTGTGAGAGAGAGAGAGAGAGAGAGAGAGAGAGAGAGAGAGAGAGAGTTAGAGATAGTGTGATGTGAACGTGAAGAATAAAGAGAATACGGACACACGGATGTTCTAAAGCAGCCGTATACGTCTTGTCTTTCTAGCCTCTCACCCCTTTCCTCGTTAACATAATCTAAGGAGTCTGAGGGAGAGAGAAAGAAAAAATACGGACACAAGGATGCTCTAAAGCAGCCGTATACATCTTGTCTTTCTAGCCTCGCCCACCTTTCCTCGTTAACATATCTAAGGAGTCTGAAAGAGAGAGAGAGAGAGAGAGAGAATGAATATGGACACACTGATGCCCTAAAGTTGCCGTATATATATTCTCTCTAGCCTACACCTTTTTTCTCGTTTACATAATATAAGGAGTCTTGTTCTCTGCCCCCCTCCTCTCTCCCCTTCATAAATTAATTGTATGGTGATTTGGATGGAGGTCATTCACGTGGAAGTAACAGCCAAAGGGTTGGGTCGACGAAGTGATTATAGGAGAGAGAGAGAGAGAGAGAGAGAGAGAAAGAGAGAGCGAAAGAGAGAGAGAGAGAAAGAGAGAGTGAGAGATGCTAATGATATGATGAGAGAGATATATGCTAATGATATGACGAGAGAGAGAGAGAGAGAGAGAGAGAGAGTTGCCAATGATTTAACGTATGCCAGTAAAACATCACCCCATCTCTCACCCTCACCCCATCTTTCACCCTCACCCAATCTCTCACCCTCACCCCATCTCTCACCCTCACCCCATCCCTCACCCTCACCCCATCCCTCACCCTCATACCATCTCTCACCCTCACCCCATCTCTCACCCTCACCCCATCTCTCACCCTCACCCCATCTCTCACCCTCACCCCATCTCTCACCCTCACCCCATCTCTCACCCTCACACCATATATCTCCCTCACCCCATCTCTCACCCTCACCCTCACACCATCTCTCTCCCTCACCCCATCTCACCCTCACCCCATCTCACCCTCACCCCATCTCTCCCTCGACCCCCATCTCTCACCCTCCGCTATCTCTCCCTCACCCCATCTCTCTCCCTCATCCTATATCACCTTACATTTTATAACGAAAACTGTAACATGACAACGGAGACATATCCTTGCATCCAGTCTTCTCTCTCTCTCTCTCGCTCTGACTGATTCGCCCATTCTTCTCCATAAATACAGACATATTTCTCACAAGTTACACGTTTTTGTGTTTTACCTTCCACGTTCATTTTCTCTCGCTCTCACTCACACTCTCTTTATATATATATATATATATATATATATATATATATATATATATATATATATATAAATAGATACTTAGGTAGATAGGTACTTAGATAGACATACCGGAACTGTATAAATGTTATTTATATGAAGATTCAGAGCTCATTAGCGTTAGGTCTACGGTGCGTACAGTATACACTGTGCTATGATATACGTTGCATACGATTTATCAGTTATTAACATGTATACATTTTAAATTAATCAACATTATTTTATGCATATGAATAACGTTAAAATCAGATCATTTTTTCAGTATTATCTTCGGAGACCTGTGGTGGGAATACAGCCCAAATATTCATAAGGAAATATCATGCCCATTATTTAACAGTGTGATAAAGTAGACGAATCTAAAGTTGCTCCAGTTTGTTTGGAACCCTTGCATGGAACATATTGCACTGTTCTTTCTCTTCATTGTTGAAAATGCACCGTTTTCCATATGTTTGCAAAATACCCTTCGAACCATGTAACGAAGTTGATTTCTCATAAAATAAATACTGTAGTTGTCAAATATTTATAAATAAATAATATAGTTGTCAGATATTTAATAAATACTGTAGTTGTCAGATATTTAATAAATACTGTAGTTGTCAGATATTTAATAAATACTGTAGTTGTCAGATATTTAATAAATACTGTAGTTGTCAGATATTTAATAAATACTGTAGTTGTCAGATATTTATAAATAAATACTGTAGTTGTCAGATATTTAATAAATACTGTAGTTGTCAGATATTTAATAAATACTGTAGTTGTCAGATATTTAATAAATACTGTAGTTGTCATATTTAATAAATACTGTAGTTGTCAGATATTTAATAAATACTGTAGTTGTCAGATATTTAATAAATACTGTAGTTGTCAGATATTTAATAAATACTGTAGTTGTCAGATATTTAATAAATACTGTAGTTGTCAGATATTTAATAAATACTGTAGTTGTCAGATATTTAATAAATACTGTAGTTGTCAGATATTTAATAAATACTGTAGTTGTCAGATATTTAATAAATAAATACTGTAGTTGTCAGATATTTAATAAATACTGTAGTTGTCAGATATTAATAAATACTGTAGTTGTCAGATATTTAATAAATACTGTAGTTGTCAGATATTTAATAAATACTGTAGTTGTCAGATATTTAATAAATACTGTAGTTGTCAGATATTTAATAAATACTGTAGTTGTCAGATATTTAATAAATACTGTAGTTGTCAGATATTAATAAATACTGTAGTTGTCAGATATTTAATAAATACTGTAGTTGTCAGATATTTAATAAATACTGTAGTTGTCAGATATTTATAGAATTATACTTAATTATAAACGAAAGGCAAAAAGGGTTGTCTAAATATTTCAGTCTTCGAGGATGCTTTGTCACTTACTTTTGGCAAATGTTAGACGATTTGCACAGGTTTGGAAAGCCCTCTAGGAATCATATTGATAATATCAATCTCAATATGCCCTCTGAATCCCATATTTCCTTCCTAAGCTGAAAAAACCGTCTACTAATAGTCATAATAAACGAAAGCAACGCGCTTTCATTTCTTGAAAGAGTTGTAAACACAGGATTCCTTTTTCCTTTATCATCCAACAAATAATGTAAAAATGTGCACCCTAATGTACAGTATCTCTACATTTCTCTAAATAAACTATACCATAATCTCGCAACCATACCCTGATTAATAAAATATGGGTTTAATAAAAGGTATGGAAAGGGTTATTAAAGTGCCCATAATAATACAGTGTACCTCTATGCAGTATTATTGTCAGAAATAAGCCCATATGATATAAAGAAAAATAAATTGTTATCAATATACTCAATGATATTATATACTCTTTTTATATTTGTTTATGAATATATATATATATATATATATATATATATATATATACCGGTATATATATATATATATATATATATATATATATACGGTATATATATATACGGTATATATATATACTGTATATATCTTTTTGCTTTTTGCTTTTTTTTAGTACACAACTTAAATCAACCACTCATAAACAAAATCAACTACACAGATAACCACGCGATCTGGTCATACATGTCATCCAATTATACTTCTGGGATTGTCCTCATAATAATGTTCATAAAGCTGCCAACATAAACTATAGCATGATACCTTAAGGGGGATCACCGGATTTTTTGGTATCTTTCTCTCGGTTTCTCTCTTTCCCTGGCTTGTATCCATTTGGCCCCCTTCAGGCAACTGTTTTAAGACTTTTATCTCCATACAGGTGTCGATTTCTTCCTGGCGAGCGATAGCGAGCCAGCATTGTATGGAGAAATCCGGCTTCGCTGGAGACATTTTGCTATTGAAAAACGTACAAATTTAGCTTGCTGTCAAAATAAAAATATATACATGCTGGCTCGCTACCGATCTCCAGGAAAATATTGACACCTGGATGCGGGTAAACGTCTTAAAACAGTAGGCTGAATGGGGCCGAATGGATACAGGCAAAAGACAGAGCGAGAGAAAGAGAACAAATGCGAGGTGGGTTCCCTTAATGGTATCTCAACATGCGTATCTAGCAGTGACAACAGTATTTTACCAGTGCTTCTACGAGTGCATTACTGAAACACAAGTCCTGTACTTTTCATGCATAATTCTGCAAAAATATGACACGTGTTACATTGCAAATATTATATTTCTTTTATACCATATTCCATCCAGCCAATACTATTCTGTTATACCATATTCCAGCCAGCCAATACTATTCTGTTATACCATATTCCAGCCGGCCAATACTATTCTGTTATACCATATTCCAGCCGGCCAATACTATTCTTTCTAATCCGTTTATATTTCTCCATTTTCCCGATGCACTCCATTACTAATAATACTATTACTTCTACTACTACTGTTATTGCTACTACTACTGATGCTAATACGACTGATACTACTGCAACTACTACTTCTAATATTTGTAGTATTAACTATTACTACTAATACTACTACTACGACGAAGACGAATGGTGTTTTCAGATGTCATAAACACCAGCTCTCCACGTCAACGGATGCTTTGGAAAACAGTCTATAACCTCTCTAACGTCACGATCACTTTTCTCTTGTAATTCTCGTAGTAGTCAAAATGTCATGTTTTTCATTCACAACTCCCCTGATCTTCCACCTTTTCCCTCTGTACACACAGACACACAGTCATTCACTCACACATTCGCCCTCACATTCACACTCACTCTCACTCTATCTCTCTCTCTCTTACTGGAAATAACTAACCCCTTTCCGTCACAATATTCTCAGTCAGTCTCCACACGTTGTATCCCTTCCCTCAGGTTGCTGCCACGTTTATTTTGGTCTAGATATGTTTTTTACATTTTAGTCTCACCCCTGTTATTCCCGGCTCACCACTTTATCTATGTACAGTTGGATGCATACAATCAGGTGGATGTGTCGGTATGCGTTGCTCAATCTATAATGCTGTCTGCTGGATGTTGAGTATACAGTATATCATTTAAGTTAAGGGGGGTCACCGGCTTTTTTGCAATCTTTCTCTTCTTTTCTCTCTTTCCCTAGCTTGTATCCATTCGGCCCCATTCAGCCAACTATTTTAAGACGTTTATCCCTATCCAGGTGTCGATTTTTTACTGGCGAGCCAGCATTGTATGGAAAAATCCGGCTTCGCCGGACACATTTTTCTATCATTTTTTTTTACAAATTGAGCTTGCTGTCAAAACAAAAATATATAAATGCTGGCTAGCTATCGCTCGCCAGGAAAATATTGACACCTGGATGAGGTAAACGTCTTAAAACAGTAGACTGAATGGGGCCGAATGGATACAAGCCAAAGAGAGAGGGAGAGAAAGAGAAAAACACGAGGTGGGCTCCCTTAAGGAAGTATAAAACGCTCTTCTTTTTAATATGTTACAAAAGGTGTTAATTACGTACTGAAATAGATGAACGATTTTTAGGCTTGTAAACCATATTGTTGTGGCCAACTGTACCTCGTGTCCCCTTCTGTGTTTATAAGTGAGTGGTGCAGGGGACACATTCTTCGTTTTATTGTCTAGATTGTTGGCTGTTCACTTCCTGGCCATGTGATATTCTGTTCTCACGCTATATTATTTTTATTTTAAGCGATTTTCATTTTAACAATTCAATGGAAACTGCATTTATGCTCTGAATTTGTATGGGAACCGATTGAACGTGTGTGTGTGTGTGTGTGTGCGTGTGCGTGTGTGCGTGCGTGTACTTACTCTAGTTGTACTTACTCTAGTTGTATTGCGGGAGTGAGCATGCTCGTTATTTCCCGCCTCCTATATGTGTAGGTGTTATATGTATCGTTGGAGTGGCTGTGGATGTGTGTGTAGTCTGTATTTTTAGCCAATTGGCGACATCGGAAACGAAGGCTTAGGGTGGATCTGTATGGTACCATTCTCACTATAGACGGTACCGTCTCGCCCGAAGGCTTAGGTAGCCATCAGCTTAGGTGAACCATATGATACCCATCTCGCCTTGTACCAGTTTTGCCAACCCCAGATGGGACGTCACAACGTCGCCCACTTATTCCAGGTACCTATTTACAGCTAGGTGAACCGAGGCTAACACATGAAAGAAGACAAACCCAATTTGTCTCCTCCCGGCCGGGGATTGAACCCCTGACCCCTCGTGTGTGAGACGAGAGCTCTACCTACTAGGCTACGGGCTGTGTGTGTGCGTGTGTGTGCGTGTGTGTGTGTGTGTGTGTTAATATCTAGACTAAATGATAAATTGGCGTCATTCGATTAAGAAGGTAATAGGTTCCGGTGCTCGATATTCTCAGACGGATTCATCGGCCAAATGTTCACACACACGTGTTACGTTTCCAGAATGATTATACTCATGGATCAGAGTGTATGACATCGATTCCATAATATGGAAGACATGGTGGTGTCCGCGATATTTCTTGTTAAACCATTCAGTATATAATTGTATGACCATTATAATGACATGTGAATAATAACGTTCGTTATTAAATCTTAACAAACTTCACGAAGGTTTGATGGAGGACAGTCAAATGTTTGCCTTTAAATCTTGTTCGTTGCAGCTATTATTATTTACTTATCATATAGTTAACCTGAAGCAGTTAAAGTGATTATATCAGTTATCTTATAATCGGAAGTATAGCTTGTTAGGGTAATCAAACTTACATTATCTTATCATTTATCTGAATCCTTGTATTTTACAGTAGTTTTACATACATGTTCCTGATAATCTGGACCATTTAATTATACAGTATTATTTATGTATCTAACTTGATCTTACAATTATCCTCAAGCTTAGTTCGATAGTTAATATTCCTTTCCTAATCTTACAGTGTATAGTCAATTCTTTATAAGTAGGCCAAAAATCTTGACCGCTATCTTCTATACCTCATAAACAACTAGTGTAATTGACCATATATTACCCCCATTAAGATAGGGTTAATCAGGGAATAGTTGTGGAAATTAACAGCCCATTTGTTTTAGCCCCTTTTGAGTTACAGAGGTTAGGGGTCTCGATTTTTGGCCTACCTATGCTGAATAGACTATAGTTTCGGTTTGGTTTATTTACTTTTTGAGTCTTAACTAATTTGGGTCCTTGTTCGTTGTATTGATCCCATGTCCTTCTTGAGGTCTACAGCTATATAAAGGTCGCTGGTGTTTCTAATCTCTCTCCCTTTAACCTCGACTATCGTTCCTAACGCGGCCATAATTCTCCATTGTTGTCTCGCCCTATCCATTCCAATGTTGTCTACTGCCCATGCCTACCCTGTGTACCCCCCCCCCCCCCCCCACCCTCTCCCCTCTATAAGAAAGTCAAGCTGTTGTTTAAATGTTAATTTTGTATTCATTAGACTTCTCCAGAATAATTATAAAAAACAAATAATAATAATAATAATAGAACCCCACCAAGTTGAAAATTAATGTATCCCACAGACACCCTTCAAGTTCATTTAAAAAAAAAATCGGCGGAAAACTGTCCAAACCAATGGCCGGCTTTTCCTACATTACAGGCTCGCTAAGGCTCGCCAGGAAAACAAAAGGGGCACCTTAGTGAGGCGAGACTAATGAGGCGAAACTAAGGTAAGGCGTTTCCCAAAAGAGCACCTTCGGCATTAAGGGGGTAGTACTCGCTTTTTCTAGACTCCCTTCTCCTTCATGTTTATCATATATGTTTTGAGGATTTAAGACGTTCGTTCAGTTAGTTTGACGATTTTGAGACCTTTCGCCTCATGTTATTATCAATATTATGACCTTTCGGTTAGGTGTCGATTTTATTTCCTAGCGAGCGAAAGCGAGCCTCTAAATTTAGGAGGAACGGTCCTTCGGCCGGGACATTTTTCAACCAAAAAATGTACACATTCATTTTGAAAGGGGGTCTAGGGGGTGTTTTCTAAGCTTGATGAAGGTCCAGCGAGGAAACTAAAAAATGCATTAATAAATAAATATATCGACCAAAAACCAAGCACTACCCCCTTAAACACAGTAAGCCTCGACTATTGTTCCAAGTGCGGCCATAACTCTCCATTGTTCTCTCTACCCATCCCTTCCAATGGTCCTTACTGTCCTACTAGGTAATAGTCCCCCCCCCCCATGTATCCTCGTAGATAATGTATTGTTTTAATTTACGATGTATATGTGTTTATGTTTATATTATTTATTTGTTTATTTGTATATTTTGTTTCGTTTTCTCCTAACTCTCATTACGATAAAGCAAACCTTATTCCCCAGTGAAACATTCTACCTCACCCCAGACCCTCCTCAAAGTTGATTACATTATTGGTAGACAAATATATCCTGGTCAGAGACTGGGTTTTCCTATTCCAGGCTCGTTCTCGGTCACCAGGAAAAAAACGGAACCTGAAGGGGGGTGGGGGAGCGTCTCATATCACCAAAGTGATGGGGCGAAATTAGGGGGATTTAAAAAAAAAAAAAAAATAGGCCTACCTTAGACATTAGGCAGAGTAAACCTGGCCAATGGTTCTTAACCTGCTGTCCAGACCTACCCAGACTGGCCGCAACCATTGTCTTTCTTAACTTATTGGTTCAAGTTTCCCTATTCTACTTTATTTTACTTACATTAATTATAATTAATATATATTTTTCAGTTTGCCCATAAAACACCCATCCTTCAAATAAATAAATCCCCCCTCTTTCAAGTTAAGATTGCACATTTTTTCAGTAGAAAATCATCCCGTTCAGAGGCTGATTTCTCCTACATTACAGGCTCGCTATCACTCGCTAGGAAAAACCGACGCTTGAATGAGGTGAAACGTATTACAATCGTCAAACAAACGTGGCAAAACTAGGCTCCCTACCCCATCCTTCAGACCCAATGGTAACAGAGATCGACTAACCTCTGCCATGTTGGTGCCAATATTGTCAGTAGCCTCTCTTTACACTCACATACTTATATAAACATTCAGCAATACTGATAAACAATATAAAGTTGGATCATTGAAGCTAAATTCTAGATGGTCAATGGTAATTCATCATACCGTTGTTGGATTTTTTTTATTTTTTTTTTTTAAAGTGTTTGGTTATATTTTATTTTCTCAGTTTTATTGGGTTGTGTGTTTACTTTAATTCTGTTTGTTTTATTCCTTGTGTTTTATATTCTTGTTGTGTCTCTCTCTCCGGTTTCTGGGTATTATTTTTATTGATTGTTTATTTTACCTCTGTTTTTCTGGGTTTTAGTTTGTATTTGACTTTCGGCGTCCATGACCTTTGGTGTTACGCTGCCATGGGGAGTTGTTTCCGTTCAGTCAGGCATTCATTCCCTTTGGTGTTACGCTGCCATGGGGAGTTGTTTCCGTTCAGTCAGGCATTCATTCCCTTTGTTGGATAATTGACCACTTGCGATTTTCTGGCTGTAAGGAAGTTGGAGTTTTTAACGGTTAAGGGGGGTCACCGTTTTTTTTTTTTTTCTTTCTCTCCGTTTGTCTCTTTCCCTGGTTTGTATCCATTCGGCCCCATTCAGCCAACTGTTTTAAGACATTTATTCTCATCCAGGTGTCGATATCTTCCTGGCGAGCGAGAGCGAGCCAGTATTGTATGGAGAAATCCGGCTTCGCCGGAGACATTTTCTATCGAAAAATGTACAAATTAAGCTTGCTGTCAAACCCAAAATATATATATGCTGGCTCGCTACCGCTCGCCAGGAAAATGTTGACACCTGGAGGGGGGTAAACGTCTTAAAACAGTAGGCTGAGTGGGGCCGAATGGATACAAGCTAAAGAGAGAGGGAGAGAAAGAGAAAAAAAAAGCGAGATGGGCTCCCTTAATAGTTTAGGCTAGAGTTAATCGAGCTAGTTTGTATCCCTTTGACTCCCAGAGATCCTTCCCAAATTGCGTAAAATCGTCTAATGATAACCATAATAAAATGTAATAGTAAGTCCTCAAATACTGAAAGTTTAATATTATTATACTTCAAAGAGTGGCGAATTGGATGTAGGGCGAAATGACCGTAGACAATAAAGGCTGGTCAGAGACTAAACTTGACCCTTCCAGCAAGTAACTTCCGTCATATTCTGGATACCATTATAGGATTGTCTTTAGTTTATAGTCTACCTCTTGGAGTCTAGGGGTGGAATACTATCACCATAAATCATCTGAATAGAACGAGATCGTGTGAAGGGATTAAAAGGTACACTAATGAGAGAGAGAGAGAGAGAGAGAGAGAGAGAGAGAGAGAGAGAGAGAGAGAGAGAGAGAGAGAGAGAGAGAGAGAGAGAGAGAGAGAGAGAGAGAGAGAGAGCGAGAGAGAGAGAGAGAGAGAGAGAGGAGAGAGAGAGAGATAAAGAGGGAGAGAGAGAGATAGAGAGAGAGAGAGAGAGAGAAGAGAGAGAGAGAGAGAGAGAGAGAGAGAGAGAGAGAGAGAGAGAGAGAGAGAGAGAGAGAGAGAGAGAGAGTTAATAGGTTAGGAAGGGACTGGATTGACGAAGTGAAGATGGGGTTGGGGTAGAGATCCTATAGTAAGAGAGATCGTATAACTTTTACTTTGGGCATCATTTTGGTACTTTAAGGTTTATTTTTGTATATATATTGTGTTTCTAGTTTGCTCCCTAGACATCCATTATCCTTAAAAAAAATACATCCGAAAACCGCTAAGCTGAATAAAGTCGTCCAATAGTAGCCAGAATAAACTGTCAAAACACATCATAATCATCAAGGGGTTAAGCAGTTCATTTGTCAACTATCCTATTTTGCCACCATTCCGCTTCATTAAGGAGGAGGTAGATGCATCTTCTGGAACCCCTTCTGCCTCATATTTACTATATTAGTTTTGATATTTGAAGACTTTCATACCATTAGTTTGGCGATTTTGAGACCTTTTGCCCCATTTCTTTGTCAATATTATGACCTTTCGTGCCATTTAAGTGTTGATTGCGAGCCTGTAATTTTAGAAGGAAATTACCTTCGGCCGGGACATTTTTCTACCGATAAATTTACAAATTTATCTTGAAAGGGGGTCTGGGGGTGTTTTCTTGAACTCGATGGAGGTCTAGCGAGGAAACTCAAAAAATAATTAATAGATACAAATATAGACCAACAAACAAGCACTACCCTCTTAAGTCATTTCGCCACCAGTCCTATCCAACCAGCCCATCACACCATCCATCCATCCATCCCGCCATTAATCAAGGTTGGTCGACAGTTCGCTTGAATCACTTGGCCATTTCATCGCCAGTCCATTTCGTTTTCACTCCAGTTCCCTTCCAGTTCGTGTCAATCAATCAAACATGGGAGGGAGGGGGTAACATGACACCCCCCACCCCTTCCCCCCTACCGACGCTACCTCCATCCCTTATTTCATCACTTTATGGCCAGAAATGTCTTATTCTACTCATACGACAAAGTCCGTGACCCTCCCCCAAACTTGCATACACTCATAGGCCTACAGGAAATTCCCCTCCTAATTCTTAAGTCATTCCAATTACGTCTCTCTCTCTCTCTCTCTCTCTCTCTCTCTCTCTCTCGAAAATATAAACTGATAGATGATCTATGTGAAATGAACACTCTTTTTAGTTGACAGGAGCTTAGTGGAAACAAGGTGAAGGTATGCTTAACATTTCTTTCTATATCTAACTTTTCTATAAATCCTTCAGACGATTTTCAAGTCCTGCAAGGATATTTCACTCCAAACTGTCTACAATTCATTTTTCCATCCCTCTCTCCATCACATACTTCAGGAGTGTAGGTGTATTTTATATCAGCATCTCAGCCCATCCAAAAACTCGCCTGACAATCCACGGCTTCTGGACTGGAGGAAGGAACACAATCGGCGAACAAACACCAAATTCTTCTGGCCTGGAGGACATAAAATTGGCGAAAAACACCAAATTCGGCGTGATTTAGAAACCGAGATGGTCCTGTGGATCATGCTTTACTGGTTCGGCTCAGTGGTTTAACCCTTTCAACACGATGACGTAGTTTCCGTCGTATTCTGGTTACCACTAGACTATTTGCTTTAGCTTTTATTCTACCCCTAAGACTCAGAGCGGTAAATTATGTCTGAATAAAACATCCAAATAACACAGTTCCTTCTTAAATTCTATTAAATCGTTTAACGATATAATGACATAATAAATGGTAAAAAGGCGTCATCGTAGTGAAGGGGTTAAGAGGCATCACAAGTCGTATGGTGTGCTGAAGATAAAGGGATTGGTTGAGCAGATATTATCATGATTACGTTTTGAAAGTAAAGCGAATGTATAACAAACGGGTGATATTGTAGTTTCTTATAACATTTTAATTAAGCAAGTCCTCGAAGATCCATCAGCACCACAGACGACACCACAAGCGGCACCACAGGCAACACCGCAAGCGACGACAATCTTGGCTCCAACCCCGGACACACCACAACCGCAGATTAGGAACTAACTAAATGTAACCCCAGGCTCGAGGGTATCAGAGTGGAGCTACCATAATTAGGGAGTGCGACCACCTGGCCACCCCAACTCCAGTGCCCCTTATGCCGTTGAGGGTGGAAACTCACACGCCCCAGCCAAAACCTGTGAGTGGGCAAACAGATTGTCCCCGGCGCCAGCACTAGACCGGGGCGCGTCCAGCCGAAACCACGTGACCTCTCCAACCTGCCCCAGACTTAGCCCGGGGAATCCCCGGATCTCAGGCACCACATCATCCCTGATCATCGAGGCAGCTCCTGAATCAAGAGGACAATCAGGAGATGTGCCTTGGAACGTGATTGGTCCACACCAATGGAGCAGAGAGGCCTCTTATTCTATGACGGGGCATTATAATTCAAGGAATTCCTACCCTTGATACACTGGTTTGCAATTTCCCCACACATACAGAACCTCCTCCACCTCACAGCCGCCGCAGTCAAAGGTTTCACGTGGACCATCCATCTCCCCCTTCACCTTTGACCAGCTGCACCAACCTTTAACCCTTTACCGGGCGAGGAACCATATATGGTAACTTAAATGGGCGTCCAAAAGGGAGCTCCCAAGCCGCCCGGTGTGTGTCTGCTACCACGTCATCATGCCTCAGCCAATCACCGATGATCAGGCTACTCACGTGGGTATGGTGTAAGAGCTGATGCCATCTCAGTATTGGTTGAGAGCAACTCGAAGTTCAGTTGCAGGCCAGACATGAAGAAAGTAGGATCTCAGCGATTTTTCTCTTGACGCCCTCGACCCTAACTCATCATGTAATATCGGTAAGTTGATAATAATCTGATATTATGCAGTTGAATAGTTGTACTATAACCTGATATAGTTGTCATTTACGTGGAACATACGGAAATTGGTGAAATTTGTTTGCGAAAAAGTGAATGATCAAATATGGACATGCGCCCGGTAAGGGGTAAAGCCCAAGTGATCATATATGGACTTACGCCCGGTAGCCTATAGAATTGAAATTACTAAATATGATCATTTTGCCCTGTCCATGGGGAACCTGTGCCAAAATGTTGCTGGAATTCTGTGGTCATGGGGAAGCTATACCCAAATGTTGCGGGAATTACTTGTTCAGGGGGAACCTATGCCCAATTTGTTTTTTGGAATTAATTATTCATGGGGTACCAGACAGTGTCTGGGTTGTGAAAAGTACCTAAACTAAAATATTCATATATAATCTATTTATATACTTATTAAAATAAAACGCTAATTTTTGGGTAATATAATGATATAACTGTTATTCAGTGTATTTTGTTTACCTTAAATTTACATTTTCAATATAGCATAATTCAAGATTATTTTTACCCTAGACCGGCGCTTGACCATATATGATCACTTCGTCAACCTCGATTTGCTAATTCAATATGCAAAAATGTGAAAACAAATCATAAGCAAAAATACCTTAGAATTAGGTCTACTTTCATGGTCTAGGGTCAAAAAATGAAATTTCTAAGTATTTCCACGAGTGCCCGGTAAAGGGTTAAAAAAAGACCTCATCTGTCCCAAAGCTACCTGTCCCGTTAAACCCCTTGTTGGTGCCTCCTTGCCTCCCGCACTGACTTACCCTCACCTCAAGCCAATTCCCCCACTTCCCTCGAGCAGCTGTCTGTACCATTAATTATTCCTTAGGGAAAATAATATCTAACAGGACACTATAGAGAAGCCATCACTCGCTACACGGACATATTGTATATGTATATTTGAACTCTACGACTGTTTCCTGTGTTGTATTCTCGTGAATGTTGTTTAAATTGTATGTTTTGTGTCTATTATCTTCTTGTATAAATATACTATATTATGTGTGTTTTGCTCGTATTCCTACTCCCAGTCAAGCCTTAATAATATATAGTAGGCAATTCAATTTGTGTTTATTTTTTCAATTAAGTAATTACACCTATTTGGGCCGAGGTGTTTAGCTCCATTAGTTTGGAGTTTTTAAGACGTTTCACTCCACATTAGTTTGGCGATAAAAAGATGCTTCACCTCATTCAGGTGTCTATTTAATTAATGGGTGAGCGATAGCGAGCCTGTAACTTAGAAGAAATTGGCCAACGGCTGTGACATGTGTTCTATCGAAAACATTACAATATTAACATGAAGGGTGTCTGGGTGGGTATTTTTAGTGTCAAGGAAGTCTAGGAAGGCGATTTTGTTAGCCTAGGGGACAAAGTAAAATACATTGCTCGAAAATGGATGTAGCAAGCAGAATTCTCAATAATTGCACAAAACAACTTATTAACCCACAAGACGTGGGACCAGATAGTGTTAATGTTCTCATTAAATATGTTACGTAGTCCCCAAGACATGCTGCCATCTTCACACAATTAGGCCTGTACTTAATCCACCTTCCTCATTACAGTAACACCCTTTAAAGCCTCTCTCTCTCTCTCTCTCTCTCTCTCTCTCTCTCTCTCTCTCTCTCTCTCTCTCTCTCTCTCTCTCTCTCTCTCTCTCTCTCTCTCTCTCTCTCTCTCTCTCTCTCTCTCTCTCTCTCTCTGAGGAGGTGGGAATAATATAGGTAAAACAAAAACCAGGTAAAGCATCAGTAGTATATAATATTTCGCATCTTCGTTCTTTACTATAAATTTCCCAGTAGAAGTTTTTCTCATTCTGCTGGGGGACTTCTTTCCCCAACTTAATTTCATGCCAGCCAACGGTCGGAGGGAGAGGTTGGTGGGGAGAGAGCCTTCTTCTTTGCTATCCTTGCCTTCCACTTGTAGCAAATTCTATTTTAGCATTAAGTCCGGACTATCTAGTAGGGACCGCAAGGTCTGTGTAGTCGTATCTATGTAACTCTCTCTCTCTCTCTCTCTCTCTCTCTCTCTCTCTCTCTCTCTCTCTCTCTCTCTCTCTCTCTCTCTCTCTCTCTCTCTCTCTCTCTCTCTCTCTCTCTCTCTCTCTAAATGTGATATGACTTTATAAATAGTCTCTGTCCTTATGATAATTGTATTGTTAACTCGACCTTGACATTTGTATACCTTCCAAATTATATGAGGTTCTAGACACTTATCTAATCAACCTAATACTATTCCGCCCTTGTTGTTATGGATGATTTGTCTTGCGTTGCGTGTATGTGCTGTGTAGTTGTATCCATCATGTGTTACTGTATACATGCATATTAACCCTTTCACTACAGGTGACGTCCTTTTAAATTTACTCTGGCTACTATTTGACGCTTGTATTCAGTTAATAATGGGCCTCCAGCAATTAACATGCTTCAAACTATGTCACTTAACCTTTTTTACTACCATCTTTGCTTCTTAACTGCACCAAACCGTCTAAACATAGCTGCCTTACGTTACTGCTGACGTTAGCTACCAACGTCAGTTGCTCTCTGACCCCTGACCTGTGCGGACGTCCCCAGTGACCGCTAGTGAACCTGTTTACCCTTAGTGAGGTCCTAGTGAACTTTCTTAGTGATGGCTGTTGTTGATGAGTCTGCTGTCTCCTCCCATACTCTCCAGCTTTGTCTTGCTTTGCAAGAAAGACTGGAGAGTGTGGAGCAGGAGATTCAGTGTCTCAAAGATGAAAATTTGGCCTTGAGACTAGCTATGGCGGAGAAGAAGTGTGAGGCTACCGGAAGTGTTCCCAGGGATCGTGAAGCCCTTGGAAAGTGGTGTCAACCAGTGCAACGGCCTGCAAGCTGAAAAGGCAGCCACTCAAGACCCACAACAACTTCAGCACCTTGGCTGATGAGAGTGATGGCGAGGAAGTGGCGATCATCGAGGCAGTGAGAGGGGGGGGGGGAGTCTGCTGCTGTTGCTGCTACAACTCCTGCTACACGCCGACAACGGAAAAAAGCTAATTCATTGTCTGTGATTCAATGGTTAGGTACCTTGACGGGGCTACTAACACTCATGTTAGTAAAGTTGTCTGCCTACCTGGAGCCGGAGTCGGGAGGGTGGCAGAGAAGATGGATGGTGTCCTAGAAGTGGGTGGGGAGGACCCCATCATCTTCATCAACGCGGGATCCAATGACATATGGAGATGCAGGACTGAGGAGTTGCTGACCAAGTACCAGGAAATGCTGGAGAGGATCAAGGAGAAGGGTGGATTTCCTGTGGTACACAGTATCCTGCCAAGAATGGAAGGAATGGTCCTCCAGGGCTATTGGTGTAAATAGCCGGCTGGAGAAGTATTGCAAGGCAAAGTCAATACCATTCCTAGATAACTGGACCCACTTCTATGGTAAGGATGAACTGTATGCCCAGGATGGAGTACATCTTTCTCGACTAGGAGTTTCGACCTTGGCCAGCTCACTGGACAAGATTGTTGCGGGGTTTCGTTAAAAAAAACCTGGGTGTGTAAGTAAAATACTGTCTCCATATGGAGCAGGTACGTCATGTGACAAACCAGTGAGTAAAATAGAAATAATCAGTCAAGATAGTGCGAATATAGTGATGTGTAATAGTATTATCGATAACACTACACATGTAACTGATAGTAAAGATGAGATTACTGATAGAGCAGAATTTCCGTCTAGAGCTAGTAGTTCATCAGGAAATAATAAGTTAGCTAAAAACAATAGAAAATTAGTTGCAAATAAAAGTAATAGGTTGAGGGTATATTATACAAATTGTAGGAGTTTATGTAACAAAATGAACGAACTTAGAGCACTCGTTAGCACAGAAAATATAGACATAATAGCGCTAACTGAAACGTGGATTAATACAGAATCTAGGCATTTTTTAGCAGAATTTGATATTCCAGGATATAGTTTGTTTAAATATGACCGAACAAGTAGGAGGGGCGGGGGTATAGCAGTGTTTGTCAGGAGTACATTAAAAAGCTGTATTCAATCAGGTATTAGACTAAATAATGATAATGAAAGTGTTTGGGTAGAGGTTAACGAAGGTAGTGAGACCATAGTTATTGGAGTTATATATAGACCGCCTAATATGAGTAGAAATGGCGGAACATCGTTATGGGAGGAAATTAAAATAGCATCAAGGTTTAGCAATGTGTGCATTATGGGGGATTTTAATTTTCCGAACATTGATTGGCAGCACCAAATAGGCGACTCCGATTCAGTAGAGTTTATTGAGGTTGTACAAGATAGTTTTTTATTTCAATTCATAGATACGCCAACTAGAGGTATTAATATTCTTGATTTAGTTTTCAGTAACAATGAACATATGATAAATGATGTAGAGATTGGTGACCACCTAGGAAATAGCGATCATAAATCTATTTATTTTAATATACAATGGATAGGGAATGCTAAAGAGAATACGACACTTATCCCAGATTTCAGAAAAGCCGATTATGGTGGGCTAAGAAGAGACTTAAGGGTGGACCCTATTGTTAAGCAATTAAGTCAGGATATGCCAGAATTAAACTTGCCACCTACATATAACCAGTTTATTGCTTCACTCCACAATGCTCAAAATAAATATATCCCTAAAAGAAAATTTAGATCGCCGCAGAACCAACCAAAATGGATGACTAATAAGCTAATAGATCTTATAGGAAAAAAGAAAGGAATATATAGAAAAATAAAGAAAGGCGAAAATCATCTACATATATACTATCAGACTCTATCAAGACAGGTTTAAAAGGAAATCAGGAAAGCAAAAAGAAATTATGAAATAAGGATAGCCAGTGACTCAAAAAATAACCCTAAAGCTTTTTACCAACTATATAAATCTAAAGTTAGAGATGTAATAGGCCCCCTAAAAACTTCAATAGGAGAAATAACAGAAAATGATTTAGAAATGTGCAGTACATTAAATAGTCAGTTTCTTTCCGTTTTCACTAATGAAAATTTGGCACAGATTCCAGAAGTCAATATGGTATATAGTGATAGTATAGAAAATATGTTAAGTACAGTTAGTATAAGTAGAAATTATGTGCTTAAGGAAATTGACAGACTGAAACCTCAAAAATCGCCTGGTCCTGACGAGGTATATGCTAGAGTATTAAAAGAATGCAGAGATGAGTTAAGTAGCCCATTAGCAATTTTATTTAACAAGTCTTTAGAAACAGGTTTAGTTCCAGAAGCTTGGAAGCTTGCAAATGTAGTTCCGATCTTCAAAAAAGGTGATAAATCGATAGCATCCAATTACCGTCCCATTAGTCTCACATCAATCATAGGAAAGTTGCTAGAGTCTATTATTGCTAGGAAAATTAGAAGCCACTTAGTAAAATTTAACTTAATAAATTCTTCTCAGCATGGATTCACTCAGGGACGTTCTTGCCTTACTAATTTGCTTAGCTTTTTCTCAGAGGTATATGAAGCAGTAGATAGTGACAAGTCATATGATATTATTTTTAGATTTCAGTAAAGCTTTCGACAGAGTCCCCCATGAGAGATTGATGAGAAAGGTTGAGGCGCATGGAATAGGTGGGGCGTTGTTGGGATGGATTAGGTCATGGCTAATTGGTAGGAAGCAGAGAGTCAGCATAAATGGTACGAAGTCAGAATGGGGAGCAGTCAAAAGTGGTGTCCCCCAGGGATCTGTATTAGGTCCTCTGTTGTTTGTTATATACATAAATGACCTTGATTTAGGTATAACTAGTAGGATAAGTAAATTTGCAGGACGATACCAAAATGGGGAGAACAATTGATTCAGATAGAGATATAGAGTGCCTCCAAAGGGATCTAGATACCTTACACGAATGGTCAGTAAATTGGCAGATGAAGTTTAACATTGACAAATGCAAGGTATTAAAGATAGGGAAGATGCATACAAATGTTAAATATAAACTAGCTAATGTGGAATTAGAAAACTCGAATTGTGAGAAAGATCTAGGTGTGTTTGTTAGCAATGATTTGAAGCCTAGACAACAGTGTATAAGCGTTCGAAACAAGGCAAACAGGATTCTCGGGTTCATCTCAAGGAGTGTGAGTAACAGAACTGCTGATGTTATCTTAAAACTTTACTTGTCATTAGTGAGACCCCATATGGATTATGCTGTTCAATTTTGGTGTCCTTATTACAGAATGGACATAGATTCATTGGAGAGAGTACAACGTAGAATGACAATAATGATCCATAATATTAGAAATCTTCCGTATAAAGAAAGGTTGAAGAAATTAGGCTTACATTCGTTAGAGAGACGCAGAGTTAGAGGGGATATGATAGAGGTGTTCAAGTGGGTTAGTGGGATTAACAAAGGGGACATGACAAATGTACTAAAGCTCAGTGATAGCGAAAGAACTCGTACCAATGGTTTCAAATTAGATAAATTTCGTTTCAGAAAAGATATAGGCAAATATTGGTTTGGTAACAGAGTTGTAGATGGGTGGAATGGACTACCAAGTGCTATAGTGGGATTAAAAACGATAGGGAGCTTTAAGATAAAATTGGATAAGCATATGGACGAGAAGGGTTGGGTGTGAAGGGGGATCAGCAGGGTTAGGCCAATCAGCGCTCTGCAGACCCCCGTAATCCTGCGTTAATCTCTAACCGTTTTGGTAAGATGATCCTCAGGGTATTAGAGTGTTGAGCCTATAATTGGGCTTTGTTATTGGGGTTGTTTGGGACAGGGATCTGCCTTGCTTAGGCCAATCAGCTTTCTGCAGACTCCCATTTTCTTATGTTCTTATGTTCTTATAACCTAATATAATGATGGGCTGGTCTATCAGAGTGAGAGCTGAGCGATCTCTGCCATACCCATAGCTTATTCTGACTGTTCCTTTTACTTACAGTATATAATGTTCTAGATCTCAAGTGACAGCATCTTTTCCGTGGATTGACCTCCCTACTGCCAAACTAGAGGTTGGCAGATTGGGAGCCGAAGCGTCACATTTTTCCCTTGCCCCTCAACTTCCCTTCATAATTGCTGAGGGGCACAGGGCCTTGGGTGGGGCTTTGGTTTCCCGGGCGTTTCCGCACCATCCTCAGCTCCCTGCCTTGGAGTGGCTTTGGTCACCCGGGCTTTGTTAGTGGTAAGCAGGGAGGGTTTTGTGGGGGTGCTTGTTTATGACCTTGGCCCTGCTCGGGACCTTGGGGCTGTTCGGCCAGACAGCCTGGGGATCAACAACAACAACAACAACAACCCCTAACCTAGAGCTAGTACGTGAGATACAAGACTAACCCTTACCTACCAGGTAGTATGTGGCACTATAAGTCGGTTTTATTTCAGCTGATGGTAAATTGAATCCCTTAGTAACTGATTTTTCGATACTTATGAGGGAAAAAAACATGAATCTTCTTGTCTCTGCGTCGTAATAATGTCAAGTTTTCATAATTAACAACATATTTCGGTACAAAATGTACGTAACAACTGAGTAATCAAGATAGTAAAGTAACATACCAATTTACCATCAGCTGGAGGAAAACAAAAACTATAGTACCTAGTACGTGGGATACAAGACTAACCCTTGCCTACCTATCAGGTGAATATTGTTACCTTTTGTATATCTCTTAATATGCATCTCCCGCATGAATGAAACATATTGGCAGGTAGTATACAATGCGGCTAATCTATTGTGGTCGATGAAAACAACACCTAAAGCCCCGAACCAAAAAGACAATAATAGGTCTATCATCATTTATGTATTAATTATTATTTTTTATTTGTTTTAATAGTATTATTTTATCTATAAAATTTAACCAATTCGTCTTATTCAATAAAGTATATACCGGGTATACGGAGTTACACTTTGTATTGGCCTCCATCTATATAATATATATTCTGTTTGCGGAGTTTATCTTCCATAGTATGACCAATAGTACTACCTACTGTATGATATAACAAATGCATGAAGTCTAAAAGATCGATCACAAACTATCAATAGTATGGTACTAACTCTTAAACTTGGTAAATACAAATATATTTAAGAATTATTAAGCTTCCAATTGAGCTTGAAAAATATAGCTACCGATACTTTCCAATCCATTCATCTTATTGGGTCTCTAGGAAATAGAGCTAATATTTCTACCATTTGGGAAGGGTCAGCCAGGGAATAGGTGTGAAAATGTACATCCCGTTTGCTATAGCCCTTTTTGAGTTACTGAGGTTAGAGGTCACGATGTTTGGCCTACTTATTTGGAACAGGGTATAGCTTAACCCTTTGAGTACCCGCGACGTGTGTTCATTATATTCTAGCTATATATAGACGCTAGTATGCACCTTAACAGGGATTTGTGCTAGTTAAAAGGGTTGGTGGAGATAGTTTGAAGCTTTATTATTGTTGGCAGTCATTATTAAGCTGAATGAAATCGTCTAATCATTGCCGGAATATAATTAAAAGGATATCACCGGTACTGTATGGGTTAAGCATGATGCGACACGAATTGTCCAGACCCTGTATCCTAGAAGACTCTGGAATCCAAATAGTCCACCCTTGGTTTAGAAGACTTTAAATCTCCACTGTCTTTTGTCAACCCCCTGCCCCTCCCCCCCCCCCCCCCTCCCCTTCCCTCCGTAAATTCCACTCGGACTGTTATTCCCCATTTCACCCATCATTGCGCCCTTTCATCTCCACAATATTACCGCATATATTTCTCTCCCCCCCCCCCCCCCCCCCCCTGAATTCAGATCCCCGCCTTCCTCTGCCTGTGTCTCTGTGTCTGTCTGTCTGTTTCTTTGTCTCTGTCTGTGTTTGTCTGTTTCTTTGTCTATGTAAGTCTGGGTTTTCTTTTCTTTTCTATATGTCTTTTTTTGTCAATGTCTGTCTTTGTCTCTGTCTGTCTTTGTCTCTGTCTATGTGAATCTGTTTATTTGTGTATGTTTGTTTCTTTGTATCCGTCTATATCTGTCTGTTTCTTTGTCTCTTTCCATTGTCTGTATATATTTCGATGTCTGTGTCTGTTTTTGTCTCGCTATCGTTGTTTATGTGTATATCTGATTGCCAACTACCCCCCTCCTCACCGTCCCACCCTCACCAACTACACCCCCCCCCCCCCCTCACCGTTCCCTTCACCAATTATTCCCCCCTTCACAACTATTGCCCCCCCTCACCATCTATTCCCTCCCTCACCGTTCCCCCTCCCCAACTATTCCCCCCTCACCGTTCCCCTCTCACCAAATATTCTCCCCACCCCTCACCGTTCCTCCTCACCAACTATACCCCCACCCCTCACTGTTCCCCCTCACCAACTATACCCCACCCCTCACCGTTCCCCTCACCAACTATACCTCCGCCCTTCACCGTTCCTCCTCACCAACTATATCACTGTCCCTCACCGTACCTCCCCACCAACTATACCCCCACCCCTCACCGTTCCCCTCACCAACTATACCCCCACCCTCACCGTTCCCCCTCACCAACTATACCCCTACCCTCACCGTTCACCAACTATACCCCCACCCCTCACCGTTCCCCTCACAACTATACCCCCACCCGTCACCGTTCCCCCTCACCAACTATACCCCCACCCGTCACCGTTCCCCTCACCAACTATACCCCACCCCTCACCGTTCCCCTCACCAACTATACCCCCACCCCTCACCGTTCCCCCTCACCACTATACCCCCTCCCCTCACCGTTCCCCCTCACCAACTATACCCCCACCCTCACCGTTCCCCTCACCAACTATTCCCCCACCCCTCACCGTTCCCCCTCACCAACTATACCCCCACCCTCACCGTTCCCCTCACCACTATACCCCCCTCACCGTTCCCCCTCACCAACTATACCCCCACCCTCACCGTTCCCCTCACCAACTATTCCCCACCCCTCACCGTTCCCCCTCACCAACTATACCCCCACCCTCACCGTTCCCCCTCACCAACTATTCCCCCACCCCTCACCGTTTCCCCCTCACCAACTATACCCCACCCTCACCGTTCCCCCTCACCAACTATACCCCACCCCTCACCGTTCCTCCTCACCAACTATACCCCCACCCCCCACCCTTTCCCCTCCCCAACTATACCCCCTCCCACTCACCGTTCCCCCTCACCAACTATACCCCCACCACTCACCGTTTCCTCCTCACCAACTATACCCCCACCCCTCACCGTTCCCTCACCAACTATACCCCCTCCCCTCACCGTTCCCCCTCACCAACTATACCCCCACCCCTCACCGTTCCCCTCACCAACTATACCCCCACCACTCACCGTTCCTCCTCACCAACTATACCCCCACCCCTCACCGTTCCTCCTCACCAACTATACCCCCACCCCTCACCGTTTCCCCTCACCAACTATACCCCCTCCCCTCACCGTTCCCCCTCACCAACTATACCCCCACCACTCACCGTTCCTCCTCACCAACTATACCCCCACCCCTCACCAACTATACCCCCTCCCCTCACCGTTCCCCTCACCAAACTATACCCCACCCCTCACCGTTCCCCCTCACCAACTATACCCTCACCCCTCACCATTCCTCCTCTCCAACTATACCCCCTCCCCTCACCGTTCCCCTTCACCAACTATACCCCCACCCCTCACCGTTCCCCCTCACCAACTATACCCCCTCCCCTCACCCGTCCCCCCCACCCACTATACCCCCTCCCCTCACCGTTCCCCCTCACCAACTATACCCTCACCCCTCACCGTTCCTCCTCACCAACTACCCCTTCCTCACCAGCTATTCCCCCCTCTTTTCAACTATTTCCACTCCTTTCCGTTCCCTCTCACTAGCTACTCCCCCCCCCCCCCTTCATTAACTATTCCCACACTTCATCACCAACTATTCGTGTATCCCATGCCAAACCCGGCCACCCATCCATCACTCTTCTTGTTCACGTGTCCCGCTCATCTTTCATTCAGGGCATAATTTTTCCTCGGCGGAAGACAGCTAGGTTGTGATTGGCGTGGTAGGTCTGTGGCAGGTTCGTGGTAGGTTCGTGGCAGGTCTGTTGTAGGTTCGTGACAGGTCCGTGATAGGTTCGTGGCAGGTCTGTTGTAGGTTCGTGACAGGTCTGTGGTAGGTTCGTGGCAGGTCTTTGGCAGGTTCGTGGTAGGTCCGTGGAAGGTTCGTGGTAGGTCCGTGGAAGATCTGTGGTAGGTTCGTGGCAGGTCTGTGGTAGGTTCGTGGTAGGTCTGTGGTACGTTCGTGGCAGGTCTGCGGTACTTTCGTGGCAGGCCTGTGGTAGGTTCGTGGCAGGTCTGTGGTAGGTTTGTGTCAGGTCTGTGGTAGGTTTGCAGCAGGTCTGTGGTATGTTTGTGGTAGGTTTGTGACAGGGCTGTGGTAGGTTCGTGGCAGGTCTGTGGTAGGTTCGTGGTAGGTCTGTGATATGTTCGTGGCAGATCTGTGGTAGGTCTGCGGTAGGTTCGTGGCAGGTCTACGGTAGGTCTGTGGTAGGTTTATGGCAGGTCTGTGGTAGGTTCAAGGCAGGGCTGTGGTAGGTTCGTGGCAGGTCTGTTGTAGGTCTGTGGTAGGTTCGTGGCAGGTTTGTGGTAGATCTGTGGTAGGTCCGTGGCAGTTTCCTGGCAGCTCTCATTCGGTCGTGGCAGCAGTATACCCGGGCCTACTATATATATACTGTATATATATATATATATCTATATATATTGTTACGTATCTTGATCCTCAAGTGGTTAACTTGATGATTCTAGATAGCACAGAGATATATATTAAGGTATCAGTCAGCTGAAGGCAAAACAAAAGTAAAATCTAATAAAATAATTTCCTGTTGTTGCTTCCTTTCCTTTTGGATCTTAGGACTTAGTATCCTTTATTGACTGATACTCTTTAATTATGAAAAATACTGAAACTAATTAAAGTCATGTAGTATTTATAAAGAATTAGTATTTAACCGAAGCTTAGTAGGCTATGGTTATGAACCGAATAAGTTATATCTAAAGAAGGACTATTAATTTTATAAAAAGTCTTGAAAGATAAATATTAAAGTAAGAATATTTCTGTCTCTTACCCTTTTTGAAATGAATAGATAGTTTTATGATATGTCCTTTTATTTATATTTAATGTAATTATTCTTGGTTCTTGTCTTAAGTTAATAGGATTATATTATTATTATCATCAGGAGTAATATCAAAGTCACATAAAAAGTTAGATATATATTTAATAATTAGTTAAATGTATTTCTTAACCACGTAACATTGAGGTTTGATTATGAGTAAATAAAGTTACAGGATCGTTTCATAGATTCGATTCAGGTCTCACTCAAATAATATGAAAAGCAAAATATAATATTTTGAAGCAAAAGAATTTTCTTCAGCTTAGGAAATCACTAGAAGTAATATTATCACAGCCATGTTAGTCTAAGGCGATATTACTAATACGAGACAATAGCATCACCGTACTAAGCACCGTTAAACAATGTAAGCTTAATTAAAAGAAAATGAAAGAACTCGTAAGTATTAATATAAAACAATAGTATTACTTTCATCATAACCCAATTACTTAAAGAGTTGCTTTAGTCCACAAGTTAGGCAACTAAAATAGTTAAGTACATAATAATAGCGATAACGTTAATTCCCAATCAAATAGTTACGTACATAATAGTAGCGTTAACGTTAATTCGCAATCAAATAGTTAAACACATAATAGTAGCGTTCACGTTAATTCCCAATCACATATCTCACTAACCAACATAACGTAAGTGTTTACACCGAACACACTTAACACACATTTATATAATCTGACTGACAGTCACAATCCCATTATAATACTTCACCCCGTCTTCCTCCAGCTGCAAGTTCACCTTCCCCAACTCCAAATGAGACTGATTTGAATGCCCACAACTCGGGTCTTATATACCAAACAATGATGGTGTAGGAACGAATCAGGAGGCGGGGGGTGATGCCTGCTCCAATCATAGCTCCTCGAGTCGCATAACAGGTGCCTGGTCCACTCACAGCTCCTGGCGTCGAACATACGTCATAGCATCGGTCATCGAGGTAGTTTGCAGGTATGCGGGCGAGCTGGTTCCACTCGCTCGTTCGCTCGCTAGTCTGCTTCACCGTTTGGGTAGTTTGGCTCCTTCAACTCTAATTCTAACTCTTAAATTAACATACAGGGCTCCGTATGTCAGACTTCCCCCCTAGAAAAGAGTTTAAGGAGTATAGTACATAATATTAAACATAATACATAAATAGATTCACCACCAGATTGGCAACAGCAAGATTATAATGAGGATATAATAAGGATATCACCCAAAGTAGGCAACGTCTCCAGGTACCACATCAGAACATAGCCGGAACGTAGCCGGAGCGTTATTCGAACTGCAAGGCATCTCACAGCTGAAGGCTTGAAAGCGCACTACAAAAGCATGATATTTACCTCGCTACAAGGGAGAGCTAATTGCCAAAATCCTCTCATTAAATTAAACTTACTGCTGTATGAGGCCAACCTGGTAAATGCAATCTTTGAACCGTGGCAGTGGGTAGGTATCGTTCTTTGTGACAGCATTGACTTGCCCATAGTCCCTACAAAACCTATGGCTCCCGTCTGGCTTCGGCACAAGTATGACCGGACTACTCCACTGGCTTAAGGCCCTTGTGATCAGCTTGTTTGAAAACATAAAGTCAAGCTTGACCTGCAGTATACTCCCGCGTTGTGGCGAGACACGGTAGGGGGATAGTTTAATGGGAGTTGCATCCCCTACGTCGATGTCGTGCACGGCCAAAGAAGTGAGCCCTGGAGTATCACGGAACACACTGGGAGACTGAGATAAAACAGAGATTAGTTGGTTTGCTTGATCAGAGGGAAGATGACATAGTTTAGATGGTAATTCCCTCAAAGCCACTGAATTATACTGAAAGTTGGATAGGCTACATGACAAGTCAAAGTCTGCATGGATACCTTCAGGCTCTGGAACAGTCTGTTGCGGGTCAGTAAGAGAACTGAAGACTTCGTCCGCACCAGGCTGTTCACAGGTCCTGACATTCACTGCCACAGTGGGAGAATCTGGAGGAGAGGAATCAGGGGACCTATGGTAGGGCTTCAACATATTTATATGGAATACCTGCGTGGGCTTTCTCCTGTCTGGGGTAGTTACTAGATAATCGGTAATGCTCACCCTCCGAATGATCTTATATGGGCCCCTGAACTTGGCAGATAAAGGTTGGCCAAAAAGGGGGAGCAGGACCAAAACCTCATCACCGGGCTTAAACTCCCTCTCACGGGCTTTTCTGTCATACCATTTCTTCATGGAGCTTTTAGCCACTGTCAAGTTTTGAGCGGCAAACTCACATGAGGATCTCAGCCGGGTTTTGAAATCTGAAACATACTTGAGGAGGTTTTGGTTCCCCTCCTGGCCAACTAGGCTATCCTGCAATAGTTGCAAAGGACCTCTTACCTGGTGACCGAAAACTAGCTCATTAGGGGAAAAACCCAGGGATTCAGTTGGAACCTCACGAGTAGCAAATAAAAGAAAAGGTACCCCCTTATCCCACTCAACTCCGGTCTCTGTACAATACTTACGTAACATTCCCTTTAATGTCTGATGATATCGTTCGAGAACCCCTTGAATCTCTGGGTGGTAGGTGCTAGACTGTACATGCTCGATACCCAACTCCTTCAGGGACTGCTGGAAAATGTTAGAGGTAAAATTAGTTCCTTGATCACTTTGCACCTCATGGGGGAAACCCATTCTGGTGAAGAATTTGAGCAGTTCCTTGATAACAGTTGGAGCAGAGGTAGTCCTTAAGGGTATAGCCTCTGGGTAGCGAGTTGCCATGTCCATGATAGTTAATAAATAAATGTTACCTTGGGAAGTCTTAGGCAATGGGCCTACAATGTCCACTACCACCCGAGTAAAAGGATTCTCGAAAACGGGCAAGGGCACCAGAGGATGTACAGGCACCTTCTGATTGGGTTTTCCTGTCATCTGGCAAGTGTGACACACTCTACAACACTCCACTACATCTGCACGCATTCCTGGCCAGTAAAAGTGGGCTCTGATTCTGTCTAGAGTTTTTCTCACACCTAGGTGTCCTGCCAATGGTATACAATGTGCCATTTCCATGATATCTCTACGACAAGGTTTGGGGAATACTTGATGGACGTCCCAAGCCCCGTCATCGATTGGTCTGTGTGGCGGTCTCCATCTTCGCCACAATACTCCTCCTTTGAGGTAGAAACATTCACCACCCTCCTTCTCACATTCCTCTTCACTCATGGACCTGGCAGCTAACTCCTTGCATTCCCTATCATCTCTCTGTAGCTCTACCAGGCCACTAGGACAATTTGGAGGGGTTTCATGGTCATCGTTAGGGTCAAGATGAGCCATAAAGGTGTCAGATAAATCCACCTCAGTCACACATCATCAGGCACAGTTGGAGCGTCATTCACACTCTCATCATCCCTTTCATCAACTCTTACATTCGGTACATTTCTGTCTGAGGGAACTGCTACTTGAGACATTGAACGTGTGACAGCACACACAGGGAAAACTGTTGGCATCTCCTTTTCGAGCTCACCGGTTAGTGGCTCGTTAACAGGGGAAAGTGACAAAATGGGGTCTGGTCGGACCTTCTCACCTGCTACATCATTCCCCAAAAGGAGTGTTACCCCAGGCACAGGGATATCTTGGGACCTACACAAAGCTATGGTGGCCTCACCCTGTAGTAACTCACATTCAATTTCGCCTTTTACCAAGTATGCATAAAACTGGCCTCCAGCACCTCTCATTACAACTGGTTCGCCAGGTGGGCACTCAGTGTAAGGATTCACCATGAGGGTGCTAGTAGAACCTGTGTCTCTCAGAATTTTTACCTCATGCATACAACCATTTAATCTCACGTTGCCAGATGAAATAAACGGACGGTAACTGTCCTGCACTGATGGTGAAATTATTATTGGCTTAACCCTAGTGGGTTGCACCACACATGCTACTACACCCCTGTCTAGATGATTTACGTTAGCTGCTAGGTACTCCTTCTGTCGAGAGTCCTGCATTAAAGGAACTTTTGGTGCTAGGTACTCCTTCTGTCGGGAGTCCTGCATTACAGGAATTTTTGGTGCTAGGTACTCCTTCTGTCGGGAGTCTTGCATTAAAGGCACACATGGAATTTGAGATACGGCGGCAACTGTCTGCCCCGATCTCTCGTTTTTTTCCTTGGCCCAGCACTGATAAGCTAGGTGGCCTCTCATGCCACAAAAAGTACATACTTTAGGGGATACGGGAACGTTCCCTCTTTGAGCATTACTATTAGTTTGGGGCCCACCTCTGTTACCATTGCCCTGAGTCGCATTTTTAGTTGGGGAAACAATTCTGTTTTGGCTAGCTGGGGAAGACGTTATAGGCTTGTGACTGGGTCTGTCAGATTTGTGATTGGGATACTTAAAATTAGAACTAGAATTATCGTAGGGCTTCTTTCCACGAAATTTGTTGTTGAGCACGTATGTGTCAGCCATGTCAGCAGCGTCGGCAAGACAATCTACCTTTTTCCCCTTTAAATGATAGGATACAGAAGAATCAATTTTCCATAGGAAATTTTCTAACAGGACCAACTCCTTCAGATCGTTGTAGCTTGTGACTTTCTTACTCTTGACCCAATGATTGAAAGTTTTAGTCATGGTCCTGGCAAATACCTTATGGGTTTCTTCTACTTTCTTCTGGTTTTTACGGAAAGATTGCCTGTAAGCCTCAGGCTGCAATTGATAGGTTTTTAGGATAGCTTCTTTGAGATTGTCATAATCCTGCCTAACTTCTGCTACTTCTGACAAATACGTGGCTCGAGCCTGCCCTGTCAAAACAGTTTGTAACATAAAAGGCCATTGATCTCTTGTCCACTTCATACCTCCAGCAACTTCCTCAAACAAAACAAAGAAATCCTGCACATTATCCTCAGTGAAAGGTGGAATGACACTAGTCATAGTCAATCCCAGAGGGGGAGCAATTAAGGGAGCATTTGTATTGACATTTAGTTGAGCCGTACGATATTGATATTCACATTGTTCGGTCGTTGCTCAGGCTTTTATGCTGGCTTCTTCGGTATTTATTCTGGCTAGTTCTATATTTAGTCTGGCTTGTTCAGCATTTATTCTGGCTTGTTCTAGTTCGAATAATTGATCAATGGTAAAACCAGGTGGCAATTGTTCATCAAGTTGGCTAGGTTTACTAGGGATCCCACCAACTGCTCCGTCACCCTCCCCGCCTTCTACAGAGAACAGGTGGGTTTTTATGGTCTGAGCCACCTCTACTTTAGACATGTTTGTGACAGTTAATTGGAGATATGAGGCAAGCACTTTCAGTTCCAATTTTGACAGACAGTCAATATCAGGGGCTGTGGGTTCTGATTCTATGAAAACTCGAGCATCTTCTTCATTAATTAGTTGAGGCATGATTAATATTTGATTTTTAAGTAGTGAAACGTTAATGAAACTGAGTGAAACTGTATGAAACTAATCCTGGCAAGGTCGCCACTCTTCTGTTACGTATCTTGATCCTCAAGTGGTTAACTTGATGATTCTAGATAGCACAGAGATATATATTAAGGTATCAGTCAGCTGAAGGCAAAACAAAAGTAAAATCTAATAAAATAATTTCCTGTTGTTGCTTCCTTTCCTTTTGGATCTTAGGACTTAGTATCCTTTATTGACTGATACTCTTTAATTATGAAAAATACTGAAACTAATTAAAGTCATGTAGTATTTATAAAGAATTAGTATTTAACCGAAGCTTAGTAGGCTATGGTTATGAACCGAATAAGTTATAGCTAAAGAAGGACTATTAATTTTATAAAAAGTCTTGAAAGATAAATATTAAAGTAAGAATATTTCTGTCTCTTACCCTTTTTTAAATGAATAGATAGTTTTATGATATGTCCTTTTATTTATATTTATTGTAATTATTCTTGGTTCTTGTCTTACGTTAATAGGATTATATTATTATTATCATCAGGAGTAATATCAAAGTCACATAAAAAGTTAGATATATATTTAATAATTAGTTAAATGTATTTCTTAACCACGTAACATTGAGGTTTGATTATGAGTAAATAAAGTTACAGGATCGTTTCATAGATTCGATTCAGGTCTCACTCAAATAATATGAAAAGCAAAATATAATATTTTGAAGCAAAAGAATTTTCTTCAGCTTAGGAAATCACTAGAAGTAATATTATCACAGCCATGTTAGTCTAAGGCGATATTACTAATACGAGACAATAGCATCACCGTACTAAGCACCGTTAAACAATGTAAGCTTAATTAAAAGAAAATGAAAGAACTCGTAAGTATTAATATAAAACAATAGTATTACTTTCATCATAACCCAATTACTTAAAGAGTTGCTTTAGTCCACAAGTTAGGCAACTAAAATAGTTAAGTACATAATAATAGCGTTAACGTTAATTCCCAATCAAATAGTTACGTACATAATAGTAGCGTTAACGTTAATTCGCAATCAAATAGTTAAACACATAATAGTAGCGTTCACGTTAATTCCCAATCACATATCTCACTAACCAACATAACGTAAGTGTTTACACCGAACACACTTAACACACATTTATATAATCTGACTGACAGTCACAATCCCATTATAATACTTCACCCCGTCTTCCTCCAGCTGCAAGTTCACCTTCCCCAACTCCAAATGAGACTGATTTGAATGCCCACAACTCGGGTCTTATATACCAAACAATGATGGTGTAGGAACGAATCAGGAGGCGGGGGGTGATGCCTGCTCCAATCATAGCTCCTCGAGTCGCATAACAGGTGCCTGGTCCACTCACAGCTCCTGGCGTCGATCATACGTCATAGCATCGGTCATCGAGGTAGTTTGCAGGTATGCGGGCGAGCTGGTTCCACTCGCTCGTTCGCTCGCTAGTCTGCTTCACCGTTTGGGTAGTTTGGCTCCTTCAACTCTAATTCTAACTCTTAAATTAACATACAGGGCTCCGTATGTCAGAATATATATATATATATATATATATATATATATATATATATATATATATATACAGTATATATATATATATATATATATATATATATATATATTTATACAGTATATATATATATATATATATATATATATATATATATATATATTTATTTGTTGTTTCTTTATATTTTCAACGCTATCTTCTACTTCCTTCTAAACCCATCCCATGTTACCCCTATGAGTACCGCCGGTGCCGTCCTTTACCTTTTTTTTGGTTACTATTAGATGATTTTACTCAGTTAGCAATTAATAGGCTTCAAACTTTCTCTCTTAGCCCTTTTTACTTCCACATATCCTTCTTAAACTGCATAAAATCGTCTAAATATACTGTTGCTAGAATACAATTAAAAAGAAGACGTCGTCGTTACAGAAGGGGTTAACTAAGAACGGGCAACACTCCCAAAGCAAAAATTAGCTATGTTTTGTTTTATGTGTATGAGGGAGACAAAAGGCAAAGCTGTCTGTAACAAGTGTCCACCCGAAGTTGAAAGAGATAGAGAGCTTTGTTCCTTCTGTCTCTCGTCGTTATTTGATTTGCTTCAGTTCCTCCTTCCGCATTCCGGTAACACGTTCCGTGTTCCTCTGGGGTTTTCCTTTTATTATTTATGGGGGTCTTTATTAAAGGTGTTATTTTATTTCCTTTTGTTCGTTGTGGGGTTTTAATAATTGTGTTATTTTAAAACCATTCAGTACCGGTGACGTCTGTTTGTCTTTATTTAATCAGCATTTAGACGATTTTATGAAGATTAGAAAGGATATATACATTTTATGAAGATTAGAAAGGATATATACATTTTATTAAGATTAGAAAGGATATATACATTTTATGAAGATTAGAAAGGATATATACATTTTATGAAGATTAGAAAGGATATATACATACATTTTATGAAGATTAGAAAGGATATATACATTTTATGAAGATTAGAAAGGATATATACATTTTATGAAGATTAGAAAGGATATACATTTTATGAAGATTAGAAAGGATATATACATTTTATGAAGATTAGAAAGGATATATAGTAGCGAAAAATATTAATCAAGATCGTCTGTAGCCTCACAATGGGTAGACGTCCTTCCGAAACTTAATAAAAACATCTATTAGTTGCGAGAATATGATGAAAAAGACGTCACCGGTACTTAAGGGGTTAATACCACCTCATTCCTTCAGCACCAATATCATATCAACTTATCACGTACAGTACTCTCTCTCTCTCTCTCTCTCTCATAACAACTAAATAATGGGCCACTTCACAGATTGTTTTTCTTTTATTTTTGTATTGTTTTTGTTATGGCTAGATATGGGCCTTAGCGGACAATCCCATAATCTGTTCTGGGCCAATTAACGTTAAGTAATTTCCATACTATTTCCACCGGTTGATCTTGGATAACCTCATTAAGCAAATGTAATCTTTTTGAATGAGGTCAACAGAAGCCTATGTAACATTTTAATGAGAGTATTATTTATTTGGTTTTGTATGTATTTAGTAATGATATTCTATAGTTTCCTCCAAAGACCTCTATCAAAACCACCCTTCGGGCCCTTCGGGTTATATTAGTACACTTTTCGATAGAAAATGTCCCGACCAAAGGCCGGTTCCTCCTTAATTGCAGGCTCGCTAACACTCGCCAGGAAATATAGACATCTGAAGGGCACAAAAGGTCTTAAAATCGCCAAACTAATGGGGCGAAAGGTCTTAAAATCGCCAAGCTAATGGATTGAATGTCTTAAAATCTCTAAAGTAATGGGGCTAAAGGGGCTCCATAACCAGCAAAGCTCTCCCACTACCGAGCCGCACCCAGACGTAATATTAATAATAGCACTAACCCCGCTGTTCTGTATATCATTGAGCTGGGCGGCAAACGCAGTCATTAGTAATGGGGCTAAAGGGGCTCCATAACCAGCAAAGCTCTCCCACTACCGAGCCCCACCCAGCCGTAATATTAATAATAGCACTAACCCCGCTGTTCTGTATATCATTGAGCTGGGCGGCAAACGCAGTCATTAGTAATGGGGCTAAAGGGGCTCCATAACCACCAAAGCTCTCCCACTACCGAGCCCCACCCAGCCGTAATATTAATAATAGCACTAACCCCGCTGTTCTGTATATCATTGAGCTGGGCGGCAAACGCAGTCATTAGTAATGGGGCTAAAGGGGCTCCATAACCACCAAAGCTCTCCCACTACCGAGCCCCACCCAGCCGTAATATTAATAATAGCACTAACCCCGCTGTTCTGTATATCATTGAGCGGGGCGGCAAACGCAGTCATTAGTAATGGGGCTAAAGGGGCTCCATAACCACCAAAGCTCTCCCACTACCGAGCCCCACCCAGCCGTAATATTAATAATAGCACTAACCCCGCTGTTCTGTATATCATTGAGCGGGGCGGCAAACGCAGTCATTAGTCGGGGATACTTCAGCCACGGGGGGGTGATTAAGAGGAGATTTGTATGTATTTGTTTATTATGTTTTTAGTTCCCTTCCTTGATTACCTGATGGGGCGAAACTCTTACAATCGCCAAGCTAATGAATCGAGCGTCATAAAATGTGAAAACTAATGAGGCTAAACATGAGGAAGAAGAGGGTCCCTCCGTAATAACTAATGAGGCTAAACATGAGGAAGAAGAGGGTCCCGCCGTAATAACTAATGAGGCTAAACATGAGGAAGAAGAGGGTCCCTCCGTAATAACTAATGAGGCTAAACATGAGGAAGAAGAGGGTCCCGCCGTAATAACTAATGAGGCTAAACATGAGGAAGAAGAGGGTCCCGCCGTAATAACTAATGAGGCTAAACATGAGGAAGAAGAGGGTCCCCGTAATAACTAATGAGGCTAAACATGAGGAAGAAGAGGGTCCCGCCGTAATAACTAATGAGGCTAAACATGAGGAAGAAGAGGGTCCCTCCGTAATAACTAATGAGGCTAAACATGAGGAAGAAGAGGGTCCCTCCGTAATAACTAATGAGGCTAAACATGAGGAAGAAGAGGGTCCCTCCGTAATAATAGTAACCCATCATTAAGCGGGGTGCAATAAACGGTCATTAGTCTGGGATAGTTTAGGGCTCTGCCGCGGGTGATTAAGGAACTTTTCTCACTGACGGGATCATTATGACTACGGTGTGTCGGGGGCCAGTGGGTGGGAACGAGTGTGTGGATGAAGGATGGTCGGGTGCGTATGCGTGCGTGTGTGAAGGGGAATCTGTGTGTGTGTGTGATTCACCAAACTTGTTTAGTCAAGAGGGATTCCGCGCAATGCAAGCTTCAGCTCATTATTATCGCGCCTCCTTAACTGGTAATGTATTGCGTAAAGTGCATGTCATGTGTTAGTGTATCGTTGGCTGTAGATGTGAGTGTAGTCTGTAATCAGTCAATTGGTGACATCTGAAATCGGAGTCTTTGGTTGATAATTATGTACGGTACCAGTCTCACCCGAAGGCTTAGGTTGACCTATACGATACCCTTCTCGCCTTGTAACAGACCACCAACTCCCAGAGGGGACGTCACAGCTTCGTTCACTTATCCAGATTCCTAATTATACTGCTAGGTAAACAGAGGCTACACCGTTAGAAGACTTACCCAAATGTCTCTTCCCCGCCCGGGACCTTCTGGTTGCGAGCCAGACGTGCTATCCGTTACGCCACGGGGAGATGTATGTGTGTGTGTGTGTTTGTGTGTGTATGAATGAAGGGCGATTGGGTGAATATGTATGGGTGTGTGAAAGAGAAATGTGTGTAGGGTGGGTGGATGTGGGAAATAATTATCCATAATTATTCCTGCCAATTAAACGTAACGAAAGAGTAGCATAAGGATCGTGTTAAGTGAAGCTATTGAATCATACGAAAACACTACTAATTGTCATTAGCTATGGTAATATGGAAATAATTGTATATAATTTGAGTTAGGACTATAAGTATAAGTATGTTATTGTATAAATATATTTACGTATATAGAGAGTAATGTTAGCTAGTATTATACTACCATCATCATTTTAATTACAATACCGTACAACCGGTGTTCAAATTGATCATATGACTCATAGGTTCGTTTGTCAAGTGCAATTTCATAATTCTTCGACCTGTAGCAAAATGCCATGAGCCGATTACTGGCAGAGGAATCGGAGGGTAGGGGTCAGTTGTTATCATACAGCCGTGCTATTAACATGAATACGTGCAGTGACTAATACACAGCCAATAATCCTGTTTTGTCACTAGATATATATATTATAAACTGTCATCACATTACATGATATCTAATGATATGCCGCTAATGGCCGAGTGGTTACGGTACCCAGCTCTCTCAAATATACCTGGGGTGAGTGGGTTCGAACCTTGGTCAGGATGCCTCTCTCCCAACATTACATAATCCAATAGGGTTGATAGCCTCTGAAGTCCTATTTTAACTAACACTACGTTGAACAACATAAATGAACCCCAAGTGAACAGGAACTAAAGCTACCATGTGGACAATAATTGAACCCTAAGTGTAACAAGAGGCGGCTCAGTGTCCTAGGATAAATACCGGTACCCATACTATTACCACTGGCCAGAGGTGGGATTGGGTAGCTCTTAGGTTGGGATTACGTCAAGTGACATCTAAAACCATCAAGTAAGTTAATTAATGTATTACATTCTTGTATATTATGAGTCTTATATACAGTGTTCAAAGTGTCAGTATGTGGATAACTGGTAGAATTACAGTGTGTTCAATTTCTTCCTTACAGTGGATGTTCTCAACAGGCATATGAGAGAGGTACAATCACGAGCCATAATACCTGCACACCCGCTTGAATCTTTGAATCTTTAAAGCCAAGTTATAGAGCCTCTGTTTCGTTTTGTTGGTGATCCCTGGTCTCTGGGTCTTCTGGGTGACCAAGATGTGTGTGAATTTGTGTTTTGTTTTTGTGTGTTCATTGTTTTCTGTTGTGTAATCCCTATTCGGGCTCTGTCTTTAGTCGCCACCCCCAGAATAAAAAAAATTGGGAATGGGGCTGAGTAAATACATACATAAATACATACATACATACATAAAGCCTCTGGGATATAACAGAGCATAGGATTGTCTCGTTTGGGTTCGATGCGGATTGTAATGGGTGTGCAGGTATTATGGTTTATGACTGTACAGTACAGGGCTAACAACTTACAACAGAAAGGAACAATACAGTTTTGTTCACGAATATTGAGCTTTAATTAGACGTTCGTAGCCCATAGATTTACTGGATGTGTAGAGTTTGGTCGATTGAAGGGCGATTAGGGCGGTCGTGAATACATTGTCCACATTGTGGGTATGGAAGGCGGTTCAGTGAATACATTGTCCACATTGTGGGTATGGAAGGCGGTTCAGTGAATACATTGTCCACATTGTGGGTATGGAAGGCGGTTCAGTGAATACATTGTCCACATTGTGGGTATGGAAGGCGGTTCAGTGAATACATTGTCCACATTGTGGGTATGGAAGGCGGTTCAGTGAATACATTGTCCACATTGTGGGTATGGAAGGCGGTTCAGTGAATACATTGTCCACATTGTGGGTATGGAAGGCGGTTCAGTGAATACATTGTCCACATTGTGGGTATGGAAGGCGGTTCAGTGAATACATTGTCCACATTGTGGGTATGGAAGGCGGTTCAGTGAATACATTGTCCACATTGTGGGTATGGAAGGCGGTTCAGTGAATACATTGTCCACATTGTGGGTATGGAAGGCGGTTCAGTGAATGTGTGTGTTTGGGTGAGGAGTAGTGTGTATGTATGTATGTTGTATGTGTGTGTGTACGAAGATATGTGATGGGGGAGGGGTATAATGTTTGCGTATGTGATTGTAGGGAAATAGACAGATGTTATATTTCCATGTGTATGGAAGGGGCTTCCAGAGTGTGTTGGGGTTGGTAGGTGGGAAAGTGTTAGTGTGTGTGTGTGTGTGTGTGTAAAGGGAGGTGGTGATTTCTGTGAATGTGATTTGGGGGTGAAGGATATATATATACAGTATATATATATACTGTATATATGAGAGTGTCAGGGCTTTAGTTAATAAATGCAGATGTGTGTGTGAGAGACAGAGTAACTAAGTTAGCAGAATACTGAATATGTGATGGACTACATATTCTATGTGTGTGTATATGTGTTTGTGTTTGTTTTTGTGTGCTTGTGTGTGTGTATATTTATGAAGGTTCAGCTCACTTACGAATACAAAAAACATAACTCTGGTAACATTCTAGCAATGGCTCTAAATCGATTTCAGCATTGATTATTTTTAATTCTTAATTTTCCTTCATATTTCATGATTTGTCATAATAATAATTGGTGCAATTTAGTTTTATGTTAGCCCAACCTAACAACCTAACCTAGTATAATATTGAAACTAAAATGCCTCAGTTTATATTTCCAGAAACCAATAAGTAAGGATATCAAAAGATGAACGGAAATAAATGTAATACCCAAATCGAGTTGGAGCCACCACTAGAATTATACCAAACTCGACTGCAGGAATTTTAGCGCTAGAGAATTCAAATTAAATCTCCAACTATCGCGAAAAGTTTGAGCTCCTAATTAGTGAATTTGTTTTGAATCCACGTCCATTAAGAAATGAGTGTGTGTGTGTGTGTGTGTGTGTGTGTGTGTGTGTGTGTGTGTGTGTGTATGTGTGTGTATGTGTGTGTGTGTGTGCAGGCGATTTTGTTCCCTGTAATTTATATATAAGCATTACCCACTGGTGGCGGATTCTAATGAGAAACTGCAGCGGGTAGTCAAAGAGTTTGGTGTGGTTTGTGGAAGGAGGAAACTGAAGGTGAACGTCAATAAAAGTAAAGTAATGGTGTGTAATAGGGGAGAGCATAGGGTGAATCTAGATGTGAGGCTGGATGGGGAAATATTGGAACAAGTAGAGTGTTTTAAATATCTAGGAGGAACGATAAGCAGGAGTGGAGGTGTGGAAGTAGAGGTAAAACAGAGAGTGTGTGAAGGAAGGAAGGTTTTCGGAGCAATTGAAGTATGTGGAAGACGAGAAATCTCGGAGTGAAAGTAAAAAGTGCACTGTATCAAGGAATTGTTGTGCCAACACTGATGTATGGGGCTGAGACATGGGCTCTGAAGAAAAAGGAGAAAAGAGGGCTGGATGTGATGGAGATGAGCTGCTTGAGGAGTATGTGTGGAGTTACTCGTAGAGACAGATTGAGGAATGAAGAGATACGTAGGAGAGTGGGGCAGCAGGAACATTTGTCAGCCAGAGTGGACAGAAGGGTGCTGAGCTGGTATGGTCATGTTGAACGAATGGGAGATGAAAGGCTTACAAAGAAAATATGTGAGTCAGGTACAAGGGGAGATAGAAGGGCAGGAAGACCCCCATTGAGATGGAGAGACTGTGTAAGAAAGGCTTTGGATGATAGAGGCATGACTATAGATCAGGCAGGGGAAGTGGTGGTGGACAGGAGTGAATAGAGAATACTTGTGAATAGTTGAGTGGGTAATTTTCTTGAAAAGACTCCCAGCGTTATTTGAGAGTTTTTTTGGCCAATTTGTTTTGGCAATGGTAGTTTTGATGCTATTAGTTATAATTCCACTGTGGGAGAAACCCTATATAACCCCATTATCCAACAATCTTAAGATAACTCCCCCCAATAGTGGGGAGGGCTATGAAGATCAGGGAAAATGTGGGGTTAAAGTAATATAGTAAAATAATGAAGAATAGGAATGTGTGAAATGCCAAAAATGCCACTTTTCCGAAATACGAGCCAAGTTTTGTCGAAACTTGGCTCGGATTTTCAATAATTTTAGAGACTCAAAAGAGCATTTTCTAAAAATCCGAGCCAAGTTTTGTCGAAGTTGGCTCGGATTTTGCATAATTTCAGACACTCAAAAGAGCATTTTCTAAAAATCCGAGCCAAGTTTTGTCGAAAGTTGGCTCGGATTTTCAATAATTTCAGAGACTCAAAAGAGCATTTTCTAAAAATCCGAGCCAAGTTTGTCGAAAGTTGGCTCGGATTGTCCATAATTTCAGAGACTCAAAAGAGCATTTTCTAAAAATCCGAGCCAAGTTTGTCGAAAGTTGGCTCGGATTGTCCATAATTTCAGAGACTCAAAAGAGCATTTTCTAAAAATCCGAGCCAAGTTTTGTCCAAAGTTGGCTCGGAGTTTCCATAATTTCATAGACACAAAAGGTAACTTTGAAAATATGCAAGCAAAGTTTTGTCCAAAGTTGGCTCGGATTTTGCATTAATATCAGAGACACAAAGGGTCACTTTTTATGGTAACATTCAAGGAGATTACACCAGGACTCTTCTTCTTCCCTCTGACCAGGTATAGGCTATACTAGTGTTTACTATCGTATACCCCTTTGAAAGGACATTAGCCTAACCTAACAACCTTACCTAACCTAACATAGTATTATGGGTGCCTATACTCCTTTGAAAGGACATTAGCCTAACCTAACAACCTTACCTAACCTAACCTAGTATTATGGGTGCCTATAGCCCTTTGAAAGGACATTAGCCTAACCTAACAACCTTACCTAACCTAACCTAGTATTATGGGTGGGGGCTGCCGCCCCCACACCCCCGCTATTTGACATCTTTTTGGTATTATGGGTGCCTATACCCCTTTGAAAGGACATTAGCCTAACCTAACAACCTTACCTAACCTAACCTAGTATTATGAGTGGGGGCTGCCACCCCCGCTATTTAACATCTTTAGACAGATTTTTGGTGTATTTGTTAGTACCCAGTACGTGGGATCCAAAGGTAGCCCTTGCATGCCAGCTACTGTGGGTGCATACTACTCAGTACGTGAGATAACATTATACCTACATCGTGATTTCCTGAGTGCATGGTGAACGTATTCTTTATTCTGTTTGTCACATCTAAACTTCTTTTGTTGTCTATTTTCACTCACTTGCAATTCACTGCCACATGTACTACACTTACCAGTTGCCAAGACTAACTTATGCTGAACAAGAAAATCCCATGTAGCTTCCTTGGTTCGCAAAATGTCCCCCAATTTCTGACAGGAGAGACTACAACCTGCACAAGCGGCCATGACAGTTACAAATCTGCCGGGCTGTTTGACGTTTCTGTCAGCTGAGAGAAGGAATGGCAACAATATGCGCCGATTCGTGCGCAAGAGCAAATATATGTAATAATACTAAAACTACAAGGGAAATGGGAAAGAAAAATGCCAGAAAGGATTGAACAAATACCGGGAAAACTATGAAACATAAATACAAGCACAATGTAATGTTGCAAATGTGTATATTAGACATACAGTAACATCTTTGTAGAACATAACACTTTACCGTAGCGAGTGTACTCCATTGCGAACACGTCCGTAGCGGAGCTCTCAAGATTGCCGGAGTGAAGAAGAAGAGTTTGTTTACGCGCGGGACTATTTTTATCGACATAATCGAGAGTTACAAAACTTATCAAAACTATTCTACCACAACGGAATCTATGTGAGTATATTATAAGGATTCCATAGAGCTTCACTTTCCCTAATAAATTATGTATAATAACGCTGCGAGTCTATTCGCGATAATTATCGTTGAGTGAACACGTGGTCATTTGGAGTAAGGGGTCGGGCGCAAGTTGGACTAGATAATAGTCCATCAGGCGCCTGGCCCGGGGAGACGATTAATATGAAGGGTGCGCCTGGAAGTGTGGTGGGAGGGCTTGTGGCTTTGGCTCCGCTGCATGTCTGCCTGCCGAGATCGGAACCTCTCCGGGTGGTCGGGGGCCGGGGGAGTGCTGGAGCGACCTTGGTCTCTGGGTCTTCTACTGGGTGACCTAGATGTGTGTGAGTTTGTGCTTTTTATCTGTGTTTATTTGTTGTTTTATGTTGTTTTTGTGTTTTCCCTGTTCTTGCTCTGTCTTGAGTCGGCTACCCCCAAAATGGGGATTGGGCCTGAGCATATAGATAGATAGATAGATAGATTACCCACTAAAAATTAAGTTAATGCATGGGATTTAACATGGAGGTTGAATAGATGATGGATGGTTCCATGTCATCTCAACCAGTAGACCATTTTAACCAGTAGCTCTCAACCAGTGCCAAATTAACCCAGACCAACCAAACCAGTGCCAAAATATAGTACTAACCTAACCGTATTGGTTGATTTGGTACTGGTTGAAATGGTCTACTGGTTGAGTTGACCGGTCACCATGATGAATACCTAATACATATATTTAACAATAACAAAATCTTAGTTATGCCATCAAAAAGTAAAATAGTTACACCATAATTATACTGTAGATGGATATGATAGAAGTAAATATAATTTCCAAGAGTAATGGATGCGTTTTGCCACAAAATCTAGCATTCCTTTATTTACCCTCCTCCCCTTTTGTTGTTCTCTCTCTCTCTCTCTCTCTCTCTCTCTCTCTCTCTCTCTCTCGCTCTCTCGCTCTCTCGCTCTCTCTGTCTGTCTGTCAGTCTCTCTATAATTCCCTCTATCATTCTCTCTATCTCTATCATTCTCTCTCTCTCCTTCCTTTCACATCACCTTCACACACTTCTCTTTCCACTACCTCTTCAAACGCTGTCTCCAACATCCTCCCTCCTTCCCTCTTATATTTATATTGTTTTATATATTTTTGTTTTTTTCGCCTTTTCCTCGGTTTCTCTAATGATGTCCTCCTTCCTCTTTCTCTTTCCTCTTTATATTTCGTCGGACTTTCTTCAGAATAATTTTACTACTTACTTTTCTTTCTTACTTCTTTCTCTCGGTGTTTTGTTGGTACTTATTACCGAAACTACCATTATTTATTTTTCAATATTTGAAGGCTATTATAGCATAAGGATGTTACAAAGATCAGATCTAATTTTGTTTCAACCACCGGAAATACATTTGGTAGCATTCAAGACGACTAGAGCAGCCTTATTTATCAAGTTGTCTTTATATTTTTGTCAAGATATATAGTGTTTTATTGTTGTTTTTGCATGGTTTGAGTGGAGGATTTGCATTAACTTACCCACTATCCATGAATCTTAAGATACGGCGTCAAATGGCGCCATTTATTGGGTTAATCACGCTTTTACAGTAGGTAAGGGAAATTCTGGGGTAAATTGGATACATGATGAGTTGATCTCACCCCCCCCCCCCTTGACTTATTGTCATCCTTATATGTTTATCTGTAAATAGTAAAACAAACATGTTGTTGGTACTTTGTTTGGGTGAGCAACGTTCGCGCTATTTATTAGGTGAATCGCGCGCCGCCTCCTGCAAAACAAGAAGGACAAGGTCAAGTCGACGGAATGCTTTGTTTATATTCGGGATTATTCTTGGGTGTTATTTTTCGGTGAGATCAGTTTTTTTCATGTTGTCGATAACGAAATTCCTCCATGCGGCCTATAATAAGAAAATATGGCAAGTCTATTGATCCCTATTTTCCCTAATAATTTGTTTCTAATAGAGCGGCGCAAGATGTCTTTAATGATATAATACATTTTGTGTACACTATATAAAGCACTGGAAACAAACAAATAGACTCTCCCTATAATTCTCCCTATTGGCAGTGGTATCACTCTTATTAATCCCCCTACTGGCAAAATAGATGCTGATTTCAATAAGTCATGGAGGGGGGGGGGGGGGGGGGATGAAGACCCACCCTCAACCCATCCTGTATCTCAAGGCAAAAAATGGTTCCTTTTTTGTTTACTCTGAAAATTACGTACATCTGAGTGTTTTTAAATTGTTGGATAATGGAGAAAACACATTTCGGGGTTTGTAACTAATTTCAACTACTGCATATTATACAAAAAACTACCAAAAAGCCATAAAAAAACATGGGACAATTAGTGTTAGTTTCGGTAATATTTTCAGTTATGTTTAATTATTTGTTTCGTTCTTTGTATTCGCTTTTGTTTTGTTTTGTTTTTTGTTTTCTGTAGCCTTCCTTTTCTCCCCCTACCATATTATATTTGTCTTTATTTTAGTTGTGTCCTGGCCTTAGTTTCTTTATTTTCTTATTTATCTTAATTTTCTGTTATTTTACTACTATCGTGTTTTCCTTTATGTCCTACTTCAATCTCGTTGTTCCTCTGTCTTTCTTCTTTATCTCTGCTTCGCCTTCTAATTCCTTCAAATACTTGTTATCCTATCATACACCCTCCTTTATTGTCTTTCCTTCATAGTATGTCTCTTCATTTTATCATATTCTTAGTTTTATTCATATGCGTTATCTCTTTTACACTTGTTTTGTCTACTCCATATATTTCTGCTCTATCCTGTCGTTCATTTCTCCAATATTCATCAATTTCGTGACGACAAGTCCCACTCCAACAAAACTATAGGGTAAGATAGAGTGACCATCTTTTTCTTTTGGCGTCATTTTGGTGCCTAGATTGTTCTTTGTTTGCTGCATAATATCGTCTATTTGTAGCCAGAATCAAAGGTAAAAAGACGACACCGGTACTGAAGTGGTTAGAGGTATTAATTCATCAACAAACAAATTGTGGAGATTGTAGATACCAATCGAGCAGTGCAATACCCAGAGGATGCCTCATAGGCATGGGATAAGGAGTTGCTGGAACTCCTGTTTAATTTGTGTGGCTTCCCTCACTGTTTCTGTTTGTTTCACCTACACAAGAGAGTAATCCAGCTAGCTCTCACAAACACCTCTTCCTCCTATCCATTTCACTAAACAAACACACCTCTCCTCTTTCCAATACTGTATAGTAAACATAAAATAAAAATAAACTTGGTTCTCTCACTATTTAAACTTTGGTGGAGATACTTGTTACAGGCAGTTTTACCTGTTGTCTCCTTTATACATATCGATATTTTAGTGTAAAAGACGTTAATGACACCAATGGCACCAATATGGCGGGGATTGGCCGATATGTTACTATAGCGTCCCTACAACAACACCGTCATCATTACCACACTAACAATTACCCTCACAACCGCCACAACTATAATCCCAACCAATACCATCATACAAGAACACAAACCACCATCAACACCACATCCATCATCACCACCAGAATCATTACCATCACCACCACTTTTACAACCACCACCTTAATGATCATAACCACCACCACCACCATTATCACCACCATCATCATCATCAGCACCACGTTCACAACCACCACCATATCATGATCATCAACACTACTTTCACAGCCACCACCACCACCACCAACTACCACTTTCACAGCCACCACCACCATCACCAACTACCACCTTCACAGCCACCATCACCTCGCCATAATATACGACAATTTTCTTGGCTGCTGGTGGAAAGGTGCATAAAAGGCGGTAAGTGGCACTGGAGTAAAGTTCTGTGGGGGGTCTTAGCTTCCATCAAACTCACTCAATACCCTCTTTAAGGTCGTTGCACACTGATACGATTGCCCCTCCAGGCGAGTTCCCGACTCGAAATTTCAGCCTGATAAGGCGAATCGGCAACATAATCGTGGATATCAGGAATTAGCCGTGGGTGACTCTCACGGTCCAAGCGACGTATCGGGGGTCGATACGAGATTATGAGCTGTTCAAAAGTTCATGGGAATCCCCCGAGTCGGAAAAAGAACACCGGAAAAAACGGCACAGGAAAAAAAGGCCGCGGAAAAAATGTCACAAATTACGGACTAGGAAAAAATGGCACAGACAACAAAATATTGTATTAAGAAGTAATAGATCAATAACATGTGTTTCGATGCAATATGCAATATTGCATAATGTAATTATATATATCTGGTAGTGTACTCACCACAGGCTAGGTTAGGTTAGGTTAGGTTAGGTTAGAACTTAAGAAACCAGAATTGTGCATAAGGCTGACTGGCCCACACGAAGCAGATCCCATTCACATCCAACCCATATCATTCATATGACCATCAAATCTGCCCTTGAAATGTTCTACCGTTCTTGAGCTAACCACACACTTCCACAACTCTGTTCCCAAACCAGTGCTAACCTATATCTTTTCTAAAGCAAAACTTATCCAATTTGAAGACATTTGAACGGGTGATCTCGCCGTATTAAGCCTTAATACCTTATTTATATCTCCCTTGTTGATATACTTTTCATCCACTTAACCCTTTGGCTGCGGGTGACGTTCTGGAATGTTTTGTCAAGTTACAGCAATTTCCAGGCTTTAACCCATAACTGTCGGGGCGCAACATAAGTCGAGTATAATAAATCTGGACTATCTGGCGGCGCTCGACATAGGTCGTGTGGCAATTTCAGCACGTAATGTTGCTGAGAGAGAGAGACAAGTGGTGGCAGGAGAGTAGCGAGCGTATGACTGCTCCAGACCACCGCGGCGAACCTACTGACACGAATCCCACCTCCTCCATCCCTCTCTCACTCGCTATATACGGAATTGTATGGGGAAAGTGCCGAATTACATGCTTTTTGCACTCGCGTTACGCGGTTGTTGCAAGAAAACTAGCCATCATAAAAGGATCGTTATGGTGTCATTGGAAAGCTCTGTTTATGCCCTTTCAGGGATAGATACTTGTTTTACACTCTGGCTCTTATTTAGGCATGAAAATGATCACGTAAACAGCCCTATTTTGGCTAAAAACACCCCGCTGGTGGCTACATATTATATACCGCCTAGGCCGCTTGTAAGGTGTTAAAAGCCTGCAAAAAACGTAAAAATCGAGTGACAGTGGGCGGGAGCGTGAGGGGCCCACCTCCGACCCTCAGAGCACCCAGCAGCTCACTGAGCTAGGCTGTGTCTCGCGCATGTCTCTCTCTCTCTCTCTCTCATAAGTGCAGCCAAGCGAGCGCGTGTTACATAATTGCAGGGTTCCCTCGTTTCACTGGGATTACTGCGGGTGAACCAGACCACCTATACGGTCTGTTCTGGTGCCATTTTGAAGCTATTTTCGCCTATTTTTCGGCAAAATACACTTCATTTAATGCAGATGCTTGATTTATCATTCAGAAGTGCCTGAATAAGCCCTAAATAGCCCAAAACAGCCCACAGCCAAAGGGTTAAACACCTATATCATATCTTCTATACATCTTCGTCTTTCTAACGAATGCAAGCCAAGGGTTATCAGCCTTTCCTCATATGATAAATTTCTAAAAATGTGGGTCATTTGCGTCAATCTTCGTTGGACTGCCTCCAGAGATAGTGGAGCAGATAACTGCAAATTTCAGGAGAATCGTTCATTTCCGGAAACAAGCACCAAAATTGGCACACATACTCCTTGGGGATTGCTCTTTTGATAAAACCCGTTAGCCACCTAAAAATTCAAGATGGCGGCCATTTTTCAAGATGGCCGCCATTGAATATCAGAAATATTGCATTTCGCATTAAAATCGCAAAGACTTGTCCTATTTGAATGATCTTGGTATCAAAATTAATCATACATTTTTCACTATGTAGAATCCGAATTTGGAACCATGGACTTACTCACTAGCTTCCTTGTACCATAATATCAGTCCCGGAATCCTAATATTCTGCTAAATTAGAGGTTCATGTTACGTCTGACTCGGCTAAAATGCATGGTAGTGTATATCGTAGTAGTGTTAGAGGTTTAGTATGTGTAGCATCTTCCTGTACAAGGCTTCCAAACTGGACATGACACGATGCGGTGGGGGGGGGGGGGACGTTGAGAGACTTGCAGCGGAAGGTGTAGAGTAGTAGCTCAACAGAGCATATGTCAATGCACAGCCAGGGCACACTGGTGGCACCGCTGCTGTGAAACTCAGCATGGGGTTCAGTATCAGCTGAATAATTAGTTTAGTGTAGCTAAATAATTAGTTTAGTGTCCCAAATGCTGTCTAATAAGCCCCGCATCAGTTAGCTACTGTAGATTACATGTAGTTTAACATAGATGTTTAGTTAGATAGCCGCACCTGAATTGACAGGGTGTGCCAGCGCGGGAGAGCCGAGCCAAGGGTAACGGGGCTTTACATTGCTTTGCATGTAGTTACCTGGATGGTGTACAGATCGCACGGGACTTAAATGATACTGGATGAACGATTGGGCTAGGTGTAGGTCATATATTTTTATTCCCGAACCTAGTCGTATCCCATACCTTATTGTGCATGATTGTGATCAAGGTGGTAAAAGGATAACCCCTCTGCCTTGACTCACTGAATACAGATATTTATCATACTGTGATTATATGTTATATCTGTTATCATATAACATACTGTGTTTTATCATACTGTGATTATCTGTTATATACTGTGATTATCTTTTATCTATTATATCTGTGTTACAGATAATTATTAAACTGTATTCACCAAGATGGCAAATACAGATCCAGGACTGTCTAAATTCCGGACTGACTGGAGCAAGTGTTGTCTTTGCCAGAAGAAGAAGAGTGAAGAGCTCAAGTCACCACGTGCACAACAACCACAAGAACATGATGGCTACACTATAATTGCGACTACTATTCCCCTCTTTCACACAATTAATGAGATGCCTATTGTTCTGGATCCAGCCAGACTTGATGATGGTGGTGGCATTGAAGAAACTCTGAGGAGGAACAAGGCGCAGTATCACCAAAGTTGTCGCCTTATGTTCAACAACACGAAACTGGAGAGAGCCAGAAAAGAAGAGCAGAGAGTGCTCAGCCAGTAGAATGCCAGACCAAGCTGCGTAGAACCAGCCTTGAAGGCCAAACGTGTTTCATATGTGACAAAGAAGCCCCATCCTCTGAACTCAGACAAGTTATGACGATGAACCTCAATAACAGACTTAATGAATGTGCCCAAACTTTAAATGACGGAAAACTTGTTGCAAGACTCAGCGGTGGAGATGCTATTGCACAGGAGCTCAAATACCATTTTGCATGCTTGACAGACCTGTACAATAGAGAGAGGACGTACCTCAGAGCCACCAAGAGACTGGAACAGGAACGTGCACCCGAAGAGGATGCCCACCCACAGGCATTCTCAGAACTAGTCACATATCTAGTGGAGACCACCAGATCTGGCGAGGGTCCTGCAGTCTTCCGACTTGCAGACATAGTTCACCTGTATGCCCAGCGCCTGGAACAGCTGGGTGTTGATGCACCTGCTGTCAACTCCACAAGACTGAAGGTAAAACTGCTGTCAGAAATACCTGAGTTGGAAGTGCACAAGCAGGGAAGGGATGTTCTTCTGGCTTTCCAGAAAGATGTGGGCTTTGTCTTGTCAGAAGCCTCTGACTATTATAGTGAAGCTATTATCCTTGGCAAAGCAGCTAACATCTTGTGAAGACATATGCTTGACCACAAGTCCACATTTGATGGAACCTTCCATGAGGGGTGCATCGAGCAGGCCATTCCACTCACTCTTCTTCAGTTTGTGGCCATGCTTGAACACGGAGCGGACATCAAATCTCAACTGAGGTTTGGCGCATCAAAGACAGATCTAGCAATTGCTCAGCTGCTTCAGTACAACTGCTACGCAAGGTACAAAGAAGGAGCAGCAACTCACAGACACTCCAAAGACAGAGATACCCCATTCCCTGTTTACATGGTGATGTCTGTCTACACAAAGACCAGAAAGAGAAAGTTGGTGGAAATGCTTAACGAGCATGGCATCAGCATTTCATACGACAGGGTGCTACAGATATCTGCACAGCTGGGAGATGCAACAGTCAGCAAATACGTGGAGGATGGGGTGGTCTGTCCACCAGTTCTGCGAAAAGGGCTGTTCACCACATCAGCCATGGACAACATAGACCACAATCCCACTGCAACGACAGCGACCACTTCTTTCCATGGAACCAGCGTCTCTGTTTTCCAGCACCCAACCAAAGAAGACCAAGGTGAAGAGCGTGGACAGCTGAAGTTCGGAGAGGAGAAAGTGAAGACAGTTCCAGAACTTCCAGACTCCTTCACCAATGTCCGGCCCGCCTTCTTCACCAAGAAGAAACCCTCTCCTCCCCTCTCATCTGGAGTCAGTCAACAGTAGGTCAACCAGAAACACAGACTCCTGCCAACTGGGGCTGGACCAAGAAAGGAGATCTGTGGCAGATCGTTTGGACAGAGCTCCCACCCATTGCAGAGAGTTGCAGCAGCTGACCAAGTGTGGATGCAAGTCGGAATGCTGCGGTCGATGCAAATGCTACTGCTTTGGTCTGACCTGCACGGCACTGTGCAGCTGCAGATGCGAGGTTTAGAAGCGTTGTAGTATACTCATCCAGGCAGCAAGACAATAAATGACAAACAAGTATAGGCCTACTGCCTACATGTACATCCAATAATATATCGGACTGATGGTGCCTATGATATGGGCACTTTTTACCCAAATTATGATTCCGGGACTGATATTATGGTACAAGGAAGCTAGTGAGTAAGTCCATGGTTCCAAATTCGGATTCTACATTGTGAAAAATTTATGATTTGACACCAAGGTCATTGAAATAGGACAAGTCTTTGCGATTTTATTGCGAAATGCAATGTTTCTGTATATTCAATGGCGGCCATCTTGAAAAATGGCCGCCATCTTGAATTTTTAGGTGGCTAACGGGTTTTATCAAAAGAGCAATCCCCATGGAGTATGTGTGCCAATTTTGGTGTTTGTTTCCAGAAATGAACGATTATTCCAATGATCTGCTCCACTAAGAGTCAATATCCATTCTATAATAAGGACACCAACACTGAACAGCATAGTCCCAGTGAGGTCTCATATTAGGTCAGGTTGTGTTAAATAGAAATATAGTGTAATTAAAGCAAAATGTAGAAGTACAATAAATATAACAAATATATTAACATTATTAAATTCTTGAATAATAAATAATTTAGGAATAAATCCTGGATAGTAAAGTTGCCTAATTAAACATTTTGATAGATGCAGGAGGAGGAAGTCAGGGAGGAGTACAGGAGATCAGTGGAAAGACAACTAGATGGGTTCGACCTGGAAGTTATGGAGGAAGTGGAGGAGATGAGCAAGGTGTTTAAGGATGAGATCTGTGCAGCATGTGAGGAGGTGTGTGGAGTGAGGAGAAGAAGGAGTGGAGTGAAAGGTACATCATGGTGGACAGAAGAGTAAGAATAGCTGTGGAAGAAAAGAAGAAAGCATAGTAGAGGGAATGAAGATTTCGAGAGACAGAAACGAGCAAGGTACGTGGAGAGTAAGAGGGTGGTGAAGAGAGTAGTGATGGAAAGTAAGAGAAGAGTAGATGAGGAATTTGGAAGGAATCTGAGTGTAAAATGGAGGGAGAGTAAGAAACTGTTCTGGAAAGAAGTCAAGAAAGTTAGGGAAGGTAGCAAGGGAAACAGTAAGGGTGTGAAAGATAAGAATGGGAGAATGCTAGCCGAGAAGCAAGAGAGAGTCGAAAGATGGAGGGAGTACTTCAATGAGTTGCTAAATGTAAGGAATGAAGAGCCAGCAAACATAGCTGGATATGGTATGGGAGGGAGAAGACGAGAAGTAGTGGAGGAGGAGGTGGGAATCAGGAGGTCAGAAGTGTTGGAAGCCATGAAAAGAGTGAAGTTGGGGAAAGCACCAGGAACAGATGGAGTGTGTGGGGAAATGTTGAGGTATGGTGGCGAGATAGTGATCGAATGGGTATGGAAAATGTGCAAACTAGCATGGGAGAAGGGGAATGCACCCGATGACTGGAAGACTGGCATAATAGTCCCCCTATATAAGGGCAAAGGGAAAAGAGGAGTGTGTGGTAACCACCGAGGAATATGTCTTCTAAGCGTAGTAGGGAAGGTATACAGTAGGGTAGTGCTTGAGAGAGTGAGAGTGAGAACGGAGAAATGGATAGGCGACGAGCAGGGAGGTTTTAGGAAGGGAAAAGGATGTGTAGATCAGATTTTTACCCTGAATTGTGTTGTGGACAAATATGTGGAGAAGAAACAAAAGGTGTATGTTGCCTTTATGGACTTGGAGAAGGCCTATGACAGAGTGGATAGAGAAGGTTTGTGGAAAGTACTTAAATATACGGAGTAGATGGCAAGTTGCTGAAAGCAGTGAAGAGCATGTATGAGGGTCCAAAGGCGGCAGTACGTGTGGAGAGTGAGCAGAGCGAGTATTTTGACCTGAATGTTGGTTTGAAACAGGGGTGTGTGATGTCCCTGTGGTTGTTTACTGTATATATGGATGGAGTCATGAAAGAAATACTATCAAAGGCAGTGGATGTTGGTGTATCGCTGAAAAGGGAGGGAATTGAGTGGAAGCTACCTATACTGCTGTTTGCGGATGATACAGTTCTGATGAGTGATAATGAATGGGAGTTGCAGGGTCTGGTAAATGAGTTTGGAACAGTGTGCGAAAAACGGAATTTGAAGGTAAATGCGGGGAAGAGCAAGGTTATGGTCTTCGAAAGGGGTGAAGTCACAGAGTGTGAGGTGAAGCTGAACGGTCAGGCTATGGAGATCGTCAACTCTTTTAAGTATCTGGGCAGTGTGTTGAGTAAAGATGGGACTATGGATGAAGAAGTGTGGGAGAGGGTACAACAGGGGAAGAGGGTTGTAGGAACGCTGAAAGGAGTAACAAGAAATAGGGTGGTCAGTATGGAAGTGAAGAAGTCCTTGCATGACAGTGTGGTAATCCCGACACTGACTTACGGAAGCGAAGCATGGACGTTGGTTGAGAGACTCAGACCAAGAGTGAGAGCAGTGGAAATGAATTACTTAAGAAGTGCGTGCGGAATTACATGGAGGGATAGACTAGACAAATGAGGAAGTAAGAAGGAGGTGTGGTGTGGAGGTAGATGTGCTGGAAAGTGTGAAAAGGAACAACTTGAGATGGTTCGGCCATATGGAACGTATGAAAAGCGAGAGAATGACTAAGAGGGTATACGAGAGCGAGGTGGAGGAACAGAAAGGGAGAGGTAGACCGAAAGAGAGGTGGAAGGATGGAGTGAGGAAGTATATGAATGAAGGCGGTGCTGGTTGGGGGGAGGAGCGTCGACTGACTGGGGACAGAGGTGCATGGGGACGGTTCGTTCGTGGCCACCCCTTCGGGGATTACGGCGTCGGGCAATAGATAGATAGAACGATATATAGATTTTCATAATATGCGATTATTTCCTGCCCTAAAGAATATGCTTTTGTTTTCCCCAGTGCCCTTATTTCCAGTGCCTTTTTTTCCTGCGCATTTTTTTCCTACATTCGGTCCGGATGGCAGGTTTATGCACCAGACTACGATGATACGGGCCATATGGCTTTGATAGGGACCATACGATTGTGATACGGTGAATTTGCGATGGTGACCAGACTCAGACGATTGTATACAGTTGCCGGGGGATTCTCGCGATCTTTTGAACAGCTCAAAACTTTTTTATCGACTCCCAATATGTCGCTTGGACCGTGCGAGTGACCCACGGCTAATTTACGATACCCATGATTATGTTACCGATTTGCCGTATCAGGCTGACATTTCGAGTCGGGAACTCGCCTGGGGGGGCATTCGTGTCCGTGTGCAACGACCTGGTACCCGATACGTTGCTTGGACCGTGCGAGTCACCCACGGCTAATTTACGATACCCACGATTATGTTGCCGATTCGCCGTATCAGGCTGACATTTCGAGTCGGGAACTCGCCTGGAGGGGCAATCGTGTCAGTGTGCAACCACCTTAAGGGGGCCCACCTCGCTTGTGTTCTCTTTCTCTCCCTCTCTCTTTGGCTTGTATCCATTCGGCCCCATTCAGTCTACTGTTTTAAGACGTTTTTTATGTTTTCTATATTCCAACTTACTCCCTCACGGGCATAGGCTGAGAGCCTGAACATTCACCGCTGTACAATGAACAGTGAAGCCCGTGAGGTCTTGTTCCAGTCTAGGGAGTGAGACACGTGAAGCACGTAGAGTACAACGAGCATCTACCATCTTGCCTTCACATGAGGCACGGTGCTCACTCATGGCCCGAAAGCAACCCCATCTGTGAAGCCACCTCATTCCCGTGCTTCACTGTCTCACCCCTTACACTCGAACTCTCACTCTTTTACACACACACACACACACAACGCCACCTGTTGAGCAGATAACTCACCAGGCATATTTTAGCATATTTAGCATATTTTAAATATGGGATTATTCATACAGTGCTATTTAATCAGGGAACAATGCGAGTATTTTATTGGCGTTTCGGTGGGCTTTGTGGTAATGCACTGATACTAGGTACAGCACAAATTCCATCCCAATATTATCTTTCCATTTATACATCGGGATTTGAACCCGGGACCTTTGGATTACCAGGCCAGTGGCACGACCACTCCACCACACCTCCCCTTAGATAGAGGCTGGCACAAATCTTTAATTTCTAAACTACCCTCCTTCGGTTTTTATCCCTCCATCTGTGCCTTTGTCTCTAATTTTCTTTCCGGCCGTTCCATAGCTGCGGTTGTGGACGGCCATCGCTCAATTCCTCATCCTATCAACTCTGGTGTTCCTCAGGGCTCTGTCTTATCTCCTATTCTCTTTCTAATTTTCATAAATGATCTTCTCAACTGTACCTCCGGTCCCATCCATTCATAGGTAGACGACTCTACCTTACACCTGGTTCAAATGACGTCATGCGTACCATATCCGAAGAGTTGATGGAGAAATATCGCAAGATGATCCAGCACTACAAAAACAAGTCAAGGAATATCATCATCTCAGGCATTCTCCCCAAGATCGACGCACCTGACAAATTCTACGACAAGGCCTTCAGCACAAATAGCCGACTAAAATATTTGTGTCTGAGGGAAGAAGTTGAATTCATCAACCTCTGGGACAACTTCTACAACCAGCCTACTCTGTTCCGCAAGGATGGCACTCATCTAAACCCTGTGGGTTCAGCACGCATGGGTCGTCTCCTACACGAAGCAGTCCGCAGCCATGGATCAAAAAACGCCATCCGAGAAGAAGCAGCAGTGACATAAATCATCCAACGCCTAGAAAAAAACAGAGGCAACCGAGGACCACCAGCGATAAGGACCGAAGACAGCGAGGACCGAGGACAGCCATGAACATAAATGTAGATCCGACAAGAACCAAAAATATTATTAAAGAGCGTTCCGTGAGTTCTAAAATAACAAATTTAAAGGTTTTCTATGCAAACGCTCGTAGCATATGCAATAAATTTTCAGATTTAGAGGAGCTAGTGTTTACAGAAAATTATGATGTGATTGGCATAACAGAATCTTGGTTCAATACAGAAGATAGAGACTTTTTAGCAGAGTATTCACTTCCCGGTTATGTAATGTTTGAGAAAAGCCGAATAAATCGAAATGGAGGTGGCGTTTTACTTTATATCAAAGAAAGTCTTAACCCTACCCTCTTGTCAAAACCTCAAATTGTGAACGTCGACGCATCTTTTGTGCTAATAAAGAATAATAATATAATAATAAAGGTATAAAAATAATACTTGCATTAATATACAGACCTCCAGCTCAATCAGTGCAAACTGACCGAGAAATTTATGAACAAATTGCAGATGTAAGTAACTCACAAGATACCGTAATTTTTGGCGACTTTAATTTACCTGTGACCAAGTGGAGCGATACTCTTACTTCACACTCCGGATATGACTTGTATACGAACTTGCAAGAGAGTTCGCTTTATCAATTTGTTCGAACGCCAACCCGTGGTAATAACGTTCTTGACATTGTACTTGCAACAAAAGAAGAATTAATAGAGAATTTGAATGTTGGTGATGAATTCAGTAACAGCGACCATCGTACGATAACTTTCACTTTAAAGTTTACTAGTAACGAACCAAATAGTAGCATCGAAAAAGTCCCTAATTTTAAGAAAGCAAACTTCCATAAACTTAGAGCTATGTTTAAAGAAACTGACTGGAGCTTTTTAATTCACAATAACGACATAAATACATCTTGGAAGTTATTCGAAGCCACTTACCTAAAAGCAGTGCAAGACTGCATACCATCGAAAATACGGCGTCCAGGCCATAATAATAAGCCCAAATGGTGGAATAAAGATATTTCAAACTGCCTGCTTGCTAAAAAAATTTGCTAATGATAGATTAAAATCCTCACAAAATGACGAAGAACGGCTGAGATTTGTAGAGCTACAACGCAAAGCCAAAAAGTTAATTAAGCAAAGTAAAAAGACCCTGGAGTTACATGTTGTGAATCAAAGTAAAACAAACCCGAAAGAATTCTATAGTTATATCAGAAAGAAAAAAGTAGTTACTTCAACTGTTGGACCGTTAGTCGATGAAAATGGAGAATACACCAAAGACGAAGTACAAATGAGTAATGCCCTCAATAACTTCTTTGCATCAGTTTTTACAACAGAAGTCCTCAGTGATATCCCTACACCATCGCCGATTCAGATTGATAATTCAGATGTTCTAAGCAATATCACCGTTACAGAGAGAGAAGTATTGAATTGTTTAGATAAACTCTAGGTAAATAAAACGCCTGGACCTGATACAATCTCGCCTAGAGTTCTAAAGGAAGCTAAGGATGAGCTCTCCAAACCACTGACATTACTATTCAATAAATCCTTGCAGTCTGGAACTATGCCCGATCAGTGGAAGCTAGCCAACGTAACACCGATATTCAAAAAAGGCAGCAAATGCCTACCCAGTAACTATCGTCCAATTAGCTTAACCTCAGTTGTATGTAAAATGCTAGAAACGGTCATACGAGACAGACTCGTAAATCACTTAGAGGAAAATATCATACTTAAAGATACTCAACACGGCTTTCGTAAAAAACGTTCCTGTTTAACAAACCTCTTAGACTTCTTCCACGATATCCTCAACCTCTACGATGAGAGTAAAGCTGTAGATATTATATACCTTGATTTTCAAAAGGCCTTTGACAAAGTTCCCCACAAAGGTTTACTGCTAAAACTAAAAGTGCATGGAATACAAGACGGTGTGTTGACATGGATAGAAAATTGGCTCAGCGACAGAAAGCAAAGAGTAGTCATAAACGGTAAGGCATCTAAATGAACCAATGTATGTAGCGGGGAACCCCAGGGATCGGTACTAGGACCAATTCTCTTTCTAATTTACATCAACGACATAGATGAGGGTCTCACCTGTACAATCTCAAAATTTGCTGACGATACAAAAATTGCAAATAGCGTACTCTCAAAAGAACAGGTTGACGATATGCAACACAATCTAGATAAATTGTCATGTTGGGCCCAAATTTGGCAAATGAGTTTCAATGCGGATAAATGTAAAGTACTACATATCGGATACCTAAATGAGAAAGCAAACTATTCGATATATGGCACTCAGCTTAAGAATGTAAACAGAGAAAACGATCTGGGAGTAACAATATCGAGTAACCTAAAACTGAGTCAACAATGTTCAGAAGTTGTTAAGAAGGCAAACAAAATAAGTGGCTTTATAGGCAGGTCATTTGAGCATAAATCCAAAGAAGTTATCCTAACCCTTTACAATTCCTTAGTCCGCCCTCTTCTGGAATACTGTGTTCAATCCTGGTGCCCTTATTACCAAAAAGATATAAACAAGCTAGAACGAGTTCAACGTAGAGTTACCAAAATTATACCTAGCCTAAAGAACAAACCATACGAAGAGGGTCTTAGAGAATTAAATCTATTTCCTTTAACCCACCGCAGATTAAGAGGTGACTTAATTCAAGTGTTCAACATTTTCAAAGGCATCGACAATATGAACTGTAGTAAGTACTTCACTATCGACCAATCTAATTACACGCGGGGAAACGGTTGCAAAATTATTGGTAAATCTTTTAACTCACACGAATCTAAGAATTTCTTCTTCAATCGAGTTGTCAACTTGTGGAATGGGCTTCCCCGAAACGTTATAGACTGCATCACCGTTGATTCATTTAAACTCCGCCTAGACAAATATCTCGCATCAAACCCGCGACTGACTGCGTTTGTAAATTAATAACTTTATTTTATCCCCCCCTCAGTTACTAACCCATCTGTCCCCTACTAACTTCCTAATCCTGCCACGGACATTAGTTCCAGGGCAGTAATTCCCTTTCCAATGTTCCCTTACCCACTCTAAACCACTGTTTGGACACTTGATCCTCAGTGTTTTGGAGGACAAGCAACCTAGAAGGGTCACTATATCTGTTGTTGCTTGATTTCCTTTCCTTTGTACTTTGTACACTACTCAATTAGTTTTCCAGAACGCCCCAGCCAGCAATCTTTTAAAGACAAACGTAATGAAGCCATGGAACACTTACCTTCTGATCTAACTACTATTTCCAATTGGGGCAAAGAAAACCTTGTTTTTTTAATGTTTCCAAAACCAAATTTCTCCATCTATCTACCAGTTTGGAACTCCCAGCGGACTATCCCTTATTCTTCAACAATACAAAAATCAATCCTTCATCTTCTCTCAATATTCTTGGTGTCTCTTTTTCTTCTGCTCTCACTTGGAAGGACCATATTACCAAATTTTGCTCTGGCAGCCTCCCAGAAGCTGTGTGTGCTCAACCACCTCAAGGAGTTTTTAACCCCTGCACAGCTTCTTGCTCTGTACAGGGGCACGGTGCGTCCTTGTATTGAGTATTGTTCACATGTGTGGGGAGGATCCTCTCACACCGCACTCCTAGACAAAGTGAAAAGGAAGGCCTTTCGTATCATTAACTCCCGTCCACTCACCAACTCTCTGCAATATCTCTCTCTCCACTGCAATGTTTCATCTCTCTCGCTATTCTATAGCTACTATATTAGTCAGTGTTCCACAGAGCTCGCCCAGTGTATACCACCTCCTCTACGTAGGGCAAGTCGTACCCGTCTTGCAACACAATCCCACCCCTATACTGTGCAACTCTCTAACCCAAGAGTGAAATGTTACTCCTAGACATTCTTCTATTCAACAGCTGAGCTCTGGAACTCTCTCCCAGAATCAGTCTTTCCCTCTTCCTATGACCTAAATTGCTTCAAACTCCATGTGTCCAGGCATTTTGGCTTGAACGTCCCTTGATTTTGGCCCTGTCACTCTTTCAACTCTGGGGGAGGCACTCGCTACAGGCAGTTCTGCCTTTTGCCTCCCTCACTCACATAAAAAAGAAAAGAAAAACAGGTTCTATGCCTAAACTTCTATATTACTGGTATGGCAGACAGCAAGGCTGGTATAATAACACCTTCATAACACTAGGGTGCGTAATTCTAGTCAAGCCTCATCATTGTCAGGGGTTATTACTATATTTGGGCTACACACCTCATTCAATTACACCAACTAGCGTATCATATTGGATGGCTAGGAATACGACAAATCTATATTATCTAATGACAATGTCGGACAGGTTGGGAGAGATGTATACTGACCAGGATTCGAACCCAATCACACAAGGCATATTTGGGAGAGTTGGGCACTGTAACCACTCGGCCATGAACGGATATAACGGAAGGAACCTTAGTTCATATATGAAGAACAAGGTTATGGTCGTTGCACACTGACACGACAGCCCCTTCAAGACTGGCACGAACACCCACGACACATACAAATCGTGTATCTTACTGAATTTACTAGAGATCGCAGCAAAAATGGCTGGCATCATTAGAGTCTTATATCTACCGTATCTCTTCCGCTCGGCTTGATAAGACTCTAGCCATGCCGATACGGTGGAGAAACGAATGCTACGAAGATAGAAAAATTCGTGCGAAGGGTACACGACTAGTCCACGGAAAAGATACGACCCAAAAGACAGCGATGCAACTCAGAATAATCGTATCGACGCCGTATCGACGCCGTGAAACGTGCAACGGGATTGAGGCTAGACGCGCGGTTGCCAACTAGACCGTTGCCAATTTTTCGCACGGAAGAGATACGGTCCGCACGGTACTCGGAAAAAAACAGCACTGGAAAAAAAAAGCACATGAAAAAAAGGCACTAGAAAAAAATGTCACAAATTACGGACTAGGAACAAATGACACATAAAACAAAATGTTGTATTAAGAAGTAATAGATCAATAAAATGTGTTTCGATGCAATATGCAATATTGCATAATGTACTTATATATATCTGGTAGTGTACTCACCATAGGTTAGGTTAGGTTAGGTTAGAACTTAAGACACCGGAATTCTACATAAGGTCGACCGGCCCATACAAGGCAAATCCTATTCACACTCTACCCATTTCATTCATATGACTGTCAAGTTTGCACTTGCAATGTTCTACCATTCCTGAGCTAACCACACACTTCCACAACTCTGTTCCCAAACCAGTGCTTACCTATATCTTTTCTAGAGCAAATGTTATTCAATTTGAAGCCATTTGAACGGGTTATCTCGCAGTTATTAAGCAAATGTTATCCAATTTGAAGACATTTGAACGGGTTATCTCGCAGTTATTAAGCCTTAATACCTCATTTCTATCTCCCTTATTGATAACTTTCATCCACTTAAACGCCTATATCATATCTCCTATACATCTTCGTCTTTCTAACGAATGCAAGTCAAGGGTTATCAGCCTCTCCTCATATGATAAATTTATAACAATGTGGATCATTTGCGTCATTCTTCGTTGGACTGCCTCCAGAGAGTCAATATCCATTCTATAATAAGGACACCAACGCTGAACAGCATAGTCCAAGTGAGGTCTCACATTAGGTCAGGTTAGGTTAAATAGAAATATCGTGTAAATAAAGCATAATATAGAAGTACAATAAATATAACAAATATATTAAAATTATATAATTCTTGAATAATAAATCATTTATAAATAAATCCTGGACAATAATGTTGCCTAATTAAACATGATAGACTTTCATAATATGCCATGTTTTCTACTCCGAAGAATATGCCATTTTTTCCTGTGTCTTTTTTTTTCCCAGTGCCCTTATTTCCGGTGCGGTTTTTTTCCTGTGTCTTTTTTTTCCCAGTGCCCTTATTTCCGGTGCGGTTTTTTTCCTGTGTCTTTTTTTTTCCCAGTGCCCTTATTTCCGGTGCGGTTTTTTTCCTGTGCCTTATTTTCCTACATTCGGTCAGCGCGGCTGGCTTACGCACCGGACGACGTTGATACGGGCAATATGGCTTTGATATGGACCATACGTCTTTGATACGGACCACACGCTTGTGATACGACGAGTTCGTGATGGAAACAGACTCAGACGATTTTTTACAGTTGCCGGGGGATTCCCACGAACTTTTGAACAACTCAAAATCTCGCATCGACCCCCGATACGTCGCTTGGACCGTGAGAGTCACCCACGGCTTGTTCCCGATATCCACGATTATGTTGCCGATTCGCCGTATCAGGTTGAAATTTCGAGTCGTGAACTCGCCTGGAGGGCATTTCGTGTCCGTGTGCAACGACCTTTATAGTCTCGTGGAGGACTATGCCATTTGAATGTCGATTTTATGCTGGCGAGTGATAGCGAGCCTGCACATTTCAGAAGGGGCATTTTCTACCGAAACATGCACAAATTGATCTCGAAGGCAGGTGTTCAGGGTATTTTCTGAAGCTTGAAGGAGGTCTAGGGAGGAAACTGTAAAATAAAGAACAAATACAAATATCTCCTTTATCTATCTATCTATCTATCTATATACTCAGGCCCAATCCCCACTTTTCCTATTTTTTCTTTTCTGCTTCCCTATTTTCCTTGTTTTATTCTTTTTTTGAGGGGCCGACTCAAGACAGAGCCAGAATAGGGACAACACAACAGAGAACAATGAACACACAAAAACAAAATACAATCTCCTCTATAGCAACACTTATTGCTTCATGGTTCTTACTGCAACAATCAATTACCGGTACTGCTTAGTTCCAAATTTAGCACACGAGAATTGCCGAAAAAACTCGAGTAAAAACAGTGCTGTATGATTCTACCTTAAGGGGGGTCACCTGTTTGTTTAATATTTCTCTCCTTTTCTCTCTTTCCCTGGCTTGTATCCATTCGGCCCCATTCAGCCAACTGTTTTAAGACGTTTATCCCTATTCAGGTGTCGATTTCTTCCTGGCGAGCAATAGCGAGCCAGAATTGTATGGAGAAATCCGGCTTCGCCGGAGAAATTTTTCTATCGAAAAATGTACATATTTAGCTTGCTGTCAAAACAAAAATATACATATGCTGGCTCGCTACCGCTCGCCAGGAAAATATTGACACCTGGATGGGGGTAAACGTCTTAAAACAGTAGGCTGAATGGGGCCGAATGGATACAAGCCAAAGAGAGAGGGAGAGAAAGAGAAAAAAAGCGAGGTGGGCCCCCTTAAGAAAACCTTTTTCTTGTTGATGTTGTTGTAATTGTAATTGGTGGATTTTGGTGATGGCTGTATTCTGTAAGGTCTTGAGAATTATGGTATTACTTTATCTCCTGTAGCTGTTGTGAGTTGATCAACAGTGTTTGTCCCTTTGCCTAGCGTTGTGCATGCAAAATATCTGAGTTGGAATCCCGGGAGGCCCATATGCTTTCATTAGTCTATTCAAGTACATTGGGTTTGTAATTGATGTTTAATGTTAAGAACGGAGTGTTACTTATTTATTAGCGAATACAAGATAAGTGATCTCTTGTACAAATTCTACCTACATGGAGATGAGTGAATCATAGCTACGTTTCCATGAGAGCCAGCGATGGAATGCGCTTTTCAGTAATTTTTATAATTGAGAAGCAGAATAAGCTTACTTGTATTGGATATATGAATGTCAATGAAGACAGACTGATTAACCTCTCTATAGTTTGTTTAGTATTCAAGCCGACATCACTATAGCTTTTCTACGATTAACTATTTTCCTGTATGTGTGTGTATTTTCCTATATGTGTGTGTATTTTCCTGTATGTGTGTGTATTTTCCTATATGTGTGTGTATTTTCCTGTATGTGTGTGTATTTTCCTATATGTGTGTGTATTTTCCTGTATGTGTGTGTATTTTCCTGTATGTGTGTGTATTTTCCTGTATGTGTGTGTATTTTCCTATATGTGTGTGTATTTTCCTGTATGTGTGTGTATTTTCCTGTATGTGTGTGTATTTTCCTGTATGTGTGTGTATTTTCCTGTATGTGTGTGTATTTTCCTGTATGTGTGTGTATTTTTTTTTATCTCCCTCCGCTCCGAACTCTTTTGCCGCGGGGGGGTCACCTGCTTTTTTAATCTTTCTCTCCTTTTCTCCCTGTCCTTGGCTTTTATCCATTCGGCCCTATTCAGCCAACTGTTTAAAGGCGTTTATCCCCATCCAGGTGTCGATTTCTTCCTGGCGAGCGATAGAGAGCCAGCATTGTATGGAGAAATCCGGCTTCGCCGGAGAAATTTTTCTACCGACAAATTTACAAATTTAGCTTGCTGTCAAAACAAAAATATATATATGCTGGCTCGTTACCGCTCGCCAGGAAAATATTGACACCTGGATGGGGGTAAACGTCTTACAACAGTAGGCTGAATGGGACCGAATAGATACAAGCCAAAGAGATAGGGAGAGAAAGAGAAAAAAAATCGAGGTGGGCTCCCTTAACAACTTCATTCCCAATCCAAATTAATGAAGCGGATGATAGCCCAGCATTATCAGGAGCGACCGTGGTGGTGGTGGTGGTTATAGTCTGTGGTGGTGGTGGTGGTGGTGATATTATGTGGTGGTGGTGGGGGTGATATTCTGTAGTGGTGGTGGTGACGGTCGTGGTTGGTGATAGTCTGTGGTGACTGTGATGGTGGTTATCGTGGTTGGTGATAGTCTGTATTGGTGGTGGTTATAGTCTGTGTTTGTGGTGGTGGTGGTCGTGGTTGGCTATAGTCGGTGGTGGTGGTGGTGACGGTCGTGGTTGGTGATAGTCTGTGGTGACTGTGATGGTGGTTATCGTGGTTGGTGATAGTCTGTATTGGTGGTGGTTATAGTAAGTGTTTGTGGTGGTGGTGGTCGTGGTTGGCTATAGTCTGTGGTGGTGGTGGTGGTGGTTGGTGATAGTCTGTGGTGGTGGTGGTGGTTGGTGATAGTCTGTGGTGGGGGTGGTTGGTGATAGTCTGTGGTGGTGGTGGTTGGTTATAGTCTGTGGTGGTGGTGGTGGTGGTCGTGGTTGGTGATAGTCTGTGGTGGTGGTGGTGGTGGTTGGTGATAGTCTGTGGTGGTGGTGGTGGTGGTTGGTTATAGTCTGTGGTGGTGGTCGTGGATGGTGATAGTCTGTGGTGGTGGTGGTGGTCGTGGTTGGTGATAGTCTGTGGTGGTGGTGGTGGTGGCGGTGATAGTCTGTGGTGGTGGTGGTGGTGGTGGTCGTGGTTGGTGATAGTCTGTGGTGGTGGTGGTGGTGGTGGTTGGTTATAGTCTGTGGTGGTGGTGGTGGTCGTGGTTGGTGATAGTCTGTGGTGGTGCTGGTGGTCGTGGTTGGTGATAGTCTGTGATGGTGGTGGTGGTTGGTGATAGTCTGTGGTGGTGGTGGTGGTGGTTGTGGTTGGTTATAGTCTGTGGTGGTGGTGGTGGTCGTCGTGGTTGGTGATAGTCTGTGGTGGTGGTGGTGGTCGTGGTTGGTGATAGTCTGTGGTGGTGGTGGTGGTGGTGGTTGGTGATAGTCTGTGGTGGTGGTGGTGGTCGTGGTTGGTAATAGTCTGTGGTGGTGGTGGTCGTGGTTGGTGATAGTCTGTGGTAGTGGTGGTGGTCGTGGTTGGTTATAGTCTGTGGTGGTGGTGGTGGTCGTGGTTGGTGATAGTCTGTGGTGGTGGTGGTTGGTGATAGTCTGTGGTAGTGGTGGTGGTCGTGGTTGGTTATAGTCTGTGGTGGTGGTGGTGGTGGTGGTGGTGGTTGTGGTTGGTTATAGTCTGTGGTGGTGGTCGTGGTTGGTGATACTCTGTGGTGGTGGTGGTCGTGGTTGGTTATAGTCTGTGGTGGTGGTGGTGGTTGGTTGGTGATAGTCTGTGGTGGTGGTGGTGGTCGTGGTTGGTGATAGTCTGTGGTGGTCGTCGTGGTTGGTTATAGTCTGTGGTGGTGGTGGTGGTGGTCGTGGTTGGTTATAGTCTGTGGTGGTGGTGGTCGTGGTTGGTGATAGTCTGTGGTGGTGGTGGTTGGTGATAGTCTGTGGTGGTGGTGGTGGTCGTGGTTGGTGATAGTCTGTGGTGGTGGTGGTGGTGGTCGTGGTTGGTTATAGTGTGTGGTGATGGTGGTTGTGCTGGTCGTGGTTGGTGATAGTCTGTGGTGGTGGTGGTGGTCGTGGTTGGTTATAGTCTGTGGTGGTGGTGGTGGTCATGGTTGGCTATAGTCTGTGGTGGTGGTGGTGGTGGTCGTGGTTGGTGATAGTCTTTGGTGGTGGTGGTGGTCGTGGTTGGTGATAGTATGTGGTGGTGGTGGTGGTCGTCGTCGTGGTTCGTTATAGTCTGTGGTGCTGGTGGTGGTGGTGGTTGGTGATAGTCTGTGGTGGTGGTGGTGGTGGTGGTCGTCGTTGGTGATAGTCTGTGGTGGTGGTGGTGGTGGTGGTCGTGGTTGGTGATAGTCTGTGGTGGTGGTGGTGGTGGTGGTGGTCGTGGTTGGTTATATAGTCTGTGGTGGTGGTGGTGGTGGTGGTGGTCATGGTTGTGGTGATGGTTGGTTATAGTCTGTGGTGGTGGTGATGGTCGTCGTGGTCATGGTTGGTGATAGTCTGTGGTGGTGGTGGTGGTTGGTGATAGTCTGTGGTGGTGGTGGTGGTGGTGGTTGGTGATAGTCTGTGGTGGTGTTGGTGGTCGTGGTTGGTTATAGTCTGTGGTGGAGGTGGAGGTGGTCATGGTTGTGGTCGTGGTGGTGGTCGTGGTTGGTGATAGTCTGTGGTGGTTGGTGATAGTCTGTGGTGGTTGGTGATAGTCTGTGGTGGTGGTGGTGGTGGTGGTGGGTGGTGATAGTCTGTGGTGATGGTGGTGGTGGTGGTGGTTGGTGATAGTCTGTGGTGGTGGTGGCTGGTTATAGTTTGTGGTGGTGGTGGTGGTCGTCGTGGTTGGTGATAGTCTGTGGTGGTGGTGGTGTTGGTGGTTGATGATAGTATGTGGTGGTGGTGGTGGTCGTGGTTGATGATAGTCTGTGGTGGTGGTGGTGGTCGTCGTGGTTGGTGATAGTCTGTGGTGGTGGTGGTGTTGGTTGGTTTTAGTCTGTGGTGGTGGTGGTGGTGGTTGTGGTTGGCTATAGTCTGTGGTGGTGATGGTGGTGGTGGTGGTGGTCATCGTGGTTGGTGATAGTCTGTGGTGGTGGTGGTGGTTGGTTATAGTCTGTGGTGGTGGTGGTTGTGGTTGTCGTGGTTGGTTATAGTCTGTGGTGGTGGTGGTGGTGGTGGTGGTCATTGTGGTTGGTGATAGTCTGTGGTGGTGGTGGTGGTTGGTTTTAGTCTGTGGTGGTGGTCGTGGTTGGTTATAGTCTGTGGTGGTGGTCGTCGTGGTTGGTGGTAGTCTGTGGTGGTGGTGCTGGTGGTTGATTATAGTCTGTGGTGGTGGTGGTGTTCGTCGTGGTTGGTGATAGTCTGTGGTGGTGGTGGTGGTGGTGGTGGTCGTGGCTGGTGATAGTCTGTGGTGGTGGTTGTGGTTGGTGATAGTCTGTGGTGGTGGTGGTGGTCGTGGTCGGTGATAGTCTGTGGTGGTGGTGGTGGTGACTGAGGTGGTGGTAGTGGTAGTGGTTGGCGATAGTCTGTGGTGGTGGTGGTGGTGGTGGTGTTGGTGGTAGTGGTTGGTGATAGTCTGTGGTGGTGGTGGTGGTTGGTGATAGCCTGTGGTGGTGGTGGTCGTCGTCGTAGTTGGTTATAGTCTGTGGTGGTGGTTGGTGATAGTCTGTGGTGGTGGTGGTCGTCATAGTTGGTTATAGTCTGTGGTGGTGGTGGTCGTGGTTCGTTATAGTCTGTGGTGATGGTGGTGGTTGTGGTTGGTGATAGTCTGTGGTGGTGGTGGTGGTGGTCGTGGTTGGTTATAGTCTGTGGTGGTGGTGGTGGTGGTCGTGGGTGGTGATAGTCTGTGGTGGTGGTGGTTATAGTCTGTGGTGGTGGTGGTGGTGATATTCTGTGGTGGTGGTGGTGACTGTGGTGGTCGTGGTTGGTGATAGTCTGTGATGGTGATGGTTATAGTCTGTGGTGGTGGTCGTGGTTGGTGATAGTCTGTGGTGGTGGTGGTTATAGTCGGTAGTGGTGGTGGTGGTTATAGTCTGTGGTGGTGGTGGTCGTGGTTGGTGACAGTCTGTGGTTGTGGTGGTTATAGTCTGTGGTGGTGGTGGTGGTGATATTCTGTGGTGGTGGTGGTGGTGACTGTGGTGGTCGTGGTTGGTGATAGTTTGTGATGGTGATGGTTATAGTCTGTGGTGGTGGTCATGGTTGGTGATAGTCTGTGGTGGTGGTCGTGGTTGGTGATAGGCTGTGGTGGTGGTGGTTATAGTCGGTGGTGGTGGTGGTTATAGTCTGTGGTGGTGGTGGTCGTGGTTGGTGATAGTCTGTGGTGGTGGTCGTGGTTGGTGATAGTCTGTGGTGGTGGTGGTTATAGACTGTGGTGGTGGTGGTGGTGATATTCTGTGGTGGTTGTGGTGACTGTGGTGGTCGTGGTTGGTGATAGTCAGTGGTGGTGGTGGTTATAGTCTGTGGTGGTGGCGCTCAAAGTCTGTGGTATTATAGTCTACGGTGGTAGGTTAAAAATATATATTGCATAATTATTCCTTACTTTTACTTATTTATTTTTGTTAGTAGGAAGATGTGAGGTAAAAGTGCCGTAGTGACTGGAGCGTAACAATCTGGGTTATTGTTGTGGTGATGTCGGTCGGCTGCAGGGATAATAGTTGTAGTGGCGGTAAAGTGGTTGGTTACTGGGCCCACAACTGACATTGGGTGGAGCTTTAAGAGGAACAAGAGGAGCGAAGTTGGGGGATACAGATGTTTTGAGAGAGAGAGTGAGTGAGAGTGAGAGTAAGAGAGAGGGGGGAATGGGAATCAGAAAATTAGAAGAGGCGGGTTAAAGTTAGACAGCGAAAGAAACCTACACAGACAGACAGACGATCGGAATCCTCCATCCTCCACATTCCTCAACCATCCACACACTCCACCAGCAGCAGAAAAGAGAGAGAGAGAGACTAAAGGAAACCACCATCCGTACAACCCCCCCCCCCCCCCCACCAGAAGCAGTAACAACAACAACGCGATGCTGTAACTATATATCCCGGCCCCAAACTTTCTAACTAAAGCCAAAAAGAGCATTACCGCGGCGATCTAGCGGCTGACAAAGAGCCGCATTTGTGGGCCAGCTTTTCGGGAAGACATTAAAAGAAGGGTGCTGGGGGATATGGAGTGGCTGCTCAATATCGAGAAGGGCTGAGTTTTGGGAATTTTGAATATTGAGTTCTGCTTGGATGATAGTATAAAATAGTATTCGATGACGGCTTTTCACTTAGTTTTTGCTATTTTATCGATTTCTTCGTATGTTGATATCCTTGGAGTATCTTTCGATGCCAACCTCAGTTGGATGTCTGTCATATACAGTATATTGCTGAAATTGCCTCAAAGAAACTAGGACTTCTTTACAGAGTTCGTGGATTCTTCACTGACGAGCAGTTAGGCTAGCCGTAATATATAAAAGTCATGTGGGTGCTCAGATGTAATATTGCTCGCCTCTATGGAGAGGTTGTAGAGAGGTGACATTAAAGAAAATGGAAAACATTAACAATAAAGCCATGCGAATTATAGAATAACTCTTTAATCAGAAATTAATGTCCTCCCTTACACCAAGATATGTTGCATCCCTTGCGTTATTTTATAGATAATTAAATGGTAAATGTTCAGATAAATTTGCCTTCATTGTCTCACCATTTTTCTCACATTTGTCTCACCAAAGCATCTTTCCCCGAGGTAGTAGGGCAGCTAGTAACGCCCATGATTTAATAATTACTCCTGCACAATGCAGAACTTCGGCATTTCAAAACTTATTTATTCCCCGAACCACCTCTCTCTGTAACTCACTTGCTCAGAAATATTGTTCCACCTATTTTCAACCCACAGCAGTATAAATCCAATTGTTACAGACTCTTCATGAAATGAGGATTCCATTAGGCACATAGACTTTTGTTTTGATTAAATATGTCTTTCCTTCCTCGCTTCTTTATAATTAAAACAAAATATACACAACGAATACCACCCTCACTGCACCACATACAGTATTATCCCTTTACCGTCACCAAAACTCTTAGGCACCCACAACTTGGTAGCTACTCACATACACAACGAGAACCATAACTATCACCACATACACACACAGACACACACACACATACACACATATATACACACACTTATCTTCATAACCACCACTTCACACCCTCATAACGACACACACTCATCCCCACAATGATGTATCTAATACCCCACAACTAAAAGCATCCATACAACTACAGCACTACACCCTAACTCCCCCTCACCTATAACACAACACCACCCAGTTTAACCTACTGCACCACCACCACCACCCCAACACCTGAACTGCCACTCCAAAAACCCACTAGTACTGCATATAACTAAACCTACACAACATCTAGTATTATAGTGGGGAGATTGTAGGCACCAATCGATCAGGGCTAGACCCAGGTGAGGTTATAGGCATGTGATAAAGAGTCGCTGGAACTCCTGTTTCATTTGCTTGGCCTCTCTTACTGATTTTCTTTGTGCCTCATTTACACTGAGAGCAATCCAGCTAGCTCTCACAAACACCTCCTCCTCCTATCCACTTCACTACACTAAACATGCGCACCACACTTCATTCCTCCACACCAAAATTAAAAAAACACAAAATGATGAATTGTAGCCCAGCCTCGGAGTCCCCAGGTGGGGTGGGGGACCATAAATGCCCCCTCACCCGACCGACCATCCCCTGACGACCCCACACAATTACCTGGACCTCGGCCTGTTACTCTTTCTATTAATTTCTGCAACATTCGCGGACTTTCCTCTAACTTTCACTCTGTTGAGCACCATCTCTCCTCCTACAAACCTGATCTTCTCTTCCTCACCGAAACCCAGGTGTCTGTAGCAACATCCAGCAACCCCTTCTCTGTATCCTCCTACTTTCTATATCCTAGTTTCAAAGCCAAAGGCGGATGTTGTGTATATGTGCACAACAAACTCACTTGCTCTCGTGTTCCCGATTTCGACTCCTCTGAATTCTCAACTTTATGGCTCAAACTTTCCTGTCATTCTCTTACTAAATATTTCTGTGCTGTCTATCTTTCCCCTAACTCTACCAACTTTCCCAAATTCTTTGACTATCTAAACTCTACAGTGGAACACATTCTATCCATTTCTCCTTTCTCAGAAATCTCCATCTTAGGAGATTTCAACGTTCACCACCGCCAATGGCTCTCCTCTCACACCTGGTCCACCTGGTGAACAAGCCTACGTCTTTTCTATCCTAAATGACCTAGAGCAGTTAGTTCAGCAACCCACCCGTGTCCCGGATCGCATCGGAGATCGGCCAAACTTTCTTGACCTGTTTCTAACTTCTAACCCTTCTTCTTATACTGTCGATCTTTTCTCTCCTTTGGGCTCCTCCGACCATAAACTTATCTCTGTTACCTGTCCTATCTCTCCAGTACAGCCACCCGATCCTCCTAGCCGGCGGCGCTTGTGGCACTTTGGCGCTGCCGACTGGGAGGCTCTTCGGCACTACTTCTTTGATTTCCCATGGAATGATTTCTGCTTCCATGGCCGAGGACCCTCGGAGAGTGCTGAACGCATTACCGAGGTAATCCTATCGGGCATGGAAGCATACATTCCATTCTCTTTCTCTCAGACTAATGCTAAAAAATCTTGGTTTACTCACGCCTGTTCTACTGCTGTCCGCAATAAGGAGGAAGCATTCAAACGGTACCGACGCCTTAAAACTCAAGACTCTCATTCTTCATATGTTTCTGCCCGGAATCAAGCCAAATCTGTTCTTCGACTTGCCAAACACTCTTTCATCAATAATAAATGCACTGAACTATCCAACTCTAGCTCTTCCCAAGCTTTCTGGCATCTAGCCAAAAACCTCTCCAACAATTTCTCTTCCTCGTCTTTCCCTCCCCTTTCCCAGTCTGATGGCACAACCATCACTTCTTCCTCTGACAAAGCTAAACTCTTCGCTCAAACTTTTTCTAGAAACTCCACCTTGGATGATTCCGGTGCTATTCCTCCCTCTCCGCCCTCCTCTCTCTTACTTATGCCTAATATCTTAATCTCTTCTAAAGATGTACTTTCTACCCTCTCTGGGCTTAACACTAATAAGGCGTACGGTCCGGACGGTGTTCCTCCTGTTGTTCTCAAAAACTGTGCTTCCGTGCTGACTCCCTGCCTAGGCAAACTCTTTCGTCTCTGTCTATCCTCTAACGTCTTCCCTTCATGCTGGAAGTTTGCTCACATTCAACCTGTCCCAAAGAAGGGTGACCGCTCTCAACCCTCCAACTATCGTCCAATTGCTCTTATCTCTTGTCTTTCTAAAGTTTTTGAAACTATTCTTGCTTCCAAATTTCTTAAGCATTTCTCTTCTCATAATCTGCTCTCAGATCGCCAGTATGGCTTCCTTAAGGGTCGCTCTACTGGTGATCTTCTTTCATATCTTACTAACTCTTGGTCATCCTCCTTTCGGGACTTCGGTGAGACTTTTTCTATTGCACTAGACATATCGAAAGCCTTCGATAGAGTCTGGCATAAATCTTTAATTTCTAAACTACCCTCCTTCGGTTTCTATCCCTCCATCTGTGCCTTTGTCTCTAATTTCCTTTCCGGCCGTTCCATAGCTGCGGTTGTGGACGGCCATTGTTCACTTCCTCACCCTATAAACTCCGGTGTTCCTCAGGGCTCTGTCCTATCTCCTATTCTCTTTCTAATTTTTATAAATGATCTCCTTAACTGTACCTTAATTCCCATCCATTCATACGCAGACGACTCAACCTTACACTACTCCATTAGTTTTTCAGAACGCCCCAGCCAGCAATCCCTCAACGACAAACGTAATGAAGCCATAGAACTCTTAAATTCTGATCTAAATACTATTTCCAATTGGGGCAGAGAAAACCTTGTTAACTTTAATGCTTCCAAAACCCAATTTCTCCATCTATCTACCCGTCAGGATCTCCCAGCGGACTATCCCTTATTCTTCAACAATACAAAAATCAACCCTTCATCTTCTCTCAATATTCTTGGTGTCTCTTTTTCTTCTGCTCTCATTTGGAAGGACCATATTACCAGTCTTGCTAAGGCAGCCTCCCAGAAGCTGGGTGTGCTCAACCGCCTTAGGGGGTTCTTTTCCCCTGCACAGCTTCTTGCTCTGTACAGGGGCATAGTGCGCCCTTGTATTGAGTATTGTTCACATGTGTGGGGAGGTTCCTCTCACAACGCTCTCCTAGACAAAGTTGAAAGGAAGGCCTTTCGTATCATTAACTCCCGTCCACTCACCAACTCTCTGCAATCTCTCTCTCTCCGCCGCAATGTTGCATCTCTCTCGCTATTCTATCGCTACTATAATAATCAGTGTTCCTCAAAGCTATCCCAGTGCATACCACCTCCTTTACGTAGGGCACGTGGTACCCGTCTTGCAACTCAATCCCACCCCTACTCTGTGCAACTCTCCAACCCAAGAGTGAAACATTACTCTCAAACTTTCTTCTACTCAACAGCTGAGCTCTGGAACTCTCTCCCAGAATCAGTCTTTCCCTCTTCCTATGACTTAAATTGCTTCAAACTCCGTGTGTCCAGGCATTTTGGCTCGAACGTCCCTTGATTTTGGCCCTGTCACTCTTTCAACTATGGGGAGGCACTCGCTATAGGCAGTTATGCCTTTTGCCTCCCTCAATCACAAAACAAAAAAAAAAAAAAAAAAACCCACACCACACACCAATACCTACACATTGACACCTACATAACTAAACCCCAACTCATTAACTACCACGCTAAACCCCCACAAGTACTGTATATAACTGAACTTACACAATATATAGTACACCTCCGCACTACACACCGCTACCTACACATCAACACCTTCATAACTATAGTCGGTTTAATTTCAGCTGATGGTAAATTGCATCCCATAGCAACTGATTTATCGATACTTAATGACAAAATACGAATCTTCTAGGTTTCTGCATGATATTAATGCCAAGTTCTCATTAATGACAGCATATTTCGCTACAAAATCTACGTAATAGCTGAATAACCAAGATAGGAACATATGAATTTACCATCAGTTGAACAAAATATATACTATACACACTAAAACCTACAGTACAACAACAAACCAGCCCCACCTCCTGCAGCCCCCCTTAGCCTGGTAGTCTACAGTAAACAAAGGTCTCAGCCCAGCGCCAACATTCCCAAATCTCCAGGAAGCCCCAGCAAACACCCGCGGTAAAGACCAACACTTTTACCACACCTCTCATACACCACAACCAACACCAACACCACTACCACTACACCTCTCTCACACACCCAACACCACTACTACGTCTTCCTCACACACCATTACCACAACCCTCATTCACCACAGCCACCACCACCTCCACTCGGTCTCTCGTATACACCACCCCTACGTTTCTCACACACCACCGTGGTACCACCATGCCTCTCTCACACCCAACACCACTACCACTACGCTTTTCTCACACACCACCACCCCGCCTCTCTCACACACCGCTCTATCATCACTACCACCACCACAACGCCTCACTCGAACACACACACTCGCACACACAGCCACCACCACACCTCTCACACCACCACTTTCACCATCTTTTACCTCCCAACACCCCATCCCCCAATTCCACCACCACCACGCCTCTCTTAGGCTCCTGAACGCCAGACACTTTATAGTGAACTAGCAGGGGTACCCGGCGTCGCCCGGGTAGCCACCATAATCACCATCACTACTACCACCACTACTACTACCATAATCACCATCATCAATCACTACTACCACAATCATCACAATACTACTACTACCATAATCACCGGCCTCGACCTCCCTGTGCCTCATTAAACGGCGACCTCGATTTCGGATCTGACCTCATCCGTATCCCCATTTTGGGGACTGCGAACAACTTTCGTTCCATACACCTTTTCGATCGGAGGCCTCCTTCTGCCCCAAACGGCCCTTTTTCCGATTTCGCGCCCATTTTCTCCGTCCCTTTCACCCTGGGGAATTCTATTTTTTCATTGCCTAGGGACCCCCTTACTATGCATACCAAGTATGAACGCTCTAGCTTAAAAACTGCGGCCGCCTATAAAGAACAGACACACACACAGACAATCGAAAATATTATATAGACTAGCAGGGGTACCCGGCGTTGCCCGGGTAATCACCATAATCACCATCACTACTACCACCACTACTACTACCATAATCACCATCATCAATCACTACTATCACAATCATCACAATACTACTACTACCATAATCACCGGCCTCGACCTCCCTGTGCCTCATTAAACGGCGACCTCGATTTCGGCCGCTAAATGACCTCCGATTTTGGATCTGACCTCATCTGTACCCCCATTTTGGGGGGCTGCGAACAACTTTCGTTCCATACACCTTTTCGATCGGAGGCCTCCTTCTGCCCCAAACGGCCATTTTTCCGATTTCGCGCCCATTTTCTCCGGCCCTTTCACCCTGGGGGATTCTATTTTTCCACTAAAACCTGTAGGGACCCCATTACTATGCATACCAAGTATGAACAGCGTTCATAAATAGACAATCGAAAATATTATATAGATAGTGGCTGCCACTTGGGTTTAAGCAAGAAGTGAGACCATCTTACACATAATCTGAATATGGGTGTCTTGTTTCTTGCCGAAGGAAAGCATAAAGTTAAGCGTATAGCTTCCAAATAGTGACTGTTTTTTTATTACCAGTAATAACATTTATTTTGTATTATGATTATAATTGGCTGTGTCAGAAATCTTTAAAAGTAATTGAACCTCTTAGAAGTCTGTAACAGTTACAAATCCAATATACGGTACTTTTTCGATTGCCAATTGTCTTGTTCAGTGTCAGAGATTTTCTATTACAAGATTGTAAACAAACAAAACTAAAACATATAAATGAAAAGGGTGAAGATGGTCACAGGAAATCAAGATGCTTCAGACATACACTTAATTCCTTGAAGATTATAACGCGCTTTATTATCAGAAAAATTATATATATATATATATATATATATATATATATATATATATATATATATATATATATATATATATACAAATAAAACTGAAAGACAATTAATTTCATATAATAAAGTTTCATAACATTACAATGAGAACATAATAAGTGAAAGTGACACAATACCTAACATTTGATGTGCAATTGATAATAAACACCTCAGATAACGAATAGTCAGTGCTAATATACAATAACTTAGTAATAAAGAGTACGGTATCGAGTGAAAATGAGCAATATCAGTGACAATGACACCCTCATACTCATACTTTTATATGATTGTCCTCAAACTAACTCTAAAAAATCACGGGAAATCAGGATGCTTCAGACATTCCACTTAATTTTATTCAGCTTAGGAAGTACTTGTGGGCGCTACAGAGTGAATTAAGACAAATATTTACCCCTTTCATTCCTAGAGATCCTTCCTGAATTGTACATAAACCAGATTATTGTGTAAAATTGCATCCTCAAATACTGAAAGTGTTTAATTTTAATTAATCATAAACTATCGTCCGCCTACACAGCCAACTATTATAGCCAGCACCCTTCTGAATTATTATATATAGTTATAGTTATATACAGTATATATTTTCATAATACAATATTATTGTATCAACGCACTGCAGGGGAAGAATACGAATAAGTTGGCAGAGAGTTTCCTTTAGAGGCCTTCCTTCCTTTCCTTCCTTCCTTCCTTCCTTCCTTCCTTCCTTCCTTCCTTCCTTCCTTCCTTCCTTCCTTCCTTCCTTCCTTCCTTCCTTCCTTCCTTCCTTCCTTCCTTCCTTCCTTCCTTCCTTCCTTCCTTCCTTCCTTCCTTCCTTCCTTCCTTCCTTCCTTCCTTCCTTCCTTCCTTCCTTCCTTCCTTCCTTCCTTCCTTCCAATTCCTTCCTTCCTTCCTTCCTTCCTTCCTTCCTTCCTTCCTTCCTTCCTTCCTTCCTTCCTTCCTTCCTTCCTTCCTTCCTTCCTTCCTTCCTTCCTTCCTTCCTTTCCGTCCTTCCTTCCTTCCTTCCTCCCTTCCTTCCTCCCGTACGTTCCTCCCTTCCTTCCTCCCGTTCCTTCCTTCCTTCCTTCCTTCCTTCCTTCCTTCCTTCCTTCCTTCCTTCCTTCCTTCCTTCCTTCCTTCCTTCCTTCCTTCCTTCCTTCCTTCCTTCCTTCCTTCTTCCTTCCTTCCTTCCTTCCTTCCTTCCTTCCTTCCTTCCTTCCTTCCTTCCTTCCTTCCTTCCTTCCTTCCTTCCTTCCTTCCTTCCTTCCTTCCTTCCTTCCTTCCTTCCTTCCTTCCTTCCTTCCTTCCTTCCTTCCTTCGCAACTACTACTTCACCCGCAGCTAACAGTGGCAGTAAAGAAGAGGGTGTTTTTATGCTTGACTAGATCTACAAATAATTAAATCAAAATGTGCCAGAGCTTAATTGCCGACAGTGAGAGTCGGAATAAGATGGTGTGCTATGAACGCATATTCCGGCGATTTTCAATGCACAGTTTTTCTCGTAATAAACCGAGGCTCTTTCGCATTGGCATCGAACACTAGATCAACATCAGATTATGTTAGGTAGTTAAAAATGTTACGGAACTTTAATTCTGAAGCTTCCAAACTACAATTGCCCATACAAATTGACGGAAAAATAGCTCGTGTGACACCGCCTTTACTCCGCCTTAATACCAGTGTGGTGATATCTTGTCAGGTGGCCTATATCCCGGATCCCTGTTCTGGAAACTATGACACCGTGTTCTCCCTGGGTGTCCTCTAGGCCGTGTAACCTGTTCCCCGGGGTATATTGCTGGTCTCATACGTATCCGGTGTTCCCTGGTGTATTTGGGTGGTTTCCTACGTATCTGATGTTTCCTGGTATGCTGTAAATGGTTCCTCCTGTGTGTTCTGTGCCCCCCTGGTGTATATGGACTAGGGTGGTTGTGTCTTGGTTCAATTCGGCAGTCTATATTCTGCCAATAGTTCAACGTGACCTCTGAGCAATGGCTCAGCTTTCCTAAATAATCTTTGTTATTTGAAAAATAAGTGTATGTACTCTTTATAGGATATCTTACAATCTATCTGTTATATATATATATTACTCTTTAAGTATCATATACTGTGTGCATATATAGTAATTGGATAGCATATATTAAAAGAGAGAATCATGGTAAACACCATGTATTGGTAAAACTGCGCGCGCGCGCACACACACACACACACACACACACACACACACACACACACACACACACACACACACACACACACACACACCCACCCACACACACACACACACACACACACACACCAAACCCCTTCTCCTTCCCTTCCTATTTCGCACCGAGCTTTCTTTTAAAAACCTCCCCGACTGTAATTTCCCTCTAAGTGAACATTTTCTACAATGTGTGTCTCTCCCTCTCACCAAATTGTAGCTCCGACCATTGTGCCGGTGTGGGAGAACGGGACAATACTGTACACTACTAATTTGATTACATTCAATTATTTTATAGATTTAGGTTGATTATTGATTTCCATTTTCCATTTAGGTTATTAGTTAGGCATTTATTTTGGTTGGCTATCATGGTGATGGGTTGAAAACTCAGTCACGCTACTTACTTCATTTGTATAGTTCTTCAAAGTCTTGGTTGATATCGATGTTCAGTTTATTGAATCTAGTTTAGCTATAGGTTTGGTTAATTATTGTATGTTAAGGCTGGATGTACAGTTGATCACATAAGTTCTGTTCCTCGTTGTGATCTTATGTACGAAAGTAAAATAGTATGAATGCATTGCGTGTGTAGTTTCGTTTGATTATTAGTTAACTAATCAAATGAGTTAACCACTGCATAAGACACTACACGGAGAGGAACAGAACTTATGTGGGCAACTGTACAAATAATTTAGATATACATACTGCATAAACTTCTAAACATTTCGTTTTACTATTATTGTATCCTTCACATTAGTGTGTAGTTTTCGGTTGATTAACGTATTAAGGGGAGGCAGGTTTTTTTTTCGAATCCTCCTCCTCCCTCATGTTTAGCCCTATTAGTTATGGGATTTCAAGACATTCGTTAGTTTGGCGATTTTCAGATTTTATGCCCCATTTCTTTGCCAATATTAAGACGTTTCGTGCCATTTAGGTGTCGATTGTTTATTGGCGAGCGATAGCGAGCCTGTAATTATAGATATAACCGGCCTTTGGCCGGGAGATTTTTCTACCGAAACATGTACAAATTTATATCGAAGGGAGGTCTTGTGGGTGTTGTTTTAAGTTTGATGGAGGTTTAGAAAGCAAACTAAAACCCCTCCTTAAACCATTGAGCCGAACCAGTAAATTATGCTGCACAATACCATCTGAGCTCCCTTAAGACTGCAGTAGTTTTCCAAGTTACTGATCTCTTTTGATTGATTATCTTCGATCGTGTTATACAATTGACAACACACTCAATTAATTCAGTATTATTTAGATTGTTATTATAGTTCCTTATGAATTATCTAGTGCACCATAATACTAGCTTATTTAATTGTATTTTTGTTTGTTATTGGTTACTGATTCGTATTATCAATTAGTACAATCTAGATGCCCACAATTATTGGTTACCATTATATACAGTTTTTAATGTTTCATTTGTGTATTTATTTAGTTGGGTTTTCGATTCCAAATTTATATTAGCTATAATAATTATGTATCGTGAATAATACAAATTGTAAAAATAATATATAATATAACATGACAATCTTGTGGCAGTGTGTAGCACAAAGTAGAAATCACTTACAGGTATGTTTTCATTAATAAATAATAGTAAATCACTTACAGGTATGTTTTCATTAATAAATAATAGTAAATCACTTACAGGTATGTTTTCATTAATAAATAATAGTAAATCACTTACAGGTATGTTTTCATTAATAAATAATAGTAAATCAATCAAATGTTATGGCAATGTATAACAAAAAAGTATATATATATATATATATAAATTATGTGTGGTTTGAAATATGAAAATAAAAGGATATATATCAATCTTGCGACGATGTAAACAAACAGTAGAAATAGTTGCTTGTGTGGTTTCAGAAATATAAATAATACTTTTGTATTTATAAAAAACAACCTTTTGGTGGCATGTAGCAAAATGTAGAAATTGTTTATTTGTGTTCTCTTGACAGCATAAGAATAAAAAGGATACTATATATAACTATAGTTTTGGCTATGGCAAAACAGTATATATTGCCTACCCGTGTGCTTTCAAAATAGAATTAAAAGGATTATACAGTATACTGTATATATGCCGGTATATATATATATATATATATATATATATATATATATATATATATATATAAATATATATATATAAGAGAAACAGGAGGATAAGGGCAACGACCGTGTTCATCTTGGTAGCTTTATTCAATATTTCGGACTATCTTGGTCCATCATCAGGCTTGGATGCACATACGAAAGGGATATATTTTCTTTGCTACATGCTACCACAATATATATATATTATATATATATATATATATATATATATTGTGGTAGCATGTAGCAAAGAAAAGATATCCCTTTCGTATGTGCTTTCAAAAATTAAAATTTAAAGGATATGTCAAAATGTGCTTGCGTGTAGCGGAAAGGAATAATTGGTTGATCGGGTGTTTTCAATACTATATATACAAATAAATACCTACAAATCTTGTTGGTTTACTGTGTGCTCTTGTAAATAAAAATAAAAGAAGGGATACCGTATATAAAAATCTAGTGCCTGATAGACTCTATATTGCTTTTCCGTTGGTGCGTCCGGGCCAGCGGGTGTGTGATGGGTTTTTGATAAGGACACTCTTAATATTGCTCTCTCTTGGCCCCTCTTGCTACACCTCTATACCACCTCTATATAGCTCTACACCACCTCTCTATATCTCCACACCAGCTCTCTCCTTTCATACCTCTACACCACCTCTCTCCGTTCATACCTCTACACCATATATCTCCTTTCATACCACCACACCATCTCTCTCCTTTCATACCACCACACCACCTCTCTCCTTTCATACCTCTACACCACCTCTCTCCTTTCATACCTCCACACCATATCTCTCCTTTCATACCTCCACACCATCTCTCTCCTTTCATACCACCACACCATCTCTGTCCTTTCATACCACCACACCATCTCTCTCCTTTCATACCACCACACCACCTCTGTCCTTTCATACCACCACACCATCTCTCTCCTTTCATACCACCACACCACCTCTGTCCTTTCATACCACCACACCACCTCTCTCCTTTCATACCTCCACACCACCTCTCTCCTTTCATACCACCACACCACCTCTCTCCTTTCATACCACCACACCACCTCTCTCCTTTCATACCACCACACCACCTCTCTCCTTTCATACCACCACACCACCTCTCTCCTTTCATACCTCTACACCACCTCTCTCCTTTCATACCTCCACACCATATCTCTCCTTTCATACCTCCACACCATCTCTCTCCTTTCATACCATCACACCATCTCTCTCCTTTCATACCACCACACCACCTCTGTCCTTTCATACCACCACACCATCTCTCTCCTTTCATACCACAACACCACCTCTGTCCTTTCATACCACCACACCACCTCTCTCCTTTCATACCTCCACACCACCTCTCTCCTTTCATACCACCACACCACCTCTCTCCTTTCATACCACCACACCACCTCTCTCCTTTCATACCACCACACCACCTCTCTCCTTTCATACCACCACACCATATCTCTCCTGTCATACCACCACACCATCTCTCTCCTTTCATACCACCACACCATCTCTCTCCTTTCATACCACAACACCATCTCTCTCCTTTTATACCACCACACCACCTCTGTCCTTTCATACCACCACACCACCTCTCTCCTTTCATACCTCCACACCACCTCTCTCTTTTCATACCTCCACACCACCTCTCTCCTTTCATACCTCCACACCACCTCTCTCCTTTCATACCTCCACACCACCTCTCTCCTTTCATACCTCCACACCACCCCTCTCCTTTCATACCTCCACACCACCTCTCTCCTTTCATACCTCCACACCACCTCTCTCTTTTCATACCTCCACACCACCTCTCTCCTTCCATACTTTCGCACCATCTCTCTCTTAGCCACGTCTCTTCTTAATCTCTCTTTCTCTCTTCACACCACCTCTTTTTTTTCCAGGTTCCTCATAATGTTCTCTTGTATTTCCACACCTCCCCACGCCTCTCTATATTTCTCATCTCTTCACAGTTTCTTCTTCTCTTTTCTCTCTTCCTCTTCTCTCCTTTGCAAGATATTCTTAGTGCCTCTTTCTTTTACAGGTATCCTCGATCACTTCCTCACCACTCCTCTGTTCCACCTCTCTATAACATTCTCTTCCACTCTTTTCCAGTTATCTGTATCGCCTCTTTCCTTTCCTGATATCCACACCTCCACACCACCTCTTTCGCCACACCTCTACACTTCCTCACCACTCCTCTTTTCCACTTATTCATAATCTCTTCCTGTCTTTTCCAATTATCAGTATAGCCTCTTTCTTTCCCAAATTGTTTCACCCTTTCCTTTCCTGATAGATTCGTAGTATATATCCTTTCCTAGATTGTCTTATCGCCTCTCTTTCAGCTATCTCTTCCCCTCCCTGTTTGGCTTACTTACTTCTTCTTACTCTTTACTTATTCCTTCGTTTCATACCATATATTATGTTTTCTCCACTCTAGGCCACCTGATTACTACCTCTTATTCTTTTGTTCCAGATGTACTCATACTTCTCTCTCTCTCTCTCTCTCTCTAGGAATTACCTTCTCTTTAACTCTCTCTCTCTCTCTGTCTTCCATCCTGTGTCCCATCCTTCAGGTTTCAACACATTCCTTTCTTTTTCATATCACTTTTATACAGTTCTATCTATCTATCTATTGCCTGACGCCGTGATCCCCGAGGGGGTGGCCACGAACGAACCGCCCCCATGCACCTCTGTCCCCAGTCAGTCGACGCCCCTCCCCCCAACCAGCACCGCCTTCGTTCATGTACTTCCTCACTCCATCCTTCCACCTCTCTTTCGGTCTATCTCTCCCTCTCTGTCCCTCCACCTCGCTCTCATACACCCTCTTAGTCATTCTCTCGCTTTCCATACGTTTCATATGGCCGAACCATGTCAAGTTATTCCTTTTCACACTTTCCAGCACATCTACCTCCACACCACACCTCCTTCTTACTTCCTCATTAGTCTGTCTATCCCTCCATGTAACTCTGCACGCACTTCTTTAGTAATTAATTTCCACTGCTCTCACTCTTGGTCTGAGTCTCTCAACCAACGTCCATGCTTCGCTTCCGTAAGTCAGTGTCGGGATTACCACACTGTCATGCAAGGACTTCTTCACTTCCATACTGACCACCCTATTTCTTGTTACTGCTTTCAGCGTTCCTACAACCCTCTTCCCCTGTTGTACCCTCTCCCGCACTTCTTCATCCATAGTCCCATCTTTACTCAACACACTGCCCAGATACTTAAAAGAGTTGACGATCTCCATAGCCTGACCGTTCAGCTTCACCTCACACTCTGTGACTTCACCCCTTTCGAAGACCATAACCTTGCTCTTCCCCGCATTTACCTTCACATTCCGTTTTTCGCACACTGTTCCAAACTCATTTACCAGACCGTGCAACTCCCACTCATTGTCACTCATCAGAACTGTATCATCCGCAAACAGCAATATAGGTAGCTTCAACTCAATTCCCTCCCTTTTCAGCGATACACCAACATCCACTGCTCTTGATAGTATTTCTTTCATGACTCCATCCATATATACAGTAAACAACCACGGGGACATCACACACCCCTGTTTCAAACCAACATTCAGGTCAAAGAACTCGCTCTGCCCACTCTCCACACGTACTGCCGCCTTTGCACCCTCATACATGCTCTTCACTGCTTTCAGCAACTTTATACAGTTCTTTCCATCTATTCCATCTTGCTTGTCTGCATATTTACAAGACTCATATATTTGGGTTAGATATTTCAGTACTTTATATCATTCGCTTTAGTTTATTCCGAATATTGGAATGTAGCTTGATAGGCAGGATTGAGTTGATAATTCACTTATTAGTATGTAGGGAATATATGTGATAGCTAAGTATACCCTGTTCTTTATAGATAGGCCAGGAATACCAACCTTACCTCAAAAAAGGGCTCGAGTAATTGAGTTGTTATTTCTACCACTTGGGAAGAGTCAGCCAGTGAATTATGTGTGAACATTTGCTCCAGTCCGTTTTGAGTTACAATTTCAGGCCTAAGTATAATAAATGAACTATAGGTAAGTGGGTGCAAAGACAGATAATAAGGAGTGTTATCAGAGGGTAGGGTGAAGTAATGCATAGACGTTTCTGCAGTTTTAAATAATGCTCTATACAGACTAAACTAATGCACTCTTGGGAAACAGTTAACAAACAAAAAGATCATTATTATCGTTGGCCATATAATCATTAGTGCTTTATTTGTCAAAGAACATTATTTAATTTAACACATGAGCAGTACATTTGTATTTCCAAGTGTTTACAAGTGTACAATATTAAGCCCGTCGAAGCATATCAAAATACGACCTCTCATCATTATATATCTCCTCCATCACTCGCCAATTTCGTCGTCCGCCTCCTCTGTGATTGGCAGTCAATTTCCTGGTAATCATGCTTCAAGGCAAAAAACACATTGATATTTTGTTCTACTTAGTTTGCACCCTACTACCCTCTTCACGCTGAGAAAATGTATAGCCTACATAAATAAACGGCCCCCCCCCCCCCCTTCAAGCTTAGTGTTGGCCATTTATAGGCCGGTTTCTCCTAAATTGTAGGTTCCCTCTCACTACCCTCCCTGAATGGGACAAGGCGTTTAAAGATCACCAAGTAAATGGAGCGAAACAGGAAGTCTAGGTGATTGGCTGTTATATTCCTGTTAATTATTGTTGGAGGCAATACGACACTGTGTAGAATAGTAAGTACGAAATGGGTATTATAAGTGTATATTATAATACACCCACACCAAGGCATATTATAATAATACACCCACACCAAGGCATATTATAATAATACACCCACACCAAGGCATATTGTAATAATACACCCACACCAAGGCATATTATAATAATACACCCACACCAAGGCATATTATAATAATACACCCACACCAAGGCATATTATAATAATACACCCACACCAAGGCATATTATAATAATACACCCACACCAAGGCATATTATAATAATACACCCACACCAAGGCATATTATAATAATACACCCACACCAAGGCATATTATAATAATACACCCACACCAAGGCATATTATAATAATACACCCACACCAAGGCATATTATAATAATACACCCACACCAAGGCATATACAATAAACCTATTGTATGTAATGATAAAGAGGTAAATCACCGCCCATAATATACCCAAGGATTATATATACCTTTTTCATACTCTTTCTATACTTTTTTTTTAGAGTGCAGGTCTCTCTAATGGAACGAACGTCTTAAAATCTCAAACCTAATGGAGCTAAACATGAGGGAGAAGGAGGTCCAGAAAAAGCGACTACCTCCCCAATAAGGCCACGATTTATGTCCCAGAGTGTACGGTATGAAACTTTGAAACTGATCTGTCAACACTCCCTCGGTTCTATCAATACCAATGTCAAACAGCTGTCGTCAATATGAGTCGACATTTGTTATTTGTTCAGCTTGTTCTGTCCATCAACTCCTCGCGGATCTGTCTGTCTTGTGCCATGTTTATAAATAGCACCGATAGCTTTGGAATTTTCAGTGGCCAAGGGATCTCTTTATATTTCATGGGTGAGAGTTTGGGGATCTCTCTCTCTCTCTCTCTCTCTCTCTCTCTCTCTCTCTCTCTCTCTCTCTCTCTCTCTCTCTCTCTCTCTCTCTCTCTCGATCATGGGCATACATTTCATAATATTTGTAGGTTTATGTTTGAAAATAGATTGAGCCGACAACTCAAGTGTGCACATTCTTGAAATACTTAGTTATGCTAGATTACGGAGACTAGATTTGGTTAAATTAAGTTGGTTAGTTCAGGATTAGTTTGATCTGAATAGTTTTTATTTAGGGTTCAAAACGAACAAACGAAGCATGCGTAATTTACGTGTGTACCGATAAGCACACAGTCACTTACGCGCGTGTGTGTGTGTGTGTGTGTGTGTTACGAAAAAGATAAACATACTACCAATATTTCTTATGGTGGTCTCGTGACAACATCTTAACCCCTTCAGTATACGATGACACGCTTCTTACTTTAATAATGGGTATTACTAGAAGAGTGTATGCAGTTTAGGGAGGATCTCTAGGTAGCAAGGAGTGAAATCCATCGTAATTAACCCCAAAATCCCCTTAATTCCTTCCTGAACTAAATCAAATCGTCTATTAATAGCCAGAATATGATAAATATACACGTCTCCATATAAAAAGGGTTATAAGCGTCCCCTAAAGCATAATATATATATATATGCTTGTAATAATGATTATGGTAATAAAAATGTATGTGTTTCTGGCTGTACTAATATTGTTAAGGGGGGATGGTTCACTTTTTGGTAGATTTTTTCATTTATTTAATATTATTTTTTTAGTTTCCTCCCTAAGACCTCCATCAAACTTACAAAAAAAACATCCATCAGATTCCTTTTCTAGATTAATTTGTACATTTTTCGGTAGAAAAATTTCCCGGCCAAAGGCCGGTTACTCTTAAGATAACAGGCTCGCTATCGCTCGGCAGGAAAAAATCGACACCTAAATGTCACAAAAGGTCCTAAAATTGACAACGAAATGGGGCAAAAGGTATTAAAATCGCCAAACTAGTGGACCAAACGTCATAAAATCTGAAAACTACTGGGGGTAAGCATGAGGAAGAAGGGTGACCAGAAAAACAGCCCATGTCCCCTTAAAAGCTTTTAGGACTATTAGTATTCCAGGAGTAATGTGTGATTCCATAATGATTACTGTGCCGTGGTAAATTACTGCAGGTTCACAGCTTAACTGGAGTCCATTCGTTATAAGTAGACCAAAAAGATTGACCCCTAAGTCCTAACCTCTGTATCTCAAGAAGGGCTAGAGCAAATAGGTTGTATATGTCCACGCATAATATCTGGCTGACTCTTCCCAATTGGTAGAACTATTAGCTCGATTACTCCAGTTGTTTTTATATAGCTATATAACTTGGTGGTCAAGAGTTTTGGCCTAATTAAAATGAATAGACTACAGTATAATGGAATATGTTTGTCAACACATGTTGACTAATATTGAACAAAAAGCTGGTAAAGTTGTTTATTCCTGCATTTGTCCCGGCAACTTGGTTCTAAAGAAGTTTAAAATTAAGTTTGCACGACTTAATCTGTTCAATCAACTGCATTACAAGATGGTACACACTTTATTGAACAATTTTGACACCTTAATTAATTATACTGATACAATATTATTAACACTATCTGGTGAGATGTTCTGGGGATTATTATTTGTTTGTATTATTCTTGAGGGTTTTGATTGTCTTTGCCCTTTTCGAGCAGTGTGTTATACGTTTGCCCCCTAGACTGAAGAATTATATCCCCAGACCCCCTTCAAGTTAAACAAAATGTATCCCCATTCAAGCAAAATATGTACGTTATATTTATATATACTGTATATATTCGATCACAAACAAAAAATGTCCCACAAACGTCAGGCTTGTTATCGCTCACTTGGAAAAAAAAAATCGACACTTGAATGGGGTGAAGTGTCTTATAACTGCCAAACAAAGGAGGCGAAACGGGTCGAAGCCTCCAAACTAATAGAGTGAAGTTGGGAGTGTCCAAAAAGACCCACCACGAACCGGATAAAATTAAGCCCATGTCTGAGTCAGTGTTTCCTTTAGTTAACTCATACACACTACCGGTGGCGTTTTATTTAATGTGATGTCAGCTTCATTTATACATTTTAGACGATTGTATGAAACTTAGGAAGGATATATGGTAGCTCAAAAGCCTCAAATGATTAATGGAGATAGCCTGTAGCTTTTTGACTGGTTGACGCCCTTCCTAAGCTGACTAAAATCGTATAATAGTTGCCAGAATATAATGAAAAGGATGTCACCGGTACTGGATGGGTTAATGTTCACTGTCTCAAGTTGATCATAAAGTAGTGTACCAGATGCAATAGCAGGCGATTGTTCATTTTAAGTATTGGCATTAATTAATCCCTTAAGGTAGGATTCTGTTTATTCTGGACTCCCTTCTCTCTCATGTTTAGCCCTATTAGTTTTGATATTTTAAGACGTTAACCACATTAGTTTGGTGATTTTAAGACCTTTCGCCTCATTTCTTTGTCAACATGAGGACCTTTCAAGCCATTTAGGTGTCGATTTTTGTTCTAACGAATGATAGCGAGCCTGTAAAATAGAATGACGCAAAATGTACAAGTCTTGGGGGTATATTTCTAAGCTAGTTGGGGGTATAGGCAGCAAGCTGTAACCCTTCAATTAATGGTAAGAGGACGCGTTTCCTCCATTTATCCTGGGTATCAGTAGACGATGTTATTCAGTTTAGGCATGAAATGTAGGAGTCTCAGAGTTAATTAAGATATATATTACTAATTTGATTTCTAGAGGGTCTTCCAAACCTGAGTAAAGTCGTCTAATGTTAGCCAACAATAAGTGAAAGAGGCGTTTTCGAAGACTAAAAGGGTTAGCGTTGGCGTCTCGGGTATGTGACCGAAATAGTTCAGCGAAAATTACTGTTTTGAGTTTAATATCAGGATTTTATTTTATTTTATTTTGTTGGGTATTTTGTTGTTGTCCTCACCAAACCTGTCTTTGAATATAATAGAAGCCATTACCATCCCGACCCAATACTTTTACGACATCTCATATCAGGACTATTTTTCTTCCTTCCTTTTTTCAATTTTGTTTTTTCTGTTTTTAACATAGAACAATGGAAAAAGGAAAAACAATGTTCATGGACAAAATAATAAATTCGCCTGATGGTCTTCTTTGTTCACGAAAACCCTATAACCACTGGATTTAAAGGGGAGGATTTTGCTTTTTCTGGACCCCCTTTTCCCTCATGCTTAGCCCTATTAGTTTTGACATTTTAAGACGTTCGCCTCATTAGTTTGGCAATTTTAAGAACTTTTGCGCCATTGTTTGGGTTTTCCAATGTTAAGACCTTTGCTGTCATTTAGGTATCGATTTTCTCCAGGCAAGCGATAGCGAAAAATTAAGAATTTATATCGCTGAATATGCAGTATACTGACCATAGAGATACTTATAATACATTAACCCTTTGAAGATTTTACGCATTTTGACAGTTTAGTCTGACTATCATTAGACCATTTTATGCAGTTTAGGAAGGATCTGAGGGAATTATAAGGGTAAAGACTATCTCAATTAACCCTCTGACATCCATATACCCTTCCTAATCTGAATATAATCGTCTAATAACAGCCAGTCAACAGAACAGAAATGCGTAAACGAATCTAGAAAGGGTTAAAATAAATAGGTTACTGAAAGGGGCTCACCATTTCCTGTGTTATTGGTATTCTATAATGACCTTCTGTTTGGGGCAGTAATTACGTGTATTGGTTATTGGGGGGGTTTTATGGCAGGAATTCCATTACTCTGTTATTTTTTGTTAGGATTGGATATATTGGTGTGAGCTGACCGTGGACTGTTTTGTTTTTATATTTATGGGTGCCTTGATAATCTGTAGAGGTACAATACTGTACATTAGTGTAGGTCATGAATAAATAAACCAGAAACAGTCGTTAATATTGAGCAATAATAATAATAATAATAATAATAATAATAACAAAAAAAACGGTAATAATAATAATATAATAACAACAACGATAATACTGCTGCTGCTGATGATGATAATAATAATACAGTAGTACGGTAGTAGTAATAGTAGAAGAAAAACTAGTATTATGGTTGTTGTTGGTGGTGGTGGTGGTGGTGGTGTGGTTGTTGGTGGGGGTGATTGTTGGTGTTGTTGTTTATCGTTTTCATCTTTGTATTTTCTTCCTTACTCTTTTTACCTACCCTTACTCGGCCAAGTCGGTGGATGAGTAATTTCCTGGACATCCTCGATTTGTCTCTCTTTCTCTCTCTCTCTCTCTCTCTCTCTCTCTCTCTCTCTCTCTCTCTCTCTTCTCTCTTCTCTCTCTCTCTCTCTCTCTCTCTCTCTCTCTCTCTCTCTCTCTCTCTCTCTCTCTGCGCTACGTCCAGACCACACTCGAAATATTATTGTTTTTCACGTCAACGACTGTGATGTATCGCTTCCCCTAGAAACTGAGGTGTTTTTATCTCTCTCCTCTCTCTCTCTCTCTCTCTCTCTCTCTCTCTCTCCTCTCTCTCTCTCTCTCTTTGTTTCTGTGCAGCAAAGAACGTCTAAATTGATCCCTTCTCTAAAAAATAAACCATAAAATGGGAGACTAAGAAAACTCAATCTATTTTCACTTAAGAAACGGAGGATAAGAGGACAACTGATTAAGTGTTTTTAGATTTTAAAAGGATTCAGTAACATTAACCTCGATAAACTATTTAAGATAGTCAAAGAGAGTTCTACAAGAGAAAACAAGTTTAAATTAATAGGTAAGAAAGCAAACCTGGATAAAAACGAAAAAAAAGCTTCACTTACAGTATAATTAGTGAGTGGATAAGCTCCCAAATAAAGTAATATTATAGTGTCTCAATAAATGAATTAAAAAAAGTCTACTCATACCACAGAAAAATTGGGATGGAGTAAGTAATAACCAATGATAGCACAATTTGGTAGTAACGAACACTGCTTCCACTTGAAGAGAGCTAACTGAGGGAAAACAAATCTATATAATGTATATTGTATATATTACTACAGGTGAAGGTTGCGTGTAATTTCCTTTCCATTGCTAACTTTTTATAAATTCCTTGAGGCGGTTTCCAAGATGTGCAAGGTTATTCACTTCCAACTGTCTTCATGTACGGGAATTGTCAGAGGGAACGGAGGGTGGGGAGAGAACCATCTTTTTTGTTATCCTTTCCTTCAACTGTCCCTTACTCTCGGGTTAGCTATCTCGACTAGAATTAAGTCCTGACCACCTCGCTGGGATCGTAAGGTCTGTGTGGTCAGTGTATCTCTCTCTCTCTCTCTCTCTCTCTCTCTCTCAACATCATATACAACATGTTTTCCTTGCCCCCGTAAACTGTCCACCACATGCCCGGGCCTTCCTTTATTACTTCCTCTGAGTAATAACATTAACAATATTTATGATGACACAGTGTATAGTACTACCGGTGTGATAATATATATATTAACCCCTTCTGTATCAGTCACGTCTTCTGAACTATATTCTAGCCATATTTAGACGATTTTGTGCAGTTTAAGAAGGATCTGTGGTAGTAGAAGAGTTAACTGAGATAGTTCGAAGCCTGTTACGTGATTGAGGCCCTTTTCAAACTGAAGAAAATCGCCTAAATATAGCTAGACTATGATGAAAAAGAAAAGGGGTTAATAATGTATAGGCATTCGTATCCGTATATTACATAATTTTGCTATACTGTATATACCTGTATTTTTTATTTTATATATATATATATATATATATATATATATATATATATATATATATCTCTACTATATATTATAATAATTTATTTTTGTATTTATTTGTTAATTGATGAGCTTTTTAAAATCGTTGATATACTGTACAGTATGTAATGGTGTACGGTTAATGCGTGTGTCACTCAGGGCAGTTGTTAAATATATTATAATGCAAAGTAAAATATTTTATTGAGATCAAGCATTGCTGTCGTCAGTTACATATATCGCCATTTTCAACTTCGCTTTTTTCACTTTTTCTTCAATGTATCCTTGTTTTTCCATCTTCCATCAGGTTTTCCTCGTTTTCCAATATTGCATTCGTGTTTATACTATTTTTGTGTTAATATGTAGTCTTTTTAATCCATGATATTGCTATTTACCTTGTATATTAATCCTTGCGTTCCCATTTTTCATCTTTTCATAAATTTTACAATTTCCATCCATTTTGATTTATTATATTTTCATATTTGTGTATATTGTTTTAACATTGGTCCTAAGTTTCCTGCTTTTGAATTTTGTTTCTACCTCCCCTATTTTCCCCATTTCTGTTTCATGCCATATATTGCCAGTGTTCTCCTTATTTGTTTCTCCACTTTCGCTTTTACCTTTTTTATATTCTCATTTCGTTCATATTCCATTTTATTATTATTCGTCTTTACAATATTTAGCCCATTTTGTGATAGTACCGTCTTAGTTGTCCATGTTTATCCACTTCTTCATCGTTACCCATATATCTTGCGTATTTTTCGACCTGTCCCCATTTTCTATCTAACTTATATTTTTCGTTCCCCGTCGCCCCAGTTTCGTTTATGGCACCTCCTCTACTAGCTCAAAGGCAGAATAACAGAACAATGGTTGTAAGTGTGAGAGAGAGAGCGAGAGCGAGAGAGAGAGAGAGGGGGGCGGGAATAGTCATACTTGGATAGATAGATAGATAAGGTAGATAATTGATACGAGAGAGTAAGGCATGGGACGTGAGGGTTGTGAAGGGAGGTAGAGGGGGAGGGGGTTACTGGATTGAAAGGGGGAGGGTTGATTTTTTCTGGACACCCTTCTTTCTCATGCTTAGCCCCATTAGTGTCCAGATTTCTAGACGTTCGGTCCACCAGTTTGTCGATTTTAAAACCTCTCGTCTCATTTATTTATCTATATCAAGACCTTTCGTACCATTTAGGTGTCAATTTTGTTCCTGGCGAGCGATAGCGAGCCTGTTATTTTAAGAAGAACCGGCCTTCGTCCGGGACATTTTTCTATCGAAAAATTTACATATATATCTTGAAGGGAGGTTTATTGGGTGTAACTTTGGTGTAAAGCTTGATGGAGGTCTACGGCGGAAACTAATAGATAAATATAAAGATACACATATGAGCAAATAAATACACCCATCCCACCTTAAGATAACTAAGATAATAGTCCCTCTCAAGTCTTGACATTCAAGTAGGTTACATCATTTTGAAAATCTTGTAATAGGGCTTTGTAGAATATACACTTAATGCAAGTTTGTTGCTGTAGCATAAATCTTGTAATAGGGCTTTGTAGAATATACACTTAATGCAAGTTTGTTGCTGTAGCATAAATCTTGTAATAGGGCTTTGTAGAATATACACTTAATGCGAGTTTGTTGCTGTAGCATAAATCTTGTAATAGGGCTTTGTAGAATATACACTTAATGAGAGTTTGTTGCTGTAGCATAAATCTTGTAATAGGGCTTTGTAGAATATACACTTAATGCAAGTTTGTTGCTGTAGCATAAATCTTGTAATAGGGCTTTGTAGAATATACACTTAATGCAAGTTTGTTGCTGTAGCATAAATCTTGTAATAGGGCTTTGTAGAATATACACTTAATGCAAGTTTGTTGCTGTAGCATAAATCTTGTAATAGGGCTTTGTAGAATATACACTTAATGCGAGTTTGTTGCTGTAGCATAAAACACAATATGAAATGGTTGTTGTCGAATATATGTAAAAATGTTAATTAGAAGTCATTAACATTATAGTAAAGTTCAGCAATAGAAAAAGCTAAAAATAAAGTAGATATAGTAAATAAAAGTAAATATTATTGTAGGCTCTATAATGCTATAGTAATAACAACAATGACTTTTGAAAGAAATAATTTGAAAATATAGTGTAAACGAAATAGTCAGTATACGCAGTACAGGAGGATATTGATAGTGTTGAATCTTGACAATACAAACCAAGAACATACAAATACAAATGTCTCCGTACAAATATGATGCTAAAATTAGATTATACTATAAAGATATTAAACAAGTATTGCAACAGGAAATGGTAAATATATATCAAATTATGCGTACATATTATGATGCTATTACAAATACATTAGTAGCCATAAAACATACAGCGACTAAGCCTGTCCTCATGCCTCTAAACCTAACCAACACGGGAAACTAACACATCTATAAATATACAGTATAATAAGAGTAATTAAAATAATATTAATAATAATACAAATAATAATACAATATAACCCCTTGAGAATAATGACGCGTTTGGGTAGTTTACTCTGGCTATTAGATGATTAAATACAATATAACCCCTTGAGAATAATGACGCGTTTGGGTAGTTTACTCTGGCTATTAGATGATTAAATACAATATAACCCCTTGAGAATAATGACGCGTTTGGGTAGTTTACTCTGGCTATTAGATGATTAAATACAATATAACCCCTTGAGAATAATGACGCGTTTGGGTAGTTTACTCTGGCTATTAGATGATTAAATACAATATAACCCCTTGAGAATAATGACGCGTTTGGGTAGTTTACTCTGGCTATTAGATGATTAAATACAATATAACCCCTTGAGAATAATGACGCGTTTGGGTAGTTTACTCTGGCTATTAGATGATTAAATACAACCCCTTGAGAATAATGACGCGTTTGGGTAGTTTACTCTGGCTATTAGATGATTAAATACAATATAACCCCTTGAGAATAATGACGCGTTTGGGTAGTTTACTCTGGCTATTAGATGATTAAATACAATATAACCCCTTGAGAATAATGACGCGTTTGGGTAGTTTACTCTGGCTATTAAATTATTAAATACAGATTAGGAAAGGTATAAGAAAGTCAAAGGTTTAACTGAGCTAGTCTTAACCTTTTAATTCCCACAAATCTTTCCTAAACTGTACAACATCGTTTCATAATAGCCCGAATAAACTTCCAAGCATACACCTTAAGGGTTTAACATTTCTGACATACGGAGCCCTGTATGTTAATTTAAGAGTTAGAATTAGAGTTAAAGGAGTGCCAAACTACCCAGGCGGCGAAGCAGACCAGCGAGCGAACTAGCGAGTGGGAAACCAGCTCGTCCGCATACCAGCAAACAAGCCTTCACACCTGCGTGCGTCATAGGGGACCCTGCAAACTACTTCGATGACCCGACGCTATGACGTATGATCGACGCCAGGAGACCCCATTGGACCACGCACCTGCTACGCAACTCCAGGAGCTGTGGTTGGAGCGTGCACCATCAACCGCCTCCTGATTCGTTCCTACACCATCATTGTTTAGTATATAAGACCCGAGTAGTGGGCATTCAAATCAGTCTCATTTGGAGTTGGGGAAGGTGAACTTGCAGCTGGAGGAAGACGGGGTGAAGTATTATAATGGGTTTGTGACTGTCAGTCAGATTATATAAGTGTGTGTTAAGTGTGTTCCGTGTAAACACTTACGTTATGTTGGTTAGTGAGATATTTGATTGGGAATTAACGTTAACGCTACTATTATGTACTTAACTATTTGATTGGGAATTAACGTTAACGCTACTATTTATGTACTTAACTATTTGATTGGGAATTAACGCTAACGCTACTATTATGTACTTAACTATTTTAGTTGACTGACTTGTGGACTAAAGCAACTCTTTAAGTAATTGGGTTATGATGAAAGTAATACTATTGTTTTATATTAATACTTACGAGTTATTTCATTTTCTTTTAATTAAGCTTACATTGCTTAACGGTGCTAAGTACGGTGATGCTATTGTCTCTTATTAGTAATATCGCCTTAGACTAACATGGCTGTTTTAATGTTACTTCTAGTGATTGCCTAAGCTGAAGAAAATTCTTTTAGTTTCAAAATATTATTTTTGCTTTTCATATTATTTGAGTGAGACCTGAATCGAATCTATGAAGCGATCCTGTAACTTAATTTGCTCATAATCAAACCTCAATGTTACGTGGTTAAGAAATACATTTAACTAATTATTAAATATATATCTAACTTTTTATGTGACTTTGATATTAATCCTGATGATAATAATAATATAATACTATTAACGTAAGACAAGAACCAAGAATAATAACTACATTAAATATAAATAAAAGGACATATAAGAAAACTATCTATTCATTTCAAAAAGGGTAAGAGACAGAAATATTCTTACCTCAATATTTATCTTTCAAGACTTTTTATAGAATTAATAGTCCTTCTTTAGATATAACTTCTTCGGTTCATAACCATAGCCTACTAAGTTTCGGTTAAATAATAATTCTTTATAAATACTACATGACTTTAATTAGTTTCAGTATTTTTTCCTAATTAAAGAGTATCAGTCAATAAAGGATACCAAGTCCTAAGATCCAAAAGGAGAGGAAGCAACAACAGGAAATAATGTTATTAGATTTTACTTTTGTTATGCCTTCAGCTGACTGATACCTTAATATATATCTCTGTGCTATCTAGATTCATCAAGTTAACCACTTGAGGATCAAGATACGTAACACATTGTACTCCGTTTTAAACGAAGTCTTCACGTTCTTCAATAGTAATAGTAGTTCAAACTATTCAAATATGTCATGTATATTTCCTTTTGTGTGTGCGTTTTTTGTGTGTCCATAATATGTACTGTATCGGTGGGAAGTGGCAATTAATTTAGTTTTACCAGTTCAGTACCGGTGACGTCCTTTTCATTATAGTCTGGCAACGATTAGATAATCTTCCTCAGCTTAGGAAGGACCTCTAACAATGAAAAGGCGTCAAACTATCTAATTTAATCCTTCGAGCTACCACAGATCCTTCCTAAGCTGAATAAAATCGTCCAAACGTGTCCAGAATTCGAAGAAAAGCAAGGTCACCGGTACTGAAGGGGTTAATGACTTGGGGAAAATATTGCTATCGGAATTGGCAAATAAAAAGGTTCCTATTATGGCAAGTCTGAAAATTATTAGGTCATTTCCGAGTGAGTTGGCGGGAAATATGAGGGAGCCAGCTTTTTTCTTATTTCAATTACGATGAAAAGTGTGTGTGTGTGTGGGGGGGGGGGGGGGGGGGTGGACATGTATGATATGGCATTGGTGTGTGGGTGGAGGGGTTATATGTGGGTGTGGCATTGGTGTGTGGGTGGGGGTTTATGTGGGTGTGATATTGGTATGTGGGTGGTGGCATTGGTGTGTGGGTGGTGGAGTTTTGTGGGTGTGACATTGGTATGTGGGTGGTGGCATTGGTGTGTGGGTGGTGGAGTTATGTGGGTGTGACATTGGTGTGTGGGTGGTGGTGTTATGTGGGTGGTGGCATTGGTGTGTGGGTGGAGGGGTTATGTGGGTGTGACATTGGTGTGTGGATGGTGGTGTTATGTGGGTGGTGGCATTGGTGTGTGGGTGGAGGGGTTATGTGGGTGTGACATTGGTATGTGGGTGGTGGTGGTGTGGGTGGTGGAGATGTGGGTGGTGGCATTGGTGTGTGGGTGGTGGAGATATGTGGGTGTGACATTGGTGTGTGGGTGGTGGTGTTATGTGGGTGTGACATTGGTGTGTGGGTGGTGGGATTATGTGGGTGTGACATTGGTGTGTGGGTGGTGGGGTTATTTGGGTGTGACATTGGTGTGTGGATGGTGGAGTTATGTGGAAGAAGAAAGGTAACGCATGGTTTAGTAAAGAGATAGAAGAAATAGTGAAAACAAAAAAAAGAGTTCAGAAAGAGTATGCTGCAAAAGAATATACCTAGAGAAACTAGAGATGCGAGGAAAGAAGAATATACAAATTTGAAACATAGAGTGAAGAGGGCGATACAAGACGCTAAAAGGAAGACATATCAGGCATATGGGAGAAAGATTAGTGAGCAGTTTCTGAATGACAGGAAAGCATACTATAGAGCTGTGAAAGAAGCCAGAGGGAAGAAGACTGAGAGTGTCTCAGGTGGTAGGATGAGGGACATGAATGGGGAAGTGGTAGAGGGTGATGGTGTGGTGAAAGTATGGAAAGATCATTTTAGTAGCTTAGCTGTAAAGAGTAGGGGGAAGGCAAATATCTCATCCATAGGAATGGAGAGAGGTAGAATAAACAGGGTAGTTGAAAGCCAGATAAGCAGAGAAGAAGAAAAAAGAAGCAATCAATAGACTTAAAATGGGCAAAGCTGCTTGAGTAGATAACATCCCAGGTGAAATGCTGAGATTTGGAGGAGAAGAAGCTGTTGACATAATGCATAGGTTATGTAAATTAGCATGGGAAAAGGAAAGTGTACCAGAGGACTGGAGGAAAGCAGTGATAGTACCCTTGTACAAAGGGAAGGGTAGTACAGAAGAATGTAAGAATGATAGGGGAATTAGCTTGCTTAGCATACCTGGAAAGGTACACGCAAGAGTAGTAACACAGAGGCTACAGAAGATAACGGATGACAAAATAGGCTAGGAACAGGGAGGTTTCAGAAAGGGCAGGGGCTGCGTTGACCAGATAGCCTCAATGCGATTGTTGGTAGAGAAGTATCTGGCCAAAAACAGAAAACTCTATGCAGCATTCATGGATTTGGAAAAAGCCTACAACAAAGTAGCCTGTGGGATGTGTTAACAGTATATGGTGTGGGAGGAAAGTTGCTAATGGCAGTAAAATCTTTTTATAGGAATGCAATGGCAAATGTGAAGGTAGGGGATAAGTTAAGTGAAAGTTTTGAGGTTAATGTAGGTGTAATACAGGGATGTGTTATGTCAGCTTGGTTGTTCAATATATACATGGATGGAGTGATTAGGGAATGTAGGGCTGTATCAATGGGTGTGGGAGCTAGACTGGAATCAGAGGGAAGAACATGGAAGATTTTAACTTGCCGATATGCGGACGATGCAGTCCTGTTGGCGGAAAATGCTGAAGAACTTCAGAGAGTGGTCACTGACTCTGACAGGGTATGTGAAAAGAGAAAGTTAAAGGTCAATGTAGGGAAATGTAAGGTAATGGTGTTTGAGAGAAGAATGCATGAAACCATAGATTTTAAGGACAAATATAGAATCAAGAAAGAACACAAGAAAAGTTGTAAAATAAAATTGAAAAATGAAGTACTAGAAGAGGTTGAAAGTTTCAAGTATTTGGGAGCTGTACTATGCAAATATGGTAAAATGGAGAGTGAGATAAAAGAGAGGAAAATGCAAGGGAGAAAAGTGATGGGAGAACTTGATAGTATTCTCAAAGGAAGAATGGTTAACCAGGAAGTCAAAAAGTCACTGAGAAACAGTGTGCTGCTCCCAACACTCTCGTATGGAAGCGAGACATGGACGGCAAGTGACGAGGACCTCTTCAAACTGAGAGCTGTGGAGATGAGCTTTTTCAGAATGGCAGCTGGCATGAATAGGCTAGATGGGCCAAGTAATAGGGAAGTGTACGAGTCCTTTGGAATGGAAGAGCAGGCTTTGGGCATTGATTGTGGTGTGGTTGAGTGGATAAAGATAAGTACTTTGAGGTGGTATGGTCATGTTCAGAGAATGGATGAAGACAGAATGCCAAGAAAGATATATGGGAGTCAGGTGAGTGGAACCGCTAGTAGTGGAAGACCACCTATGGTATGGGAAAAGAAAGTGGAAAAATATATTGAAGAAAAACTTCCACGTAGTGGAAGGGGCATTGTGGCACGGGCAGGGGAGGCATGTCTTGACAAAGTAGCTTGGAGACGTTTCTGTCATGGCCATCCTCTAGTGGGGGTTTCCCAGGGGGAAACAAGGCGTCGGAGATGATGATGTGGGTGTGACATTGGTGTGTGGGTGGTGGAGTTATGTGGGTGTGACATTGGTGTGTGGGTGGTGGGGTTATGTGGATGTGACATTGGTGTGTGGGTGGTGGGATTATGTGGGTGGTAGGGGTATGTGGGTGTGACATTGGTGTGTGGGTGGTGGGGCTATGTGGGTATGACATTGGTGTGTGGGTGTGACATTGGTGTGTGGGTGGTGGAGGTATGTGGGTGTGACATTGGTGTGTGGGTGATGGAGTTATGTGGGTGTGACATTGATGTGTGGGGGGTGTGGTTATGTGGGTGTGACATTGGTGTGTGGTTGTAACATTGGTGTGTGGGTGGTGGAGGTATGTGGGTGTGACATCGGTGTGTGGGTGGTGGTGTTATATGGGTGTGGCATGTGTGTGTGGGTGGTGGGGTTATGTGGGTGGTGGTATTGGTGTGTGGGTGGGGGGTTATGTGGATGTGGCTTTGGTGTGTGGGTGGTGGTGTTATGTGGGTGTGGTATTGGTGTGTGGGTGGTAGGGTTATGTGGGTGTGGTATTGGTCAGTAGGTGGTGGGGTTATGTGGGTGTGACATTAGTGTGTGGGTGGTGGGGTTATGTGGGTGTTGGTATTGGTGTGTGGGTGGGGGTTATATGGGTGGTGGGTGTTAGGTGGGGTTATGTGGGTGTTGGTATTGGTGTGTGGGTGGTGAGGTTATGTGGGTGGTGGTATTGGTGTGTGGGTGGGGGTTATGTGGGTGGTGGTATTGGTGTGTGGGTGGTGGTATTGGTGTGTGGGTGGTGGAGTTATGTGGGTAGTGGTATTGGTGTGTGGGTGGGGGGTTATGTGGGTGTGGTATTGGTGTGTGGGTGGTGGAGTTATGTGGGTGGTGGTATTGGTGTGTGGATGGTGGGGTTATGTGGGTGGTGGTATTGGTGTGTGGGTGGTGGAGTTATGTGGGTGGTGGTATTGGTGGGTGGTATTGGTGTGTGGTTGGAATGGTGTGTGGGTGTTGAGTATGTGGGTGGTGGTATTGGTGTGTGGGTGGGGGGTTATGTGGGTGTGGTATTGGTGTGTGGGTGGTGGAGTTATGTGGGTGGTGGTATTGGTGTGTGGGTGGTGGTATTGGTGTGTGGATGGTGGGGTTATGTGGGTGGTGGTATTGGTGTGTGGGTGGTGGTATTGGTGTGTGGGTGGGGGGTTATGTGGGTGTGGTAGTGGTATTGGTGTGTGGGTGGTGGGATTATGTGGGTGGTGGTATTGGTGTGTGGGTGATGGGGTTATGTGGGTGTAACATTGGTGTGTGGGTGGGTAGGTTATGTGGGTGTGGCATGCGTGTGTGGGTTTATGTAAGTGGTGTTGATGGGTTTGTTTATGTGTGTGGATGTGTTTGTGTGGATGGATAAGTGGGTGGGCGTGTGTGCAAGAGAGAGATAAAACAAACAGAAAGAGGGAGAAAATTAAAGAGAGATAGGGGTGAATAAGAAAGAGAGTTAATGAAATGTATAAAGCGAAATGTAGTAAGAATATTAAACTGGGGTGGCCAAATATCAAACAAGGAGAACTAATATGACAGAAAAGGGAGACACTGTGAGACTGTTAATTAGAGAAACCGATTGTGAAATTAATGTGGCGAGAGAAAATAATATAACCCCATTAACCCTTTGAAGAATATGACGCCTGTTGACGTTTATTCTGGTTATCATTACACGATGTTTTGCAATTTAGGGATGATTTGTGGGAATTATAAGGGGGAAGACTACCTCACTTAACACTCTGACTTCCATATCCCTTCCTAATCTGAATAAAATCTTCTGATAATATCCAGGACACGGAACAGAAATGCGTCATCGGATTTGTTAAGGGGTAATATCTACGTGAATCTTTAACATATTCATTAAGTTCTATCTCCAATATGTATAAAACGATAGGATATTCCGTTCACAGGTTTTCGATTGTATCAAATAATGTCAGAGGCAGACATGAACACAAGTAATACGTGATGGAATGGTGAAGTAAACTGAGAGTGAGACTGAGAGAGACTATGAAACACAAGACAATGACTCTCAACAACAACAACAACCACAACACACACACACACACACGCACACATACACACACACACACACACACATACACACACTCAGAGTGAGAGTGAGTGAGAGATAAAAATAAACGAGAGGGATATTGTCAGTATTAGAAGAACAGATTGCGAGATAAAACTGGAGGAAAGAGAACAAACGGAAAAATATCCAACTGAAATATTAGGATTATTGTGAGGGGAGAGACAAGGGGAACACCGGATTAACTGGAGAAAACAAAATATATATATTGTGATTATCGAACCACTCTGGAGCTAGTATAGTTTGGGAGGCTGGTTTCTCACAAGTAAACGCCTAGACCGCCCTAAATTCAAGCAACATAAGCCATACAACTGTCATTACTACCGTCTTCTGTTTCAACTCCTGTATATTGTCTCGCACTAACCTTCATCACTTTCGTCTTAGTGAGGTCACAACTGAAACAAGCTCGATACTTCAAAGCGTTTTGTGTGTGGGGACAGTAAGTGTGAAACGTTGATTAGAGAAACAAATAGTGATACATTTGTTAATATATTATAGTAGGGAGGCAATTATATATAGTAGGGAGGCAATTATATATAGTAGGGAGGCAATTATATATATATATTCTAGAAGGCCATCAAAATCTGTATTAAGAAATTACACTCAACACATTCCATTCGAGGACTTTTATATTATTATTATTCTAGATACACAGTTTTTGTTTTCTCTCTCTCTCTCTCTCTCTCTCTCTCTCTCTCTCTCTCTCTCTCTCTCAAACATACATATATTCATTTAAAAACGTGGTTATTCCGTATATTCTTCAGTATATATTTTGCTCCCCTTCGTGTTATGTTCTCCCCCTCTGCTAATAGTGCTTAAAGGGTTTTACCGAAATATATCAGCTTTTCATTGACCACTTTAGTTCATTGATCCCTTCATTTGTGTCATTATTATAAATCCAGTATATAGAAAATGGTACGGCACACATGTTCACAATCAAAGTTACATAACTTGTCTCCTTAGTTCTTAATCTGAATATTGACGACGTCATATACAGTATATCAAAACATTTATTTCACTGTACGTTAATATTTGCATTACTTAATTTGCTTAACCTTGACAATATTGTATATAATAATTTTAATTACACCATTATTTACTATTTTTTTAACACACACACACACGCACACACAGATATATATATATATATATATATATATATATATATATATATATACTGTATATATACTGGCAATAGACTCGTTGCGTGGAAAGCGCAGATTTATGATGAGCAGTAAAACCAGGGCGTAGACGAACATCTTTATTATGGTTACGTTTAGCAACTATGCATGTTGCATCATCAGACCTAAAATAGAAATGAAAATGTGATACTTAATATTCACATATTTTTATATTATTTCAAAAATATTATTCTAATATAAAAGCAAAGTGCTAACAGGAAAATTATAAACTAATATATTCTAAGTTTAATATTAATATAAATTGTAAAATGACAAAAACCAAACTAGCTTTCTTTATTTGAGTTGGGGGTATCAATTGAAGGATAAAACATAATTCGCATCAAATGATTCCTAACAATAGTAAATAGTGAAAGTTATGTAAACCAGTAATATTCAGAAATAATAACAACAACAACAATACAAATTAAAAGCTATTACACACAGGGTTATACAAGTAGACCTTAAAAGCAGAACAGATCGACTGAGGATGTATTGTCACCTATTGTGGGTCTAAGGATGTAGGAGTGTAGATATTCCATGATGGGGAGGTCGAAGTGGTGCTGACTTCTATCTAGAACTTTGAATGAGGCTCGTTTGATAGGATGATCTAAAGTGTGTGAGTGTTGCCTAATGGCGCTAAATGATGGTGTGGTGATTGGTCTGCCAGTACAGACAGATGTACCTAGGTGTTCGTGTATGCGTGTCTTCAGATGTCTCTCTGTTTTTCCTATATATGACGCCTGGCAGCTGTCACACGTATATTGGTATATCAGAGAAGATTCTAAAGCAGTGGGAATTTTGTCTTTTATATTGAAAATTTTACCGATTGTTTGTTTTGTTTTAAAAATCACTCCTAATGCAATCTGGTGATAACAGTCCCGAATGAGTTTGATTAGGTGATTTCTAAGATTGTAGCTCTGAGGTCCTTGGTACTCTAGCTTGACGTAGACTACACGACGTGGAACCGTATTACGTGTGACTGTGTCAGGCGTCAATAATTTACTTAAAGCTTAACCGATGTGAAAATCTATGAAGAACTTAGGGAAACCGTTCCTGAGCAAAAGTTCTTTAATTAATGTAAGTAAATTCTTGGTGTAAGAGAAAGTACTTTGAACAGATGTTGTATTCACGGTTAGCCAGAGTAGCGACAAGGTTGCGTTTATAGTTCAGGGGGGTGAAAAATGTAAATTTAGTGCAGAGGCAAGTGAAAGTGGGTTTTTTGGTACACTTTAGTAGTGAAGCTGGTATTACTGTTCTCGATACTTATATCTAAAAAACTAAGTGTGTTCTCTTTCTCAATCTCAGAGGTAAATTCTATGTTTGTGTGTTTCGTATTCAAGTAGTTAAGAAATAATGGGATCTGTTCTTGTGATTTCAATATTAAAAACGTGTCGTCCACGTATCTTCTGTAGAATTGTGGTTTAAAATCTTAAGAGCAGTCATTCAACCAGATCTGTTCATGATTACTTACAAATATGTTACTTAATGTGGGTCGAAGTGGGTTACCCATCGCATTGCCATTGGCTCAATAAGAGAAGATAGAGACTTTTTAGCAGAGTATTCACTTCCCGGTTATGTAATGTTTGAGAACAGCCGAATAAATAAAAATGGAGGTGGCGTTTTATGTTATATCAAAGAAAGTCTTAACCCGACCCTCATGTCAAAACCTCAAATTGTGAACGTCGACACATCTGTTGTGCTAATAAAGAATAATAAAGGTACAAAAATAATACTTGCATTAATATACAGACCTTCAGCTCAATCAGTGCAAACTGACCGACAAATTTACGAACAAATTGCAGATGTAAGTAACTCACAAGATACCATATTTTTTGGCGACTTTAATTTACCTGTGACCAAGTGGGGCAATACTCTTACTTCACACTCCGGTTATGACTTGTATGCGAACTTGCAAGAGAGTTCACTCTATCAATTTGTTCGATCGCCGACCCGTGGTAATAACGTTCTTGACCTTGTACTTGCAACAAAAGAAGAATTAATAGAGAATTTGAATGGTGGTGATGAATTCAGTAACAGCAACCAACGTACAATAACTTTCACTTTAAAGTTTACTAGTAACGAACCAAATAGCATCATCGAAAAAGTCCCTAATTTCAAGAAAGCAAACTTTCATAAACTTAGAGCTATGTTTAAAGAAACTGACTGGAGCCTTTTAATTAACAATAACGACATAAATACATCTTGGGAATTATTCGAAACCACTTACCTAAAAGCAGTGCAGGACTGCATACCATCGAAAATACGGCGTACAGGCCATAATAATAAGCCCAAATGGTGGAATAAAGATATTTCAAACTGTCTGCTTGGTAAAAAGTTTGCTAATGATAGATTAAAATCCTTACAAAATGACGAAGAACGGGTGAAATTTGTAGAGCTACTACGCAAAGCCAAAAAGTTTATTAAGCAAAGTAATACAAACCCGAAAAAATCTATAGTTATATCAGAAAGAAAAAAGTAGTTACTTCAACTGTTGGACCGTTAGTCGATGAAAATGGAGAATACACCAGAGACGAAGTACAAATGAGTAATGCCCTCAATACCTTCTTTGCATCAGTTTTTACAACGGAAGACCTCGGTGATATCCCTACACCATTGCTGATTCAGATTGATAATTTAGATGTTCTAAGCAATATCACCGTTACAGAGAGAGAAGTATTGAATTGTTTAGATAAACTCAAGGTAAATAAAACGCCTGGACCAGATACAATCTCACCTAGAGTCCTAAAGGAAGCTAAGGATGAGCTCTCTAAACCACTGACATTGCTATTCAATAAATCCTTGCAGTCTGGAACTATGCCTGATCAGTGGAAGCTAGCCAACGTAACACCGATATTAAAAAAAGGCAGCAAATCCCTACCCAGTACCTATCGTCCAATTAGCTTAACCTCAGTTGTATGTAAAATGCTAGAGACACTCATAAGAGACAGACTCGTAAATCACTTAGAGGAAAATAACATACTTAAAGATACTCAACACGGCTTTCGTAAAAAACGTTCCTGTTTAACAAACCTCTTAGACTTCTTCCACGATATCGATATCCTCAACCTCTACGATGAGAGTAAAGCTGTAGATATTATATACCTTGATTTTCAAAAGGCCTTTGACAAAGTTCCCCACAAAGGTTTACTGCTAAAACTAAAAGTGCATGGCATACAAGACGGTGTGTTGAAATGGATAGAAAATTGGCTCAGCGACAGAAAGCAAAGAGTAGTCATAAACGGTAAGGCATCTAAATGGACCAATGGAAGTAGATGGGTACCCCAGGGATCGGTACTAGGACCAATTCTCTTTCTAATTTACATCAACGACATAGATGAGGGTCTCACCTATACAATCTCAAAATTTACTGACGATACAAAAATTGCAAATAGCGTACTCTCAAAAGAACAAGTTGATGATATGCAACACAATCTAGATAAGTTGTCATGTTGGGCCCAAATTTGGCAAATTAATGTCAATGCGAACAAATGTAAAGTACTACATATCGGATACCTAAATGAAAAAGCAAACTATTTGATGAATGGCACTCAGCTTAAGAATGTAAACATAGAAACCGATCTGGGAGTAACAATATCGAGTAACCTAAAACCGAGTCAACAATGTTCAGAAGTTGTTAAGAAGGCAAACAGAATAATAGGCTTTATAGGCAGGTCATTTGAGCATAAATCCAAAGAAGTTATCCTAACCCTTTACAATTCCTTAGTCCGCCCTCTTCTGGAATACTGCGTTCAATCCTGGTGCCCTTATTACCAAAAAGATATAGACAAGCTAGAACGAGTTCAACGTAGAGTTACCAAAATGATACCTAGCCAAAAGAACAAACCATATGAAGAATGTCTTAGAGAATTAAATCTATTTCCTTTAACCCAGCGCAGATTAAGAGGCGACTTAATTCAAGTGTTCAAAATCATCAAAGGCATCGACAATATGAACTGTAGTAAGTACTTCACTATCGACCAATCTAATTACACACGGGGAAACAGGTGCACAATTATTGGTAAATCTTTTAACTCACACGAAGCTAAAAATTTCTTCTTCAATCGAGTTGTCAACTTATGGAATGGGCTTCCCCGAGATGTTATAGACTGCAGCACCGTTGATTCATTTAAACTTCGCCTAGACAAATATCTCGCATCAAACCCGCGACTGACTGCGTTTGTAAATGAATAACTTTATATTATCCTCCCCTCAGTTACTAACACATCTGTCCCCTACTAACTTCCCAATCCTGCCACGGACATTAGTTCCAGGGCAGTAGTTCCCTTTCCAATGCTCCCTTACCCACTCTAAACCACTGTTTAGACACTTGATCCTCAGTGTTTTGGAGGACAAGCAGCCTAGAAGGGTCACTAGACCTGTTTCTTGATTTCCTTTGTACTCCTTTGTACCTGCTTGTAAGTATTTCCATTAAAAATAAATATACAATCCATAGCAGCAATATTAAGAAGTGTACGCAGTTGTGCCCTATTAAAACCAGAAACACAATTTGAATGTTTAAACAGTTGGTCAATGCATATATATACAGTCGCATCTAGAGGGAAAGCCCACTTTCACTGGCCTCTGCACCAAATTAAAATCTTTCACCCCCCTGAACTATAAACGCAACCTTGTCGCTACTCTGGCTAACCGTGAATACAACATCTGTTCAAAGTACTTTCTCTTACACCAAGAATTTACTTACATTAATTAAAGAACTTTTGCTCAGGAACTGTTTCCCTAATGTCTTCATAGATTTACACATCGGTAAAGCTTTAAGTAAATTATTGACGCCTGACACAGTCACACGTCATACGGTTCCACGTCGTGTAGTCTACGTCAAGCTAGAGTACCAAGGACCTCAGAGCTACAATCTTAGAAATCACTTAATCAAACTCATTCGGGACTGTTATCACCAGATTGCATTAAGAGTGATTTTTAAAACAAAACAAACAATCGGTAAAATTTTCAATATAAAAGACAAAATTCCCACTGCTTTAGAATCTTCTCTGATATACCAATATACGTGTGACAGCTGCCAGGCGTCATATATAGGAAAAACAGAGAGACATCTGAAGACACGCATACACGAACACCTAGGTACATCTGACCGTACTGGCAGACCAATCACCACACCATCATTAGCGCCATTAGGCAACACTCACACACGTTTGATCATCCTATCAAACGAGCCTCATTCAAAGTTCTAGATAGAAGTCAGCACCACTTCGACCTCCCCATCATGGAATATCTACACTCCTACATCCTTAGACCCACAATAGGTGACAATACATCCTCAGTCGATCTGTTCTGCTTTTAAGGTCTACTTGTATAACCCTGTGTGTAATAGCTTTTAATTTGTATTGTTGTTGTTGTTATTATTTCTGAATATTACTGGTTTACATAACTTTTACTATTTACTATTGTTAGGAATCATTTGATGCGAATTATGTTTTATCATTCAATTGATACCCCCAACTCAAATAAAGAGAGCTAGTCTGTGTTTTTGTTTTTTGACATTTTACAATTTATATTAATATTCAACTTAGAATATATTAGTTTATAATTCTCCTGTTGGCACTTTGCTTTTATATGAATAATATTTTTGAAATAATATAAACATATGTGAATATTAGATATTACATTTTCTATTTTAGGTCTGATGATGCAACATGCATAGTTGCGAAACGTAACCATAATAAAGATGTTCGTCTACGCCCTGGTTTACTGTCCATCATTATATATATATATATATATAATTATTGTCGTATTTTTTGCAAAAACTAGAGAGAGAGAGCGCGCGATGACATTGTCCGCAAGCGGCGTTTTCGCTTGTGAACACGTTCTCTCTCTCTCTCTCTCTCTCTCTCTCTCTCTCTCCTCCAGTTTTTGCAACGTAGACATTTCATACATCGTAGTGGCCATATAATAAAGTACTACTTATTGATTACTTATTTCAAAATATACATGTGTGTACTATATAGTCTATCAGAGTTGTGTACACTTTGGGATGTGGGGGTCGGATACCACTTGATATTTAAGGGGGTCTCCGGCTTTTATTATCTTTCTCTCCTTTTCTCTCTTTCTCTGGCTTGTATCCATTCGGCCTCATTCAGCCAACTGTTTTAAGACGTTTTGCCCCATCCAGGTGTAGATTTCTTCCTGGCGAGCTATAGCGATCCAGCATTGTATGGAGAAATCCGTAAATGTACAAATTTTGCTTGCTTAGAGAAAAATATGTATATATAAATTATATATATATATATGCTGGCTCGCTACCGCTCGCCAAGAGGTTATTGACACCTGGATGGGGCTAAACGTCTTAAAAAAGTAGGCTGAATGAGGTCAAATAGATACAAGCCAAAGAGAGAGGGAGAGAAAGAGAAAAAATGCGAGGTGGGCACCGTTAACCCTTTCACGTATTTATGACGCAGAGGTTGCCAGATTAGCAATAAGAAATAGAGTTCTCTCACTCATATAATTACCCCTCCAAAATTAGTTTTCTGCCCACAGCTAACTCAAAGACAACTTCAGAAATTGAAGTAACTAAATTAAAGGTTTCTAAACACCCCTGATGGTAACAAAGGCTTTAAAGTATCCCCAATAGGCTCAAAATCGCGTCATATGTCGGAGAGGGTTAAGGAAGGCAACATTGTGTTGAGGGAAGGTTTTTGGAGTTCTTGACCTCAATCTCTTATGTTTAGCCCCCATTAGTTTGACGTTTTAAGGCGTTTGCTCCAGTAGTATGGCGATTTTGAGACCTTTCGCCCCATTTCTTTGTCAATATTTCGTGCCATTTAGGTGTCGATTTTTCGTCCTGCCGAGCGATAGCGAGCCTGTTGTTTATGAGTAACCGGCCATGTATCTACTGAAAAATATATAAATGTATTATAAGCTTGATAGAGGTCTCGGGGGCAAACTACCCCGCCTTCCCCCCCCCCCCCCCCCACCCACTACCTCCTTAATATACAGTATGTTGGTAATTTCCTGAAAATCTATATCTATCTATATGCTCAGGCCCAATCCCCATTTTGGGGGTAGCCGACTCAAGACAGAGCAAGAACAGGGAAAACACAAAAACAACATAAAACAACAAATAAACACAGATAAAAAGCACAAACTCACACACATCCAGGTCACCCAGGAGAAGACCCAGAGACCAGGGTCACCAAGGTCGCTCCAGCACTCCCCCGGCGCCCGACCACCCGGAGAGGTTCCGATCTCGGCAGGCAGACATGCAGCGGAGCCAAAGCCACAAGCCCTCCCACCACACTTCCAGGCGCACCCTTCATATTAATCGTCTCCTCGGGCCAGGCGCCTGATGGACTATTATCTAGTCCAACTTGCGCCCGACCCCTTACTCCAAATGACCACGTGTTCACTCAACTATTCACAAGCATTCTCCATTCACTCCTGTCCATCACCACTTCCCCTGCCTGATCTATAGTCATTCCTCTATCATCCAAAGCCTTTCTTACACAGTCTCTCCATCTCAATGGGGGTCTTCCTGCCCTTCTATCTCCCCTTGTACCTGACTCACATATTCTCTTTGTAAGCCTTTCATCTCCCATTCGTTCAACATGACCATACCAGCTCAGCACCCTTCTGTCCACTCTGGCTGACAAATGTTCCTGCTGCCCCACTCTCCTACGTATCTCTTCATTCCTCAATCTGTCTCTACGAGTAACTCCACACATACTCCTCAAGCAGCTCATCTCCATCACATCCAGCCCTCTTTTCTCCTTTTTCTTCAGAGCCCATGTTTCAGCCCCATACATCACTGTTGGCACAACAATTCCTTGATACAGTGCACTTTTTACTTTCACTCCAAGATTTCTCGTCTTCCACATACTTCCCATTGCTCCGAAAACCTTCCTTCCTTCACACACTCTCTGTTTTACCTCCACTTCCATACCTCCACTCCTGCTTATCGTTCCTCCTAGATATTTAAAACACTCTACTTGTTCCAATATTTCCCCATCCAGCCTCACATCTAGATTCACCCTATGCTCTCCCCTATTACACACCATTACTTTACTTTTATTGACGTTCACCTTCAGTTTCCTCCTTTCACAAACCAGACCAAACTCTTTGACTACCCGCTGCAGTTTCTCATCAGAATCCGCCACCAATGCTGTGTCATCAGCGAACAGAAACTGATTCAACTCCCAATCTCTACCATTCTTTCCTACTAAACCCAATCCTCTTCCCATAGTTCTCCTTTTCACCTCCCTCACCACACCATCCATAAACATATTAAACAGCCATGGTGACATTACACAACCCTGTCGCAAACCTACCTTTACCTCAAACCATTCACTCAACTCACCATTTCCTACTCTCACACATGCTCTGCTCCCTTCATAAAAACTCTTAACTGCTTCTAACAAATTTCCTCCTATTTCATAAATCCTTAACACCTTCCACATTGCTTCACGGTCCACACGATCATACGCTTTTTCCAAGTCCATAAAAGCCCAAAATATCTCCTTATGCTTCTCTAAATACTTCTCGCATAACTGTCTTACTGCAAACATCTGATCCACGCACCCTCTTCCCCTCCTAAACCCGCATCGTTCTTCTCCTATTGCAACTTCCGTACACTTTATTATCCTCTCTATCAACACCCTGCCATACAGCTTTCCAACCACTGACAATAAACTAATACCTCTATAACTTGAACACTCCTGCCGATCTCCCTTCCCCTTGTACAACGGCACAATACATGCACTCTTCCAGTCTATTGGTACCATTAACACAGCAAAGCACACATTGAAAAGTCTCACCAACCAATCTATTATCACATCTCCACCCTTCTTTATACACTCCACAGCAATACCATCCAAACCTTCTGCTTTTCCCGCTCTCATTTGTTTCACTGCTTCTTTCACCTCATTTTCCTCAATCCTTTCATTCATTCCCTGCCACCTGGGTGGCCTGGGTAACCTATCTCCATCCACCTCTGCTTCAATCACTGCTTCTCTTCCATCTCTTGTATTTAACAAAGATTCAAAATACTCGGCATATCTTTTCCTCACTTCAACTGGTTCCACTAGTAATACTCCATTTTCATCTTTCACTGACTCTTCCCTCTTTTGTCCTCCTTTCCTTACTTTATATACCTCCTTCCAGAACATCTTCTTTCGTTCTTCAAAATTCTCACTCAGCCTTTGACCCCACCTTTCGTTTGCATCTTTTTTCGCTTCTCTAATTATCCGTTTTGCCTCTCTCCTTTTCTCCTTGTACCTCTCCCATACCTCAACACTACCATCCTATAAAACCCTCTCAAAACACTGTCTCTTCTCCTCAACTGCCTTTCTCACCGTATCATTCCACCACTCGCTTCCCTTCCTGATACCTCTGCCTCCTACTTTCCTTTTGCCGCATACTACCTCTGCACTTGCTTTCACTCCTTCCTTAAACTGTTGCCATTCAACCTCTACTTCTCTCTCTTCCATCTCTCTCACTTCCATCCACTTTTCATTTAGTCTTTCCTTGTACTCCCTCTCTTTTTCACTCTTCTCTAACTCACTAACTTTTATTACCTCTCTTACTTCACGCTTGTCTCTTATTCTCCTGTAACTCTTAACTCTTAGCTTTCCCTCCACCAGGTAATGATCTGACATACCCTCCGCCTCACCTCTCATCACATTCACATCCAGCAGTCTACACAATCTTTCCCTTGTCACCAGCACATAATCCATCAATGCCCTCTCTACAATCTCTCCCCTCACAAGTCTATGCCAGGTGTACTTGTGTATACGCCTTTTTTTGAAGAACGTATTACCTACACTCAATCTACACTCTTCACATACATTTTTCAGTCTTTCTCCACTCTCGTTTACACCATCCACACCAAAACTACCGATGACTCCCTCAACAGGCTCATTTCCTACCCTAGCATTTAGGTCCCCTAAAACTATAACATTTTCATTTTCCTGAAAGTGACTCTTCCTATTTAAATATATTGTGACATAGCATTAGTTTTATGTACGAACAGACGTCTTTGTAAATGCCTGTGTATACACGTGTACTCTTGTACGAATGTCTGTGTGATCATATGCAAATGTATATACCGTATATGTGTATGTTTACATGGTTCTGTGTATATGTTTGTCTGTGAATATACTGGTATGCATGTATACTTGTACCTAAAATAACAGACTCTGGATAAGTCTGAGTATAAGGGTATAATATACAGATGTTCCCTTATTCCTCCGTACTTTAATTAACCCCTTGAGGATCATGACGCGTGTTAGCAGTATATTTTGGTTATGTGTAAACGATCATATACAGCTTAGGAAGGATCTGTGGGCATGACAAAGGGCAAAGAGTCTCATTTAACCCTCTGATTACTATAATTATACCCTTCCTAATATGAACAAAAACGTCTAATAGTAGCCATAATAAACTGTTAAAATGCGTCATAATCCTCAAGGGGATAATACACCACGTAGATGTGTATATTTCAGGTCATGCATTTCCAAAAATATATTTCTACATTTTAACCACATCAGTAAATGAACTGTTTACATTATAAGTATGTATTGATAGATAATACTGTTTTTGTAATGGCATGTGTTCCATGCTGTGTACGGATTGATTACTAAACTTACTCTATAAGAAGTAAACTTATTCTAAAAAGTAAAATAAAAACCACTTCTCCCCTCTCACTCTCTTCAGTCTTTTATATCGAAGACTTACTTTATAAACTAAACTTTTTCTAACAAAGTCACTCCCCCTTCTCACTCTTTTCAGACTTTGATATCATAGTCTTACTTTATATAAACTAAACTTATACCAACAAAGTCGCTCCTCTCTTCTCACTCTTATACTCTATATAAAATAAACTTCTAACAAAATCCCTCCCCCCCCCCCCTTCTCGCTCTCTTCAGACTTTTCTATCGTAGTCCCCGGTGTTATCTTGCTCCCCTCTGCTCCTACAATGCTCAAAGGGCTCTACTGGAAAATAACTAGTTTTTATACAACACTTCTGACCCTGTCATAAAACATTCAACTACATTTTCTGACTCTCTTTCGAAACTGGTATCATACACGAACGTCTTTTTTTAAAGTTATTCCTTTTTTATTCTGTAGATAACTTGTTATTTTAGCTTGTATAATGTGTTTGTCTTTTCTGTGAGTAATATTCCACATTAGTTATGATTGTGTATTGTATGTATGTATGCATGTATGTATGTATGTATGTATGTATGTATGTATGTATGTATGTATGTATGTATGTATGTATGCATGTATGTGTATACTCAGGCACAATACCCCATAGATGGGGGTGGCCGACTCAAGACAAAACCCGAATAGAAACTTTATGAAAAGCTCCAATTATTAGGGTCCGGGACCACTTTCGCGTTCCCTCGCCCCTTATTATGTCTCGTCTAGTATGTGCATTTTACAAGGGGAGGAGGATTCCTAGCCACCCGTCTCCAAACTAGGAAAGGTAGTACAAAAAAAGAGACAAACAGAAACGGATAAAGCTGGGTAGAGGATGCTAAACTTATCTCTGGACAGGACCAGCCCTTTTTTACATTTTTGTTGCACTGCACTTTTATGGAGATTATTTACAATAAAAATAATGTTATAAAGTATACCTGTACAAAATCACAAATAGCCATTGAATGTTATGAATTATTTTGAAACTTGTAATGAAAACATGTGTGAAAATTGATTTGATTCCAACAAATAGAACAATAATCCTAGCATGAACTTTGCACGTATGCGCAACATTTTTTTATTTTTTTTTATATATATTCCAACTACTCCCTCTCGGGCATAGGCTGAGAGCCTTTACACTATACCGCTGAACACAGTGAGGCCAGTGAGGTCTTGTTGCAGTCTAGGGAGTGAGACATGCGAAGCACCCCGGCTCGAAGCAACTCCATCTCCTGAAGCCGCTTCGCCTCCGCGCTTCACCGTCTCATCCCCCACAGTCAGACCCTCACTCTCAGAAGTCCACCTATTGAGCAATTAACTCACTAGGCATTGCCCCCTGTAACATATTTTGAATATGGGAATATTCATACAATGCTATTTAATCAGGGAACAATGAGGGTATTTTTTTTGGCATTTCGGTGTGCTGTGGTAATGCACTGCAACTAGGTACAGCACAAATTCCATCCCAATAGTATCTTCCCATTGACATATTGGGATTCGAACCCGGGTCCATTGGATTACCAGTCCAGTGGCAAGACCACTTTGCCACACCTCCCCCTATGAACAAAACTCCGATTTTTTGTTTTCGGTTTTTGAGTTAGAGAGAGAGAGAGAGAGAGAGATAGATAGTACAAAGGGAGTACAAAGGAGTACAAAGGAAATCAAGCAACAACATATCTAGTGACCCTTCTAGGTTGCTTGTCCTCCAAAACACTGAGGATCAAGTGTCCAAACAGTGGTTTAGAGTGGGTAAGGGAACATTGGAAAGGGAATTACTGCCCTGGAACTAATGTCCGTGGCAGGATTAGGAAGTTAGTAGAGGACAGATGGGTTAGTAACTGAGGAGGGGATAAAATAAAGTTATTCATTTACAAACGCAGTCAGTCGCGGGTTTGATGCGAGATATTTGTCTAGGCGGAGATTCGTGCGAGTTAAAAGATTTACCAATAATTTTGCAACCGTTTCCCCGCGCGTAATTAGATTGGTCGATAGTGAAGTACTTACTACAGTTCATATTGTCGATGCCTTTGATGATTTTGAACACTTGAATTAAGTCACCTCTTAATCTGCGCTGGGTTAAAGGAAATATATTTAATTCTCTAAGACGCTCTTCGTATGGTTTGTTCTTTAGGCTAGGTATCATTTTGGTAACTCTACGTTGAACTCGTTCTAGCTTGTTTATATCTTTTTGGTAATAAGGGCACCAGGATTGAACGCAGTATTCCAGAAGAGGGCGGACTAAGGAATTGTAAAGGGTTAGGATAACTTCTTTGGATTTATGCTCAAATGACTTGCCTATAAAGCCAATTATTTTGTTTGCCTTCTTAACAACTTCTGAACATTGTTGACTCGGTTTTAGGTTACTCGATATTGTTACTCCCAGATCGGTTTCTCTGTTTACATTCTTAAGCTGAGTGCCATTCATCGAATAGTTTGCATTCTCATTTAGGTATCCGACATGTAGTACTTTACATTTATCCGCATTGAAACTCATTTGCCAAATTTGGCCCAACATGACAATTTATCTAGATTGTGTTGCATATCGTCAACTTGTTCTTTTGAGAGTACGCTATTTGCAATTTTTGTATCGTCAGCAAATTTTGAGATTGTGCAGGTGAGACCTCATCTATGTCGTTGATGTAAATTAGAGAGAATTGGTCCTAGTACCGATCCCTGGGGTACCCCGCTACTTACATTGGTCCATTTAGATGCCTTACCGTTTATGACTACCCTTTGCTTTCTGTTGCTGAGCCAATATTCTATCCATTTCAATACACCGTCTTGTATTCCATGCGCTTTTAGTTTTAGCAGTAAACGTTTGTGGGGAACTTTGTCAAAGGCCTTTTGAAAATCAAGGTATATAATATCTACATCTTTACTCTCATCATAGAGGTTGAGGATATCGTGGAAGAAGTCTAAGAGGTTTGTTAAACAGGAACGTTTTTTACGAAAGCCGTGTTGAGTATCTTTAAGTATGTTATTTTCCTCTAAGTGATTTACGAGTCTGTCTCGTATGACACAAATTATAGTACAAAGGAGTACAAAGACAATCAAGCAACAATAGATCCAGCGACCCCATAACGCTGCTTGCTCTCCAATACACTGATGGTCAAGTGTCCAAACAGTAGTTTAGAGTGGGTAAGGGAGAAATGGAAAGGGAAGACTGTCCTGGGACAAAATTCCATGGCAGGATTAGGAGATGTTAGTAAGGGACAGTTCTTAGTAATATAATATAGGGGAATAAAAATAAAAATAAAACAAATATTAATTTACAATTGGAGTCAGTTATGGATTTAAGGCAAGGTGTTTGTCTAGGCGAAGTTTAAAAGTATCAACGGTGCTGCAGTCTATGACATCTCGGGGAAGCCCATTCCACAAGTTGACAACTCAATTGAAGAAAAATTCTTAGACTCGTGTGAATTAAAAGATTTACCAATCATTTTGCAACCATTCCCCCGCGTGTAATTTGATTGGTCGATAGTGAAGTATTTATTACAGTTCGTATTGTCGATGCCTTTGATGATTTTGGACACTTGAATTAAGTCGCCTCTTAATCTACGCTGGGATATAGAATAAATTCTCTTAAGACGCTCCTCGTATGGTTTGTTCTTTAGGCAAGGTATCATTTTGGTAATTCTACATTGAACTTGTTATAGCTTGTCTATATCTTTTTGGTAGTAAGGGCACCAGGATTGAACACAATGCTCCAGGAGAAGGTAGACTAAGGAATTGTAAAGAATTAGGATTACATCTTTGAATTTATGCTAAAAAGACCTGCTTATAAAGCTAATTATTTGTTTGCCTTCTTAACAACTTCTGAACATTGTTGACTCGGTTTTAGGTTATTCGATATTGTTATTCCCAAATCAGTTTCTCTGTCTACACTCTTAAGCTGGGTGCCATTCATTAAATAGTTTGCCTTCTCATTTCGGTTTCCAATATGGAGTACTTTACATTTTCCACATTGAAACACATTTGCCAAATTTGAGCCCAATGTGACAACTTATCTAGATTATGTTGCATATCTTCAATATGATAATTTGAGAGTACGCTATTTGCAATTTTGGTGTCGTCAGCAAACTTTGAGATTGTACAGGTAAGACCCTCATCTATGTCGTTAATGTAAACTAGGAAGATAACTGGCCCTAGTACCGATCCCTGAGGTACCCCGCTACTTACATTGATCCAGTTGAATGCTTTACCATTTATGACTACTCTTTGCTCTCTGTCACTGAGCCAATTTTCTATCTATTTCAAGACACCGTCTTGTATTCCATGTGCTTTTAGTTTTATCAATGAACGTTTGTGGGGAACTTTGTCATAGGCCTTTTGAAAATCAAGGTATATAACATCTACAGCTTTACTCTCATCATATACTGCAGGTTGAGGATATCGTGGAAGAAGTCTAAGAGGTTTGTTAAGCTATAGTGTTTATTACGAAAACTGTGTTGAGTATCTTTAAGTATGTTGTTTTCCTCTAAGTGATTTACGAGTTTGTCTCTTATGAGTGTTTATAGCATTTGACATACAACTGCGGTTAAGCTAATTGGGCGATAGTTACTAGGTAAGGATTTGCTGCCTTTTTTAAATATCGGTGTTGCGTTGGCGAGCTTCCACTGATCAGGCATAGTCCAAGAGAGAGAGATAATATAAACACACACACACACACACACACATATATATATATATATATATACAGCTACTGTTTGTTTAAGCATAAGACTAACAATATATGTAGCCATGCACCTTACCATCCATCCATTAATTTATCTCTCTTTGCAAGCCATTTAGAAAATAGACCAATTGCTGAATCTTTACCATAAAACTCTCTTCACAACTTACTTAGTCACATCTTCGGCCTATCATATACCAAGACCACCAACCACCACCACCACCACCACCACCGCCCAAAGTATTACACAAGGAAAGGTAGTGGGTGGTGGTAATAACTTCCTTTGTGCATAACGAACGACCATACTAACTTCCACACTACAACTTGGGAAACGCTAAATGTTGTGGCCGGGGTTGGAAGGTATTAGTAGGAGAGAGAGAGAGAGAGATTTACATTTATTTATATATATTTACATTGATTTACATATATTTACCTAGATACACTGACCACGCTTACCTTACGATATAAAGGAGGTGGTCAGGACTTAATTCTAGTAGAGATGGCAGAACCCCAAATCATGGCAAGTGGAATACAAGGATAGAACAGAAGAAGGAGGGAGAGAGAGAGAGAGAGAGAATATGTAATTCAATGGATTTATTGTGGTTATTTCTACAACTAGCTTCGTCACGTTATAGCCAGGCAACGATAGTTAGAATAAATATATGGGTCATATCAGGCTGAAAAGGGCTCTTCATTTATATATTATGATGTTTATCAGGCTTCTATTTATTATGGTTATAGGCTATCAGCTAATACTATCCTTAAAAACGTGACCAGGATTATTTTTCCACTTTTTACTGTTTTGTTTTGTTTTGTTTGTGTATATTTTATATTGTGCAATATCATTTACACCAGGCTTGTATTTAAGCTTGCTACATTAGATTAATATTAGTTCACACTTACACAAGGTTTGAATTTTATCTTTTTATATACCTCGCTTATCAATTTTCAAAGTGTTTTAACATGCTTGCATTTGGTTGCATTTCATAAGTTTGTTTCTATATTTTCCCTAGCAACATAGTTTGTGAAAATGAACTCGGGAAAGTTGATAGAAATAATGAAAACACAATTTGAGGAGGATCACTTTGTTGACGTTTGCCTGGCTTCTCTATAACCTATTTTATTGAGGTAGTATCTGCACTTATTATTTCCTCTAAACTTGTATATTGTTATTCATAAGTCATGTTCTCTATTATATATAATATTAATTTGGTATGGCATGTTCTTAATTTATCTTACCATGTCAATAGGCATCCTAGTAGTTTCACTTTTCATTTCTGGAGTCAGTTTGCATAATATTAAGTATATTTACCAGCATATTATTATCAATAATGTTATCATTGTTTTCTTTGTAGTTTAAGTTTTAGTTTTCTTTAAATGTGACTTTGCTATTCTTAATTTGGCATACGCTTTCAACACGTCAGATTATGATTTTCTTATTCAACATCTTCCTATGGTATTAATTTGCCTTGTTATGATCTCCCATGACTGAACCTGCATTGTTCATATTCGTTATAGTTAATCTTGTATTCCCACTTAAACACGTTGGGTTCTTTCATTGTTACTTAGCTTTAACACCAAGTTTGTGATTTTCTTTTTGCCAGTTTCTTAATTTGTCTTAATATTGTCAGTTTTTCCTGGTTTATTATATATGTAAGATTTCCTAAGCATTTTGATCAGTCTGGGATTTCCCTATTCCCGATTCTTCATAATTTTATGCCATATAATTTTCATCGGCTTTGTCTTTTTACTCGTCCAGTCCAGGCAGATTCTTTAATGTTTTTTATTATTTTACCAGAGTTGTAATTTTACTTGTTTGAGCAGTTATTGAGTTTTATTATAGTTATCATTAAGTGTATAATTTGGCTTGGTCTGTCAAATTCCTCCCTTTTCTCATAATTTTCTGCAGCCTTGTATTTTGAGTGTCCCTTGCCAGGTCACGCCTCAGCAGCCATCTTGGGTTCTCTTGTGTCTGACGGGTGCTTGGGTCATCACTCTTATATCTACATCACTCGGACGATCATCTATTCTCCTTCTCCTTGCTCCTGATTTACCTCCTCCTCTTCATTTTCCTTCTTTCCTTTATTCTTCTTATCCTCCTCTTCTCTTCCTTCTTTACCTCCTCTTCTTAACCTCCTCATATCTTCTTCCTTCTTCTTTTCTCCCATTCATTTTCTTTACCTTCTCCTCTTCAACTCCCTACTTATTTTCTTATTTCTTCTCCTCCTCTTTCTGTTGCTTTACCTCGTCTTGATCTGCCTCCTTCTCTTCTTTTCTTTCTTCCTATCCTCTTATTCTTTCTCCTTCTTTACCTCCTTCTCTTCATCTCCCCGCTTCTTGTCTTTCTTATATTTTTCCTCATCTTTGTCCTTCTTTACCTATTCTTTATTCCTCTTCGTTTCCTCCTTCTTCTCGTTCTTTACCTCCTACTCTATATGTTTCTTTATTTCTTCTCCTCCTCTTCTTTCTCCATGTTCGCCTCCTTCTCTTCATCTCCTCACTTCTTGTCTTTCGTATTCTTCTCTCTCTCTTCTTGGTCTTGTTCTTCTTTACCTCCTCCTTTTCATCTTCCTTCTCCTTTTCTTTATTGTTCTTCCTCTCCTTCTTTTATTCCCTCTTTACCTCCTCCTGGTGGACAGAAGAGGTACGAATAGCTGTGGAAGAAAAGAAGAAAGCATATAGAGAGTGGTTGGGTAGCAGAGGGAATGAAGATTCCGAGAGACAGAAACGAGCGAGGTACGTGGAGAGTAAGAGGGTGGTGAAGAGAGTAGTGAAGGAAAGTAAGAGAAGAGTAGATGAGGAATTTAGAAGGAATCTGAGTGTAAAATGGAGGGAGAGTAAGAAACTGTTCTGGAAAGAAGTCAAGAAAGTTAGGGAAGGTAGCAAGGGAAACCAGTAAGGGTGTGAAAGATAAGAATGGAGAATGCTAGCCGAGAAGCAAGAGAGAGTCGAAAGATTGGAGGGAGTACTTCAGTGAGTTGCTAAAGGAAAGAAAGGAACAGCCAGCAAAACATAGCTGGATATGGATGGGGAGGAGAGAAGAAGAGAAGTAGTGGAGGAGGAGGTGGGGATCAGGAGCTCCAGAAGTGTGGGAAGCCATGAAAAGAGTGAAGTTGGGGAAAGCACCAGGAACAGATGGAGTGTGTGGGGAAATGTTGAGGTATGGTGGTGAGATAGTGATAGAATGGGTATGGAAAATGTGCAAACTAGCATGGGAGAAGGGGAGTGCAACCCGAGGACTGGAAGACTGGCCATAATAGTCCCCCCATATAAGGGCAAAGGGGAAAGAGGAGTGTGTGGGGTAACCACCGAGGACTATGTCTTCTAAGCGTAGTAGGGAAGGTATACAGTAGGGTAGTGATTGAGAGAGTGAGAGTGAGAACGGAGAAATGGATAGGCGACGAGCAGGGAGGTTTTAGGAAGGGAAGAGGATGTGTAGATCAGATTTTTTACCCTGAATTGTGTTGTGGAGAAATATATGGAGAAGAAACAAAGGTGTATGTTGCCTTTATGGACTTGGAGAAGGCCTATGACAGAGTGGATAGAGAAGGTTTGTGGAAAGTACTTAGAATATACAGAGTAGAGGGCAAGTTGCTGAAGCAGTGAAGAGCATGTATGAGGGTGCAAAAGGCGGCAGTACGTGTGGAGAGTGAGCAGAGCGAGTTCTTTGACCTGAATGTTGGTTTGAAACAGGGGTGTGTGATGTCCCCGTGGTTGTTTACTGTATATATGGATGGAGTTATGAAAGAAATACTATCAAGAGCAGGGATGTTGGTGTATCAGCTGAAAAGGGAGGGATTGCGTGGAAGCTCCCTATACTGCTGTTTGCGGATGATACAGTTCTGAGAGTGATAATGAATGGAGTTGCAGGGTCTGGTAAATGAGTTTGGAACAGTGTGCGAAAAACGGAATTTGAAGGTAAATACGGGGAAGAGCAAGGTTATGGTCTTCGAAAGGGGTGAGTCACAGAGTGTGAGGTGAAGCTGAACGGTCAGGCTATGGAGATCGTCAACTCTTTTAAGTATCTGGGCAGTGTGTTGAGTAAGATGGGACTATGGATGAAGAGGTGCGGGAGAGGGTACAACAGGGGAAGAGGGTTGTAGGAACGCTAAAAGCAGTAACAAGAAATAGGGTGTGGTCATTATGGAGGTGAAGAAGTCCTTGCATGACACAGTGTGGTAATCCCGACACTGACTTACGGAAGCGAAGCATGGACGTTGGTTGAGAGACTCAGACCAAGAGTGAGAGCAGTGGAAATGTATTACTTAAGAGTGCGTGCGGAGTTACATGGAGGGATAGGACAGACTAATGAGAAGTAAGAAGGAGGTGTTGTGTGGAGGTAGATGTGCTGGAAAGTGTGAAAAGGAACAAATTGAGATGGTTCGGCCATATGGAACGTATGGAAAGCGAGAGAATGACTAAGAGGGTGTATGAGAGCGAGGTGGAGGGACAGAGGGGGAGAGGTAGACCGAATATGAGGTGGAAGGATGGAGTGAGGAAGTACATGAAAGAAGGTGGTGCTGGTTGGGGGAGGGGCGTCGACTGACTGGGGACAGAGGTGCATGGGGGCGGTTCGTTCGTGGCCACCCCTTCGGGGATCACGGCGTCAGGCAATAGATAGATAGATAGACCTCCTCCTATTCATTTACCTCCTTCTTTTCTTTACTCTTGCTCCTCCTCTTTCTGCTTCTTTACTCTTGCTCCTCCTCTTTCTGCTTCTGTATTCTTGCTCCTCCTCTTTCTCCTGGTTTACCTCCTCTTTTTCATCTTCGTACTTATTTGCGTTAATCGTCTCCTCTTTCTCCATCTTTACCTCGTCCAGTTCATCTACCTTCTTTGCTGTATTCTTCTTCTCCTCTGTCTCCTGCTTTACTTCCACCTCTTCATCTGCCTCTTTCTTTGCTTTCGTCTTATTCTCCTCTTTCTCCTGCTTTACCTCCTCCTCTTCATCTGCCTCTTTCTTTGCTTTCGTCTTATTCTCCTCTTTCTCCTGCTTTACTTCCTCCTCTTCATCTGCCTCTTTCTTTGCTTTCGTCTTATTCTCCACTGTCTCCTTCTCTACCTCCACCTCTTAATCTGCCTCTTTCTTATTCTCCTCCTCTCTTTCCTTTTCCTGTTGTTCTTCCATTCCCTCCTCCTCCTCTTTCTCTTCCTCCTATTGTACCTTTCTCCTCTATGATCTGTGTGTTCCGATCCATCTTTCTCCTCTATGATCTGTGTGTTCCGATCCATCTTTCTCCTCTATGATCTGTGTGTTCCGATCCATCTTTCTCCTCTATGATCTGTGTGTTCCGATCCATCTTTCTCCTCTATGATCTGTGTGTTCCGATCCATCTTTCTCCTCTATGATCTGTGTGTTCCGATCCATCTTTCTCCTCTATGATCTGTGTGTTCCGATCCATCTTTCTCCTCTATGATCTGTGTGTTCCGATCCATCTTTCTCCTCTATGATCTGTGTGTTCCGATCCATCTTTCTCCTCTATGATCTGTGTGTTCCGATCCATCTTTCTCCTCTATGATCTGTGTGTTCCGATCCATCTTTCTCCTCTATGATCTGTGTGTTCCGATCCATCTTTCTCCTCTATGATCTGTGTGTTCCGATCCATCTTTCTCCTCTATGATCTGTTGTTTCCGATCCATCTTTCTCCTCTATGATCTGTGTGTTCCGATCCATCTTTCTCCTCTATGATCTGTGTGTTCCGATCCATCTTTCTCCTCTATGATCTGTGTGTTCCGATCCATCTTTCTCCTCTATGATCTGTGTGTTTCCGATCCATCTTTCTCCTCTATGATCTGTGTGTTCCGATCCATCTTTCTCCTCTATGATCTGTGTGTTGCGATCCATCTTTTCTCCTCTATGATCTGTGTGTTCCGATCCATCTTTCTCCTCTATGATCTGTGTGTTCCGATCCATCTTTCTCCTCTATGATCTGTGTGTTCCGATCCATCTTTCTCCTCTATGATCTGTGTGTTCCGATCCATCTTTCTCCTCTATGATCTGTGTGTTCCGATCCATCTTTCTCCTCTATGATCTCTGTGTTCCGATCCATCTTTCTCCTCTATGATCTGTGTGTTCCGATCCATCTTTCTCCTCTATGATCTGTGTGTTCCGATCCATCTTTCTCCTCTATGATCTGTGTGTTCCGATCCATCTTTCTCCTCTATGATCTGTGTGTTCCGATCCATCTTTCTCCTCTATGATCTGTGTGTTCCGATCCATCTTTCTCCTCTATGATCTGTGTGTTCCGATCCATCTTTCTCCTCTATGATCTGTGTGTTCCGATCCATCTTTCTCCTCTATGATCTGTGTGTTCCGATCCATCTTTCTCCTCTATGATCTGTGTGTTCCGATCCATCTTTCTCCTCTATGATCTGTGTGTTCCGATCCATCTTTCTCCTCTATGATCTGTGTGTTCCGATCCATCTTTCTCCTCTATGATCTGTGTGTTCCGATCCATCTTTCTCCTCTATGATCTGTGTGTTTCCGATCCATCTTTCTCCTCTATGATCTGTGTGTTCCGATCCATCTTTCTCCTCTATGATCTGTGTGTTCCGATCCATCTTTCTCCTCTATGATATGTGTGTTCCGATCCATCTTTCTCCTCTATGATCTGTGTGTTCCGATCCATCTTTCTCCTCTATGATCTGTGTGTTCCGATCCATCTTTCTCCTATGATCTGTGTGTTCCGATCCATCTTTCTCCTCTATGATCTGTGTGTTCCGATCCATCTTTCTCCTCTATGATCTGTGTGTTCCGATCCATCTTTCTCCTCTATGATCTGTGTGTTCCGATCCATCTTTCTCCTCTATGATCTGTGTGTCCGATCCATCTTTCTCCTCTATGATCTGTGTGTTCCGATCCATCTTTCTCCTCTATGATCTGTGTGTTCCGATCCATCTTCTCCTCTATGATCTGTGTGTTCCGATCCATCTTCTCCTCTATGATCTGTGTGTTCCGATCCATCTTTCTCCTCTATGATCTGTGTGTGTTCCGATCCATCTTTCTCCTCTATGATCTGTTGTTCCGATCCATCTTTCTCCTCTATGATCTGTGTTTCCGATCCATCTTTCTCTCTATGATCTGTGTGTTCCGATCCATCTTTCTCCTCTATGATCTGTGTGTTCCGATCCATCTTTTCTCCTCTATGATCTGTGTTCCGTTCCATCTTTCTCCTCTATGATCTGTGTGTTCCGATCCATCTTTCTCCTCTATGATCTGTGTGTTCCGATCCATCTTTCTCCTCTATGATCTGTGTGTTCCGATCATCTTTCTCCTCTATGATCTGTGTGTTCCGATCCATCTTTCCTCTATGATCTGTGTGTTCCGATCCATCTTTCTCCTCTATGATCTGTGTGTTCCGATCCTCTTTCTCCTCTATGATCTGTGTGTTCCGATCCATCTTTCTCCTCTATGATCTGTGTGTTCCGATCCATCTTTCTCCTCTATGATCTGTGTGTTCCGATCCATCTTTCTCCTCTATGATCTGTGTGTTCCGATCCATCTTTCTCCTCTATGATCTGTGTGTTCCGATCCATCTTTCTCCTCTATGATCTGTGTGTTCCGATCCATCTTTCTCCTCTATGATCTGTGTGTTCCGATCCATCTTTCTCCTCTATGATCTGTGTGTTCGATCCATCTTTCTCCTCTATGATCTGTGTGTTCCGATCCATCTTCTCCTCTATGATCTGTGTGTTCCGATCCATCTTTCTCCTCTATGATCTGTGTGTTCCGATCCATCTTTCTCCTCTATGATCTGTGTGTTCCGATCCATCTTTCTCCTCTATGATCTGTGTGTTCCGATCCATCTTCTCCTCTATGATCTGTGTGTTCCGATCCATCTTTTCCTCTATGATCTGTGTATTCCGATCCAACATTCTCCTCTATGATCTGTGTTTTCCGATCCATCTTTCTCCTCTATGATCTGTGTGTTCCGATCCATCTTTCTCCTCTATGATCTGTGTGTTCCGATCCATCTTTCTCCTCTATGATCTGTGTGTTCCGATCCATCTTTTCCTCTATGATCTGTGTGTTCCGATCCATCTTTCTCCTCTATGATCTGTGTTTCGATCCTCTTTCTCCTCTATGATCTGTGTGTTCCGATCCATCTTTCTCCTCTATGATCTGTGTGTTCCGATCCATCTTTCTCCTCTATGATCTGTGTGTTCCGATCCATCTTTCTCCTCTATGATCTGTGTGTTCCGATCCATCTTTCTCCTCTATGATCTGTGTGTTCCGATCCATCTTTCTCCTCTATGATCTGTGTGTTCCGATCCATCTTTCTCCTCTATGATCTGTGTGTTTCCGATCCATCTTTTTCTCCTCTATGATCTGTGTGTTCCGATCCATCTTTCTCCTCTATGATCTGTGTGTTCCGATCCATCTTTCTCCTCTATGATCTGTGTGTTCCGATCCATCTTTCTCCTCTATGATCTGTGTGTTCCGATCCATCTTTCTCCTCTATGATCTGTGTGTTCCGATCCATCTTTCTCCTCTATGATCTGTGTGTTCCGATCCATCTTTCTCCTCTCCTCTCCTCTTGTCTGTGTGCTGGGTCATCACTCCGATAACTACATCACTTTAACCCGGATCACACGAGCGTTTTTTCCCTCGCTATCGCTCGCCAGGAAGAAATCGACACCTGGATGGGGATAAACGTCTTAAAACAGTTGGCTGAATGGGGCCGAATGGATAAAAGCCAGGAAAAAAGAGAAAAGGAGAGAAAGATAGAACAAAGCCGGTGACCCCCTTAATCTATTATAATTAATATAATTAATCTGGTTAAAAGGGAAGTCATGCCTGAGTTCGTAATCCACGGTATAAAGTATGTTTCTGTTCCAATATATGACATGTGCATGATCAATATATGACATGTGCATGATCAATATATGACATGTGCATGATCAATATTTGCCTATTACTGTCGGCTTCAGTATCCAATGACTCGCTGTATGATGGCTAAATTATGTGAATGTGTGCTTCTTTACGTGTGTGTGTATGTGTGTGTGAATATAAGATACATATTATATTTCCCTCGCCCTAAGGTTAACATTGAACAATCTATCTAACGCGTAGGTAATATTACTCACTTTTAACCCCTTCTGTACCGGTGACGTCGTTTTAACTTTACTCAGGCTACTATTAGACTATTGTATCCAGTTTAAAAAGGGCCTTTAGCAATTAACAAGCTTCGAACTATCTCACTTAACCCTTTTTACTACCACAGATCCTTCTTAAACTGCAAAAAATCGTCTAAACATAGTTAGAATAAAACTACAAAGACGTTGCCGGTACAGAAGGGGTTAATTACGAACATAGACAAGAGTGTTGATGCAGAGGTCTGTCTGTGTTCCTGCAATAAGATCAGATAGTAATATGATATGTACCTCTCTCATTATGTTGTAGGTTATATATCTTATCTTTACCAGAATGGTGGTGTACTCTCTGTCTCTCTCTATCTCTCCTATCTATCTATCTATATATATATTTCTCTCTCTTTATTTCTCTCTCGCTCTCTCTCTCACTCTCACTCTCTCTCTTTCTCTCTCTCTGCCATTCATAAAATTTATGGAACTAAATATGAATCTGTGAGAGCCAGAAGGTTAATTGAGTTAATTAGCCATATTCCAATAACACCTAACGCCATCTGGATCCCGTGGCGGTACTAAATAGAAAGCCACAAACAAAGACATTTTGGAGATTACGGTTTAGAGGCAATTTTATCAATGCTTGTGTGACAATTCCTCCCTCTCCGCCCTCCTCTCTCTTACTTATGCCTAATATCCTAATCTCTTCTAAAGATGTACTTTCTACCCTCTCTGGGCTTCACACTAATAAGGCGTACGGTCCGGACGGTGTTCCTCCTGTTGTTCTCAAAAACTGTGCTTCCGTGCTGACTCCCTGCCTAGGCAAACTCTTTCGTCTCTGTCTATCCTCTAACGTCTTCCCTTCATGCTGGAAGTTTGCTCACATTCAACCTGTCCCAAAGAAGGGTGACCGCTCTCAACCCTCCAACTATCGTCCAATTGCTCTCATTTCTTGTCTTTCTAAAGTTTTTGAAACTATTCTTGCTTCCAAATTTCTTAAGCATTTCTCTTCTCATAATCTGCTCTCAGATCGCCAGTATGGCTTCCTTAAGGGTCGCTCTACTGGTGATCTTCTTTCATATCTTACTAACTCTTGGTCATCCTCCTTTCGGGACTTCGGTGAGACTTTTTCTATTGCACTAGACATATCGAAAGCCTTCGATAGAGTCTGGCATAAATCTTTAATTTCTAAACTACCCTCCTTCGGTTTCTATCCCTCCATCTGTGCCTTTGTCTCTAATTTCCTTTCCGGCCGTTCCATAGCTGCGGTTGTGGACGGCCATTGTTCACTTCCTCACCCTATAAACTCCGGTGTTCCTCAGGGCTCTGTCCTATCTCCTATTCTCTTTCTAATTTTTATAAATGATCTCCTTAACTGTACCTTAATTCCCATCCATTCATACGCAGACGACTCAACCTTACACTACTCCATTAGTTTTTCAGAACGCCCCAGCCAGCAATCCCTCAACGACAAACGTAATGAAGCCATAGAACTCTTAAATTCTGATCTAAATACTATTTCCAATTGGGGCAGAGAAAACCTTGTTAACTTTAATGCTTCCAAAACCCAATTTCTCCATCTATCTACCCGTCAGGATCTCCCAGCGGACTATCCCTTATTCTTCAACAATACAAAAATCAACCCTTCATCTTCTCTCAATATTCTTGGTGTCTCTTTTTCTTCTGCTCTCATTTGGAAGGACCATATTACCAGTCTTGCTAAGGCAGCCTCCCAGAAGCTGGGTGTGCTCAACCGCCTTAGGGGGTTCTTTTCCCCTGCACAGCTTCTTGCTCTGTACAGGGGCATAGTGCGCCCTTGTATTGAGTATTGTTTACATGTGTGGGGAGGTTCCTCTCACACCGCTCTCCTAGACAAAGTTGAAAGGAAGGCCTTTCGTATCATTAACTCCCGTCCACTCACCAACTCTCTGCAATCTCTCTCTCTCCGCCGCAATGTTGCATCTCTCTCGCTATTCTATCGCTACTATAATAATCAGTGTTCCTCAGAGCTATCCCAGTGCATACCACCTCCTTTACGTAGGGCACGTGGTACCCGTCTTGCAACTCAATCCCACCCCTACTCTGTGCAACTCTCCAACCCAAGAGTGAAACGTTACTCTCAAACTTTCTTCTACTCAACATCTGAGCTCTGGAACTCTCTCCCAGAATCAGTCTTTCCCTCTTCCTATGACTTAAATTGCTTCAAACTCCGTGTGTCCAGGCATTTTGGCTCGAACGTCCCTTGATTTTGGCCCTGTCACTCTTTCAACTATGGGGGAGGCACTCGCTATAGGCAGTTATGCCTTTTGCCTCCCTCAATCACATAGAAAAAAAAAAAAATTACGCTTCAGGCAAATTTAATCAGAAATAATTCATGCAAGTTTAATAGCTCATTTTATGACGATTCTCACAATCAATATAGGGTCAGAGTAAATGGATGAATTATTATTGTTTTCTACATTTATACAGAGATACGAAGACACGATATTTTACTTACATAGGAATGGAGAGAGAGAGAGAGATTCACACAAATCTCCTTGGCCATTAAGGGGAAAAAGCGTATTAACCGGATTAACTAGAGGTATTCATAATAGACAGAAGGGGGATTATCTTGACAGATTTATTGAAAATATAAAACTTAGCTGATTAATGAGAAGGAGATTAGAGTTGCCCGTTCTTGTATTTTATTTGTATGTGTGTTTGTGTAAATAAGTGTTGACTGAGTGTGTGTGTGTGTGTGTGTGTCTGTTTGTGTAAATAGTGTGTGTTTCTCTGTGCATTATGTGTGTGTGTGTGTGTGTGTGTGTGTAGACATTGTGTGTTGCTCTGTGTTTCGTGTGTCTGTGTGCGCGTGTGTGTGCGTGCGTGTGTGGTGTGTTTGTGTGTGTGTGACCAGCTCTACCTTTACGTTGGCAGGCATATGCCATAAATATACTGTATATTGTATATATGTGTGCATACCACATTTGTACGCCAATAATGCATGCCCAACACCGCGTGTGTATAATTAAAAATGTTCCTTAACTCCTTCAGTACTCGCGACCGCCTATATTATTTCTATGCTGGGTGTTACTAGAATATTTTATTTAGCTTAGGAAGGATCTCTAGGAATCAAGTGGTGACAAACGATATCAATAAACCATCTCATTGCCAGCAAAACAACCACCACCACCAGAGTTAGATGAGCGGTAATAAGCCTCTCATCAATTACTGACGGAGACCAAAAGAATTAATTGTGTGATTGTATTCCTTTCTTGTTCATTTGTGTTCCTCTTGGCTAATCTTCCAGACGACAGGTTAAGCTGCTCTCTCCCTCCACTCGGATTTGTTCATGTCTGTCCTATTTTCTTACTTGCGTTATCTCGCATGCTCTCTCTCCCTCTCTGGCTCTTGTTCTCTCGTTCTGTCTCTCTCGTTCTCTGTCTCTCTCGTTCTGTCTCTCTCGTTCTCTGTCTCTCTCGTTCTCTGTTTCTCTAGTTCTCTGTCTCTCTCGTTCTCTGTCTCTCTCGTTCTCTGTGTCTCTCGTTCTCTCTCTCTCTCTCTCTCTCTATATATATATATATATATATATATATATATATATATATACTGTATATATATATATATATATATATATATATATATATATATATATATATATATATATATATATATAAATGTATCTATGTATCTATATATTTCTATTTATCGCTCTCCGTCTCTCTCTCTCTCTCTCTCTCTCTCTCTCTCTCTCTCTCTCTCTCTCTCTCTCTCTCTCTCTCTCTCTCTCTCTCTCTCTCTCTCTCTCTCTCTCTCTCTCTCTCTCTCTCTCTCTCTCTCTCTCTCTCTCTCTCTCTCTCTAGCTATCTATCTATCTAGCTCTATCTATCTATCTATCTATCTACCCGGCACCCTTCTCAACGTTACTGTTTACGTTCGCTAACTTTCCTCTTTCCAGTTTCCAGGTTTCCTCATCACTTCCCGTTCCTCCCAATTTTGTCAGTGTTATTATATTTTTTCCAGGCAGCAATATTTTCTTAATGATACCGACATGTATAATCAACCACCATTAGTAATTGATTAAGCTTATAGTTTTCTAATCCGTATACTTTCTTAATAATACCGACAAATATATTTAATCAGCAATTGGTTAGGCCGGCGTGTTTTGTAATGTCAAGATCTATTAACTAATATATTTACCTACTAACGTTAATTGGCATAAATGTATATACGAGTGCTAGCAGTTATGAAATTGATAATAGTTAAGCATATTGATTCTAATTATTACTAACATTTTCCATGCATTACTCTTTTCTTGGGCTTGCTTGCCGAGTTCATGGTTTTTTCAGTGACGAGCAGCTAGCCGTAATATAATAAAATAAAAAGCGTTCTTAGCTTCAGTATTGGTCGCTTTTGTGGAGTGGATGTGGAGAGGTGGCGCTGAGACAGATATAATACAAAACAGAGAAATTAAAATGAGTAATTACCTGATTATTACTGATGAATTTCCCCCTTTAAATATACGATGATATGTTGCATATCTTGCATTGTTTTACAGATTCTTTTATAGAAAGTGCTCAGGTGAACTTGGTACAATTGTGTCACCTCTATGCATTGTTTTCCGAGGTACAACGGCATTTGTTACCGCCCATGAATTAAATATCACTCTTCAACATTACAGAACTTATGCTTATCATAATTAATGTATACCCCAACCACATCCCTCAACAATTCCCTTCCTAAACACTAAAATACATTTCCACCTTCTTCAATCCAGGGTTACCAAATCAAGTCTGCTAGATAATAAATACATGCCGAAAATTGCTGGAATAATGCCAGTCTCTACCATATCGATCATAAATGGCTTAAATTTCCTGAATATCGCTAGAATTCCATAAATGGATTATATGTTCATGATAATTGTTTTTCCTCAATCCATTCTTGAATGTAGCAATAATTACAGTATATATATATTCTTAACATTTAGTGTACATACATAATTTAATCTGAATATACCCCTCCACCGTTCATGGTTCCTACATTCAATTTCCGCCCCAGATAGTTGTCCATATATCTTCCTCACTCCAACCACTCTCCTGATCTCTTCTCCACCTCCCCCCCCCCCCCCCCCCCTCCCACCAACCACCCTCACGCCCCGATCCAGCTTTTAACCCAGCACTTTGAAGTCTGTGGCACCAGGTCTCGTTTAGGATCGGTCTGGCGCACAGGAAACTCTTTAGAAGAACCTTAAGGGGGATGGACGTATATATTTGCTAATTTATATATATTTTTTATTTCCTTTAGTTTTCTCCCTAGACCTCCACCAAGCTTAAACAAAAGGTCCCCCACCCACCTTAGACCCTCCTTCAAGATAAATGGGTACATTTTTCGATAGAAAAATGTATCGGCCAAAAGCTGATTCCTCTTAAATTACAGGCTTGCTATCGCTCGCCAGGAAAAATTCGACATCTAAGTGACACTAAAAGTCTTAATATTGACTAAGAAATGGTGCAAAAGGTCTTAAAATCGCCAAACTAATGAGCCGATCATCTTAGAATCTGAAAACTAATGGGGCTAAGCATTAGGAAGAAGGGGGACTTAAAAACGACCCATCTCACCTAAACTCCTTCCGCCTCCCGGATTACCAGTAGGTTGAGGCGGGGGTGTGGGTGGGTGGGGGGGGTAAGACGGATCAGAAAGTAGTAGAAATTGGGCGATGGCAGAGATGGTAGCTTCGTGTGTGTATATTTGATGTGCATATATACAGTATATACAGTATATATACAGTATATATATATATATATATATATATATATATATATATATATATAAGAGAGAGAGAGATAGAGAGAGGGGGGGGGGGGGGGTCAGTGAAGTAGGGTGGATGATGATGTTTGAGAGGAGGGCCAGTAAACGTTATATTTGCCTTCCATTACCGAAATAGGCCGCTATACATTATCTTGGGAATACAAGGACTGATTACACACCTACCGTAGTTTACTTTGAATAGATTGGTATATAGTAGCATCTGAACACATGTAATGTTCGTGATTGCCTAAAACCGTATATATCATCGATACACATATATTGAATTCAGTCATATCAACTCGTTGTTTTAGTAGACAATCTCTTCTTTGTATTACGGGGGGTCACCAGCTTTGTTTATCTTTCTCTCCTTAGCTTTCTTTCCCTGGCTTGTATCCATTCGGCCTCATTCAGCTATCTGTTTTATGACGTTTATCCCCATCCAGGTGTCGATTTCTTTCTGGCGAGCGATAACGAGCTAGCATTGTATGGAGAAATCCGGCTTCGCCGGAGAAATTTTTCTATCGAAAAATGTACAAACGTAGCTTGCTGTCAAAACAAAAATATTTATACACGTGGATGGGGGTAAACGTCTTAAAACAGTAGGCTGAATGGGGCCGAATGGATACAAGCTGAAGCGAGAGGGAGAGAAAGAGAACAAAAAAAACTAGGTGGGGTCCCTAAAGGCTCAGAATAGCCTTGGAAAGTTGAAATGAGATAATCTACCTTGTAGATATTCTAACACAAAAATCGTTCAATGTTTAATGAATGCTTACTCTTTGAGAGAATTGTGCGATAAAGGAGAGAGAGAGAGAGAGAGAGAGAGAGAGAGAGAGAGAGAGAGAGAGAGAGAGACTTTCTATATACCATAGTAGGGGTGAAAAGCAATTATTCTTAGGAAAGGATTCACATCCAGTTATTGGTTGACGATAAATATAATTTATTGTCTTTGTTCTGCCTGTTACCCAATTGTTCATGTGGTATTACGCCACATGCACTCCACAATGGTCAACAATAATCAATGAAAACTCATATGTATGATCGTCGTTAGTTAATTCACGAACTATAAATTTAAAAATATGTGCAACAATTAAAAAAAACAAATTGGTGTAGGAATTGAAATATCGACATAAACAAGAGAGAGAGAGAGAGTGTGTGTGTGTGTGTGTGTGTGTGTGTGTGTGTGTGTGTGTGTGTGTGTGTGTGTGTGTGAGAGAGAGAGAGAGAGAGAGAGAGAGAGAGAGAGGGAGCGCGCGGTTACCCCTAAGAAGAATTCATTCAGAATTGGTAAATATTAGCTTAGTATAATAATATTTGGACAGCTTTGTCAATAAAACGTGACGAGAGAGAGAGAGAGAGAGAGAGAGAGAGAGAGAGAGAGAGAGAGAGAGATAGAGATAGAGAGAGAGGTGAGGGGAGCGGAGGAACGCTAAATTGAGGATAATACAATACACTAAGAGAGAGAGAGAGTGAGTGAGAGTTACACTCTTTACAGAGCGTGCAAAATACTATCTAATCTCTTCTTGAACTGCACTACTGAAGATCTATTTATAACTTCGGAGAGAAGTTTGTTCCAGGTAGAACAGATCTTATATGTGAAAAAGTTTCCACAAATATTAGTACTGAACCTTTTCAATTCTAATTTCCAGCCATATTTGCGTGTTGTATTCATATTGAGGCTAAACATTTTGCTATAATCCACATTGTCAAACCCATTAAGTATTTTAAAAACTTCAATGAGATGACCTCGTAGTCTGCGTGTCTCCAATGGGAAGAGGTCCAGAGCTCTCAACCGGTCCTTGTAGCTCATTCTTCTAAGCGATAGAATAAGCTTTGTAGCCCTAGCTTGTACTCTTTCCAGTCGCTCTATATATTTGGAGACCAGAATTGAACATCATAATCCAGGAGAGGCCATATCCGAGCGTTGTAAAGTGTGAAGACTATTTCCTTATTTCTATACTTAAATTGCCTCTTAAGGGGACCGGCCGCTTTTTAGGCTTAAAAAGCTCGAAATCCTGAAAATACTACTGTATTAGGTGTTAAAATGTGTTTATTCAACATCCCTTCATAAGCCAGTGAAATGTTATTAGTGAAAACCCATTGGATTTTGTTTTTGTTTTCCAGTATTTCTAAAAATGTTATATAGCAAACTTTGAAATTGACAGGCTCAGTAACTACTGGTCGTACGAGGATCGTACATATATAAATGGACAGAGAGTACAATACTCTACAACCTCCCAAAAGCTGTATCTTCTACTCTGCCGTTTTCCTGCGTAAAATATTGTAAGCCAAAAAAAAATAATAATAATAAATTCACCCAATTACCTTAGATTTTCACATGTTTTTTTCTCAACGCCTGTTTTGTCGCACTTTGGGATCTTATAATTAATGTATTATTGGCCCTCTAAAAAAATTGTATATACCATTGGAAAGCGCGTGAAATGCTCTATAAAGCTCTTGACGCCTTTTTTTTTTAATTTGAGACACAGCCCCTTGGCATAATTATGTAGCTAACCACCGAGTACAAAATCATTACCTAATTTCCGAATCACCTAATTCCGCAATTAGATAAAAAAAAGAAAAAAAACATAATCAAGAGAGTTGTAAAACCACCTGTCCTGAGTTGTCTGATCCCTCTGAAAATATTATACAGTGCTTCGGTTTCGAATTATACGACATCCGAATTTTTGTTAAATTTTCGAGCTAATTTCCACCCTAATTCAGGAACTAATTGACCTAGAATAAAAAACAATTAACACAAAATCCTTGTTACATCATCCTCTATACGTGTGAGAAATCTAATTGAAATCGGACGAAGCTCAGTGACACCCCCTATTAAAAACCGGCCGGTCCCCTTAACCCTTTCACGCTTTTATGATGCAGAGGTTGCCAGATTAGCAATAATAAATAAAGTTCTCTCACCCTTATAATTACCTCTCCAAAATTAGTTTTTTGCCCACAGCTAACTCAAAGACAATTGCAGAGGTTGAAGTAACTAAACTAGAGGTTTATAAATACCCCTGATGGTAACAAAGGCTTTAAAGTATTCCCAATAGGCTCAAAATCTCGTCATATGCGTGAAAGGGTTAATATAGCCCAATCATTTCTAAGCTTTCTTCTCTACTTCAGTGCACTGCTTGGAAAACTTTAGGTCACTGCTAGTCAGAACACCCAAATCCTTTTCCAAGTCAGTCACTTCCAGAGGCATTCCCAATAGTGAATAGCCTGAAATGCCATTTGCTTGACCGATATGCATCACCTTGAACTTATCCAAGTTTAGAGGCATCTGCCATTACTCCGACCATTCACCCAGTCTGTTGAGGTCTATTCTGAGCTGTTCAACCCCTTTAGGGTCTTTCACATTCATTCCAAGCCTTATGATTGTAATCTGCAAACTTTGAGATCACACTAAACAGACCAATATCGATGCCATTGAATTGACATATATGATAAACAGTAGTGGGCCAAGGAAAGATCGCTGTGGAATTTCAGAAGTGACTGGAGTCCACTCAGAAGAAAAAACATTGATTACCACTCGTTGTTGTCTACCTGTTAGCCAACTTTCTATCCAATTTGTGGCCTCGGTATTGATGCCTATTGCACTCACTTTTGACATTAGCCTGCAATGAGGCACTTTTTCAAAAGTTTTTTGAAAATCTAAGTAAAGAATGTCTATGGCTCTACTTTTGTCATACTCACTCAGCATTTCATGGACAAATTCCAGCAAATTAATAGGGCATGATCGTTGTCTCCTGAATCCGTGCTGGGAATCTGTAATTAAATTGTGGATATCTAAGTAGTCAACAATCTTGTCTACTAGTATCCCTTCCAAGAGTTTTACCATGATAGAATTCAAGCTAATTCGCAGATAATTCTTGGGACACTCGTGATCCATTTTCTTAAAGATTGGGGTCACATTGGCCAGTTTCCGGTCTTCAGGGGCTTCTCTATTTTCTAGTGATTTATTGAAGATGTCTGCCAAGAAAGGTGCGATTTCATCTCGCACTTCTCATACAACTCGGGGAAGAAAGCTATCTGGGCCGTATGACTTGAGCCTATTTAACTTACCTAGTCTTTTTGCAATCTCCTCTGGAGTATATTAATTCTGCTAAGAACTTCACCCTTATGCACTAGTCCTGGACTTAGCATGTCACTGGTATTTCCCTTGTGAATACTGAGGCAAAATAGTCGTTTAGGGATTAAGCTATATCAGTGTCAGAAGTTTGAAGTTGGCCTTTTAGGTTCTTTAGAGGTCCAATGCTATTTTTTAATAGCTTCCTGCTGTTCACATAGCTGAAGAACTTTTTAGGACTCTCTTTGCAGCGGCCTGCAACCCCTAGTTCTTCATTCCGCTTTACTTCCTTTATAAGAGATTTCACTCTTCTACATAATTTCGAAGGAATCTAAATCTCTTTGGTTTTGACTCCTTTTGGCCTTTTTGTATGCAACCTTTCTCTTTCTAATTGCTGAAGTTATGACACTTGTGAACCATTTTGGTTGGGTTGAGCCTGATTTGGTAAGTTTAGTATGAACAAAAGCAGCTTGTCGAGCCATAAACTACTGTTTGAATTCGCAGCAAATCGCATTAACATTCTCACCCTCAAGTCTGATCTGACTTAAGCTTCCCCGAAGGCCTTCAAAATTTGCACAACGGAAATCTAGGTTTGCACGCCGAGGATTGGTGGGTCTGCTGCTAAAGGTGCGAAGAGAGAACCTAACTAGATTGTGGTCACAACCTCCAAGTGATTCCCCATCAGATAGGCTGGTCACACTTTCCTCTTCAGTGGTGAACACAAGATCTAGTATACTGTATTGTTCCCTCTAGTAGGCTCTTTCACCCACTGGGTCAAAATATTATCGTTAGTAAAGTCCACAGAACGCCTATCTTCAGGATTGGCAGTTCTTGCTTCCCTGTTTACCAGGCAATTGAAGTCACCTAAGATCACACTGGTTTTACCCGCAATAACAGCGCTCTTGTATACAGAAATTCATCCTTTTCAACATTTTGATGTGGAGACCTGTACACCAGAACAATCCTATAGAGTTACATAGATTGAGGTCTACTCCAAGCAGTTCATGTTCTAACCTAATCTTGCAGTCAATTGGGTTTAGAAAATCTCTGATGTGCAAAAGAATTCTGCCCCCTTCCTGCATAGTTCGGTCTTTGTAGAACATTCTATATCCAGGTATTTCAAATTCCCCAACATAATCTCTGGTTTCACTGTAAATCCAGGATTCAGTGATGGCCACTACATCGAAGCATTCTGTAGACAACAGTGCCCGAAGTTCGGAAAATGTATTCCTAATTGACCTGGCATTAAATAATACTTCCTTAAGGATATTCAGGTTTTTCCTAGAACCCCCTAGTTTACCCCGTTTCCCGAAGAGAAAGGGGTCTCTGGGGGTAGGGCATTTTCTTGCACACTAATTCCCTGTACACTATCAGAGGTGTTGCACTTCCCTATGTTTGGTGAATCCTCACCTGAGGTAGAAGAACCACTATCTAGTGGTTCAGAAATTGGCAACTGAGGTGTAGAGTCTTGAGGGAGTTGCGAGACATCTCTCAATCTACTGGGAACTCTACCATTTGTTGAGAGGTATTCTTGTTCTAAGAGGGACGAACTCCTTCTTTTGTGGGACCTCTTTTTGGAAGTTTTAGATCAACTGTTGGTGAGGGTTTGCACTTATTCTACTGGGGGATGTTTTCTATGTTTTTGCTTGCCCTCAGCAAGCTGTAAAGATGGTGCACACCGTCACAGAGGTAGAGGTTGCGCTTCCCATAGAACAAATCAAATGGGTCCACAAATCTCACCCCTTTCTGGGTACACAGGTCAGCTAACCTACCATTTAACCCAATTGCTTTGCTGGTCGAACAATCCCCTCTATACATCCTGGGCAGGATACCAAGTATCATGCCTCTGTCTGTCTTGAGTCGGAACTCATCTGCCAGAGTCATGACCTCTCCTATTATTGACTCTGAGGCACCGACTTTATTTCTTTTGAGAAATAGGTCATTACCACTGACCTGAGCTATTATTTCCATCCCCTTTGTCTTGGACCAGACTTTTTCCACTTCCTCTGTGATATGGGAAGTCTGTGCACTTGCAAGGCTCTTCACCTTTCTCACATCTCGGCGAAACTTAACAAAGTGAGACTCTTGGCCTTTGACCTGAGAATCCCCAATCAAAATTGTTTTTGTCTCTTTGTCACTAACGAGACCAAACCTGCTTGACATGTTAAGTTTGGTCCCTTTATTGTTTGAATGATGCATAGTAGGCTTTACATATCGCTGCCCACTCTGCACTTGACGATGTTTTTTTCCTCTGTTCTGTGAGGACTTAAGGAATCATACTAACTTTTTGCATGGTCTAGAATACTAAATCTATATGAGGTGTTAACCTCATATTCCTGTCTGGTCTTTTTTGTTTTTTCTTTTTGTGTTTGACCTCTTTCCATGCATAGCGAGGGTCACTAGCACTAGCTGTAGCAGGAATCACAGCCTCTTCTGTAGTTGCTGCTTCAATTGTTGCCTCCTTGACTGGCACTAGATTCTTATTTTGCTTACATGCACTTGCATGACGTGTACTGGTGTTTGAAGTAACAGCTGCCACTCTCTCAATAGCTTCACTTCTAAGGCTTTCTCTTACCTTTTCAACTCTTCTATTTATTTTCTTCCTTCAGAAACTTTGTTCTTTAGAATTGTATGTTCTGTGTCTCTTTGCTTTAATTGTACCTTAATCCCAGCTACCTCCTTCATTAGTTTGCTTTCTATCTCACAAAAAATATCATGGTGGATGCTGGCATATGGACCTTTGTTTAAGTCAATACACCACTTTAGCTTCTTGCACTTAGCACAAGTTGCTTTGAGTTTTGTGTACTAGTAGCTGACATGGTTTAACATTAATTATGTTCTAACAGTTCAAATACTTTGTAAAGGCTTCTAACTTCAAGGAAAACTAATGACCAATACAATGCTATAAAAAGGAGGTTGGTGGTGAGTTCTTCCCTCGTCATCCGCATCCGCCTAAACCAAAGGTCTCCCCGAGGTCAGAAAGTCCCAACGTGCCGCAGCTCCCAACTGAGCAGCACTCGTGTCCTAAAGACACTGATTTTCCGAAAGGAAAATGACAGCGATAGCTTGAATCCTTACTAAGTACCACTAACTAGCTTCAAACGGCCAGACTCTAGAATCAAGTGATCAAGGGATATTACACTTATTCCAGTGGACAAACCTGGGTATTTTAGTTGGCCTGGCAACCAAAATGGCAGTAAAGCTCTCTCACCTAAGATCAATCCAGCCAGAAGCACAATAGAGAGAGAGAGAGAGAGAGAGAGAGAGTTACATAGATGCACAGACTATACACATTTTACAATCCCTATTAAGCTGTCCGGTTTTAATTCTACAAGAAGAAGATGCTAGGATTTAAGACAAGGACAGTAAAGAGATAGAGAGAGTGTGTGTGAGTGATAGTGGGTGGGGGAGGAACACTAAAACGAGGATAACACAATAACTTGAGAGAGAGAGAGAGAGAGAGAGAGAGAGAGGGGGTGGGGGGGAACACTAGTATAAGGATAACACAATAAACTGAGAGAGAGAGAGAGAGAGAGAGGGTGGGGGGGAACACTAGTATAAGGATAACACAATAAACTGAGAGAGAGAGAGAGAGAGAGAGAGGGGGTGGGGGGGAACACTAGTATAAGGATAACACAATAAACTGAGAGAGAGAGAGAGAGAGAGAGGGTGGGGGGGAACACTAGTATAAGGATAACACAATAAACTGAGAGAGGGAGAGGAATAGAAAAGAGAGAGAAAGAGAACAGGAACACTTTCAGTGGGCCTTGGTTTTCCAGGTGGTTTGGCCTTTATATCTCAGGAATATATAGATGTGGACGTTTATGGATGAGGGGACAACCACTTTTTGTTCTTCTATATTCCAACTACTCCCTCTCGGGCATAGGCTGAGAGCCTGTACATTCCACCGCTCAACACGGTGAAGCCCGTGAGGTCTTGTTCCAGTCTGGGGAGTGAGACATGTGAAGCATCCATCATGGCTCGAAGCAGCTCCATCTCTGAAGCGGCTGGTTGCTTCGCTCAAGTGCTTCACCGTCTCATCCTCCAGACTCAGACCCTCACTCTCAGAACGCCACCTATTGAGCAGTGAAGACACTAGGCATTGTCCCCCTGTAACATATTTTGAATATGGGAATATTCATACAGTGTTATTTAATCAGGGAACAATGAGGGTATTTTTTTGGCATTTCGGTGGGCTTTGTGGTAATGCACTGATACTAGGTACAGCACAAATTCAATCCCAATAATATCTTCCCATTGACATATCGGGAATTGAACCCGGGTCCATTGGATTACCAATCCAGTGGCATGACCACTCCACCGGACCACCACACCTCCCGACACCTCACTTACGTGAGTGTGTGGGTGGGTGTGGGTGTGTGTGTATGTAAACAATGTATTTCTTATATTTTCATAAGTGCAGGTGTGTGTGTGTGTGTTTGAGGTGTGTGTGTGGGGGAGGGGGGGGGGTGTAAGAGAAGCCATATATTTATATGGATATATTTGTGTATGGGTTTATCTGTGAGTGTAGTTGTAGGTGTATGTGCGTAAATCTAAGTTATATTTATCTTTGGGTGAATCTGTGTGTGCTTGGGCGTGAATATTATTTATTAGAACGTATCTGTGAAAGTGTGTTGGGTGCAGGTAAGCTTATTAGTGTACGAATATATGCGACAACATTAAAATCAGTAAGTATTTGCATAATTATTCGGAAAACATATTTTCAAGGCAAGGCGAATGTATAAAGCTTAGCAAACTTTATGTATTTATCACTCTAGTTGTTGTGATACTAAGTTGTAAATTAAAAACTGTTTATGTATCTAAATGTGAATGAGATATACTGTATATATATACATAAATATATACACCCCATACACATTGTAATCGATAATTGAGTGGCATATAGTAACCATGTAAGTATAGGCAATAACACATATATGATCTACCGCCGCATTTGTTGAGTTACGGAGTTTAAAAGGGTAAGTCAAGCAGTTATTAGTGAGGTATTACTGTTAAGGGGCTAGTGGCTGGATTTTTGGTCTATTAGTTCGTTTATTCATATATTTTGTTTAGTTTCCTCGCTAGACCTCCATCAAGCTTAGAAAAGCACCCCCTAGACTCCCTTTCAAGATAAATTTGTACATTTTTCGGTAGAAAAAAAATCCCGGCCGAAGGCCGCTTCCTCTTAGAATCACAGGCGCGCTATCGCTCGCCTGGAAAAAATCAACCAAAACAATCAAATTGACAACGAAATGGGGCGATAGGTGTAAAAATAGCCAAAATAATGGGCCGACCGTCTTAAAATCTCACAACGAATGGGGTTAAAGACAAGGGAGAATGGGGTCCAAAAAAACAAGCCCTACCCTCATAAGTTGCAATACAGCCTATCCATCCATCCATAATCGGGTGATAATGCTTTATCTATGTAATTATTTAGTTAGTTCTTAGCAATACATGTTATAATACAAAACTTAAATTTCCATGTAAAGTATATTCAACCTGAAAGCGTACAGCTATGAGCATGCCTTCTCTCTCCACCCCCCACCCCCCCTCACACCCCCTCTACCACCCCCTGAACCCCACCACCTCCGAACCCACAAAATTAAAAAGTTGAAGTGGCCAGGAGGGGAAGGGAAATAAGACAAAAAACATATAACAAATAAATGTTAATAAATATATGAATATATACAGTATATATATATATATATATATATATATATATATATATATATATATATATATATATAACCAGTAGATCAAAACTATAGTCTACTCATATTTATTCCAGCAATATTGACTCCCAACTTATACAGAATAACTAAAAAAAGTCAAGAGCAAATGGGCTGTAATTTTTCGCACGTTTCCTGGTTGACTCTTCCCAAAATGGAAGAAATATTAGCTCAATTACTCTAGTTTACTTTGAATTACAAGAGGTTAAGGGTCAATTATTGTGAACAGACTAATGTATAATGCCAACTCACCAATAGTGTTAGGTTAAGCTACGTTAGCTTGAACTAGTTAGAACTTTATTTTGAATCTATTTTACCTGGCCCTGGTTGAAATGGCACTGGTTGAGATCTACTGGTTGAAGTGGTGTACCGGATGAGTTGTTCAAGAACCAGATATAATGAATGGGAAGGTTCTTATACATATATTACTGGAGAATAATACAAACATTGATTCTCTCTCTCTCTCTCTCTCTCTCTCTCTCTCTCTCTCTCTCTCTCTCTCTCTCTCTCTCTCTCTCTCTCTCTCTCTCTCTCTCTCTCTCTCTCTCTCTCTCTCTCTCTCTCTCTCTCTCTCTCTCTCTCTCTCTCTCTCTCTCTCTCCAACCCACCATAATTATTAAGAACTCGGACTATATTCAGAAAGGAGGGGGAAGCCACAAAACCCTCCTCCAGCCATCTGCCAAGAAAGATATATTGTTATTATCACCCTACCCATCCAAGCCACCTGTTACCCATCGGACACCGGTAGGTAGTTGGGTCCCCGTAATAAACAAAGAGGGAGTGGACCGTAACATTATGGTGTACCTCTTTAGACCATGAGAGAGAGAGAGAGAGAGAGAGAAAGAGAGAGAGAGAAACCGAAGGGTGGAGTGAGAGAGGGTGCTGAGGAGTAATTCTTTGTCATTCAGCTTAAGATTTACAACTTTAACCCTTTCACTGCGGCAGACGTATATTTATTCCTATGTAAAACAAAGACCTACACTGCGGCCGACGTACACTCAACCAAAAAACAATCTTTACACTGGTGAGCTGTAAATAATCTAGTGTGAACAGAATGAATCGGGTGAAACATACGTCTGTGAGGTATTATCATAAGATTTCGACCCACTTCCAGAATGTTTAGAGCGTTAGTGTACAGATTGTTTTTTGGTCGCGTGTAGCCTACATATACGTTCCGAGTTTACCTAAACTCGGCTAACTTGGTTGCACCAACCCGCCCCACTTGTTGCTAGACGCTTCCAGGAGGTTCTAAGTTTGTTACCCATACTTATATCAGTGTGTTTAGTGCATTGGTTGATTCAATTCAATTCAATTCAATAACTTTATTTCGTAATATACATAAGATTATATACATTACATATGCATTTGAAGTAGATAAGTTTTAAAAGGTGTGATGAGATACATCCAATAATAATTCACAATAATAATTCATATCTTCATAATATAGAATTTGCTATTTTTAAATAATTGCTTCACTCAAAGTACCGGTACTTCTCAATAAATTGGTTTGTACTAATCTTAACTCCAATAAGTATTTACGCTTTTTTACAGTAGCTTAATTTTGTCGAAAGTAAAATATACATAATACAATTAAAAACTAACACTATTATTGAAAAGCGGTAAAATAATCGCATATACTGTACAGTAAATGACGCTTACTCCTAAATTTAAAAACAATCTCTAATAATAAAACAATATATCACTTTAAAATATTAAGAAGAATATACTGTATATATATAATAATTAAAATAATTACGATAAAAAATTATAAAAGAACTATTTACATTAAAAGCACATATAAAAGTACATATACGAATTACGAGGTACCATATAAGTTTAACTAAAATAATATTTTGAAAATTATAAAACAAATAAAAAGGTACCAAAGCAGATTGTTAAGGTATAATTAATATACAAAGAATCTATGATGAATGTAAATTAAAGGTAAACAATATATGACATATTAAACATAATCAAGAATATTTAACTTGCATTGTACGTAGGCTACATTACAAAAGCAAATTCCAACTATATTAAAACAAAAACATAACAATCATAGCAAAACAAATTTTTAAAAGTGATCATTGGTTAAAGAAGCTACAAGAGTATCTGAATATTGTTAGAACTTTTAAAAAAATATATAAAATAAAGTAATATAAATATAAGATCTAATAAGACCTAAACAGCAGAACCTATAACAATTTTGAAGAACTAGTACCCATAATAAAAACAAGGTCCTCGTCTGTCCTCATGCCTTTGAACCCACTCTATCCTGGCTTTCAGTACATCTACCTCTTCTCCAAGTATATTAACAGTGTATACATTTCTAAAGATATGTATTACACGTTGCATCATGAACCCTTCTTTAATAATAGGTATATTGAACTTAATGATAGGATTTTCCGACCTTAATACTCTCTTACAATACCGGGCTTGAACCAATGCTGTGTGATGGTCAAGAAGCAACTGGTTGCATCGAGCTGCCGTGATATGACTGCTGGCGTAGGCTGGCACCTTATATATGCGTTTAAGTGATTTATTAAAAGCGATTTTTAAAGTTTAAAAAATATTAGACTTAACCTAACAAGTGCGCATGGGGGTAATTAGACACCTCTCCCTGTGCGCATGTATTTGAGGTGTTTCCGTCACTAAAATATTCATTGTACCATTAATAGCATTAATACTTATCCATACGCGCCTATTATGGGTTGATTATAAAGGTATTAACCTGAAAAAACAATAAAACGAGTGAAAACAGCGTTTGGATGGTCAAAATCGAAGATATAGCCCGCGAGTTGTATAATGTATGGGTGAGGCAAGCTGCTTTCCCGCCAATTTCCCCCAAGGCCACTGAGACACAGTCGATCGATACTCTCTCTCTCTCTTGCACTCGCTTTCTATCAGTGATGACCACACCCTGCAACCGGCTTTCTAATGTTAGCACGAAAATATACCTCAGAATAAGGGAATAACAGGGAAAATAGGTGATAACTGAATGAGGGGAGGAAAGTGGGGAAGGAGGGGAGGTAGAGGACTGATATTTTGCATGGCTCAGGGGCCCACAAAAATAAAAAATAATAAAAAAATAAAAATAATTTTTTTTTTTTTTTTTCGATGTCAAAAGTTGATTTTTTTTTCTCTGACTCTTAAGAGTCTTCCCGCAGTCCGCAGGGGGAACTCTTAAGTCTCCCAGCAGTTCCCGGGTTAAAAGAAGAATTGTGATTCCAGAGGGGAATACCATAGTCTGGTAGACAGTATGAGTTAAAAAGAAATATAAAAGTATCTGTATTCACCTGTTTAAAAATTCTAAAAATACTGTTAAAAGAAGCATAGAATGTGTCTATTCTAAAACTTATGTCATCTGTATCTTTAAAATTAAAAAGTATGTTATGCCCAAGGTACTTGAATGACTTTACAAACTCCAGTCTATTACCGTTCAGCTCGATGCTTTGTACCTTCTGATCTGGTTTCGTAGTAAAAATCATACATTTAGATTTATCTTTGTTAATCGTAAGTAGGTGTGAGTCAATAGAAGTACATCATTTATTATATAATATATCCATATTCGAAATTGAATCCGCAAGTAAAACCAAATCATCCGCGTATGCTAAAATGTTGCTTCTAACTTCACCATAATCTGCATCCAACATTGGTTCTTACCACATCAAGTATAATTTTGTTCATATAAAATATAAATAGAAAGGGGGAGAGAACTCACCCTTGTCTTACTCCCTTATCAATATAATGATACTTACTATAGGAATCTTGCCAATTAATGTTAGCTTTTTGATTTCTTAAATAATGAAGGATAATAAGAGTAATATCTACTGGTACAGAAGACTCTAACAATTTCTTACCTAGAATAAAATTATCCAACCTATCAAAAGCTTTGTTTAACCCTTCCTACCCGGGCTGCCTTAGGTAAGAACAGCGCGGCTGAAGGGCCGCTACCCAGTATGCCTTACCTAAGGCATTTGCTTGAAAGCGTGCTTTAAATTTCGCGCGGGCAAATTTTACTTTGCGGGGGCGATCGTAGCGCCACCAAGCCTCAACTACCACGCTTATCAGTTCCTACGTTGCCGCCATTGCGAGCTACAGCAAAAAAATGAATTCCGACGCGTCCGATACTGTGCAATCTCCCGCGCCTCCCAGTGCTACCCCGCTTGCAACATCTACGCCTCTGCCAACCGAGAAGAAAAAGAAACTAAGGAAAGTGAAACGTTTGCTAAGTGATAGTGCAATACAACGTGAACTTTTCAACCCGGATTTGAGCAGTGGTGAAAGCTCTGTGGACAAAAACCTCTATATTCAGAGTAGAAGTGGGAGCGAAATTGACGATTTTGTGGGATTTGGTTCTGATGACAATGTTGATTTATTTGAGGGGGGTGATAGTAGTGATGATCCTGATGTGGAAGTGGTGGAGGAAGGTGCTATTGAAGTACCAAGTGTGCTAGAGCCAACCCCTTCGCCTAGTTTCGTAGGTGAGGGTAGGCCTAGGCCTAGCCCTAGCCCTAGCCCTACGCCAGGACCTTCCCCTTTGCCTGCCCGTATGCCCTTGAAAGTGGGTAAATACTTCTATAAACAGTCTTTAGTGAAAATTGCAGCCAAGAAAGCACGCAGGGAGGCAGAAAAAGTGAGGGAAGGCGTAGATAGTGAGAGTGACGCCGACCCAGGCCTAGCAACCACCCGCATTCCTTTGTCCCGACGCCTTGACCCGGGACGCCGGGAGGGCCACCCCCAGTCCTCGGCTTCATCTGTCCCTCAGGATGACCAAAGGGCCTCTACAAGTGCGCCATTGGCCTCCCACAGTGTGTCACCACAGGCCCCGCATCGTAGGTCCTTATTTCCTGCGGAAAAGTCCACGGCTAGCCGCAAATGGAGCCCAACTCCCGAGGCCGAGGCTCCCATTGCTCAACCTCCCGCAGCCCCACGCCGCCGACGCCCGGTCTATTCTTCACCAGAGTTGTCTCCTGAAGAGGATGCTGACGACCCCAACATTGCCCCAGATGACCTGACGTCGCCTGAGGAAGAGGAAAACGAAGAGGAAGAGGAAGAGGGAGTCCCGACAAGAAGAGTCAAAGGACCTCGAGGTCGTGGACGTGGTCAGCCTGCCGACGCCGCTGCCCCTGGGCCTGGGCCTGGGCGTGGGCGTGCAGGGCGTCCGCCTGGGCATCCGCATGGCCAAGGGCGTGTGCCAGGGCGTCCAGGGCGTGTGCCTGCTGCAGCTCCACGCCCTCGTCCTCGAGCTGCTGAAATGTTTGTGTGGACAGATGGGGCGGATTTTGTGCCAGATTTTTCTGCCTTTGACGAGGTACAACAGGGTTCTGGGGTGTCACCAGCATATCCCTGTGGCCCAAATGCCACCCCCAGTGAACTTTTCTGTGGCTTCTACGACAATGGAGTCATGGAATACCTTGTCAAAGAGACAAATAACCACCAGGCTATCTGTTCAAACTTTCTTGGCAGGAAGACCAGTGCCAAGATGGTGGCATGGAGAGCTCTCACTATGGCAGAATTATATGTGTTCTTGGCACTCACAATGCTGATGACACACATAAAGAAGCACGTTCTGGCCGACTACTGGATAACTGGCGACCTCACAACGACTCCAGCATTTGGCAAATTCATGTCAAGGGATAGGTACTTCGACATCCTCTCATATTTCCACCTGACAAATACATGCATGTCCACGAGCCCGACACACTCTGGAAGATCAGGCAACTGTATGACATGATACGTCATCGGTTTTCCACCTACCTGATTCCATTTCAGAAGCTGTGCATCGACGAGTCTCTGGTCCTGTTCCGTGGTAGGCTGCACTTCCGACAGTATATCCCGTCAAAGAGACACCGCTTCGGCATCAAGCTCTTCGTCCTCTGCGACTGCAAGACGGGATATGTGCTCGACTTTATAGTCTACAGCGACAAGGGTGGTGAGGTGCAGATTGACCCCCTCATTGGTTTTGGCGGTGCTGTGGTAAAGAGGATGATGGAGAGGTACTTCCATGACAACCACGTCCTCTATACCGACAATTATTACACGTCGCCTATCCTCGCCAAGTACCTCCATGACCGCAAGACCGGAACTGTCGGCACAGTGAAGGGGAAGAGGAAGGGCATGCCAGCCTACCCAACCAAAACTAAGAAGACGGACATCTTCCATAAGAAGAGGGGCCCCATCCTCTCCATCCACTGGCATGACCAGCGCAAGGTCAACCTCCTCACCACATGCCACAAAGCAGAGATGGTCCCCACAGGGAAGGTGGACCGAAAAACGAAGAACCCTATCACAAAACCAGCTGCTGTTCTGGACTATAACCTGAACATGCACCTCGTCGACAAGTCCGACATGCAGATGGGCTTCATAGACTGCCTGCGAACATCTTGCAATTGGTACAAGAAGTTTGTCCTGCATACAGTAGATATGTCTGTCCTCAACGCGTACAACATCTACCGTTTGAGGAGTCCAGTCATCAAGTACAAGAGCCTGCAGACCTTCCAAAAGCAGCTGATACATGAGCTCCTGGTAAAACATGCGGGTACACCAGGGAGGCCACAACAAGGACCAGGCATGATGGACAGAATAGGGTGTGCCGAGTTCTTCAGAAAGCGCCAGCTCATCGCCCTTCCTTTCCAGGGTCCTAACAGCCGAATAAGGATGCAGAAGAGGTGCTATGTGTGCACCCGCACAACTCGACGACCAAGCAAACCCACAAAAACCACTTGGCAATGCCTCGAGTGTCAGGTGGGACTGTGTGCTGGCACCTGCTTCAATGATTTCCACACTCTGGCAAACTATTGAAGTGTAAGTGACAGTGATAGTGACACTCAATAATAATAATAATAATATAACTAAGTATAAGTGAAAGAGACACATAAGTAATAATAAGTTCCTTCAGAACAATATGAACAAGTGAAAGTGACACTAAAATATGTATTCCTAACAATAAAGAAGTGAAAATTACACTATCAATTACCATAGTCCAGTATAAATAATCATAACTACTATAATAATGACTATAAAACTAAGTCTAAGTGAAAGAGACACACATAAGTAATAATAAGTGCCTTCAGAACAATATGAACAAGTGAAAGTGACAATAAAATATATATTCCTAACAATAAAGAAGTGAAAATGACACTATCAATTACCGTAGTCCAGTATAAATAATCATAACTACTATAATAATATCAATAAAACTAAGTATAAGTGGCAGAGACACAAATTACTTCAGAAAAATATATTTATTGAGTGAAAATATCATAATAACAATAATATATGGCATAATAAACAATAAAACACTAAAAATCGCTTCCCGCCATAATTCAAGGTAGAGCGACGAGTCAAAACGTTCGTCGTAGCCTGGGCCGCGGTTGAGCGTTCGGACGCGGCGAGGTAAATACGCGGCAAAAGTTACCTCCACTTCCATCACCATAACTCCAGAACTACTTGAGCTAGAAAGCTCTACTCAACGCCATTCTACGCGGCAAGGTAAGGCGCCCATTTTGACATATGTTTGATTAATGTAGGTAGTATGTTAAGCAAGATTAGCCTTAGTTTACTTTTGTTGTGTTTTCAGCCAGATCGCCCGGATACAGCCTCCGTCCTTAAGAAAGGCTGCCCGGGTAGGAAGGGTTTAATCAATAAATGTAGCAACAGCAGTTTTCTTACAGTTTGTGTACTTTTTCATAATTTCTTTCAGGATACAGCATGTATCTGTTGTTGAAGAACCAGCTTTGAATCCAAATTGTCTCTAATTAATAATAAGTTTTTCAGACAATATATCTAACATAAATAGTTCAAAGAGTGTTAAAAGGCATGAGGACTGCATTACAGGCCGGTAGTTATCTGCCTCTGTTACATGTTTTCTAACGTCCTTAATAATTGGAGTAAAGGTGTGTGTACATTGTACAATGAAGAGCAATAGCAGCTATATACCAGGTACGAATATGAGCTTCATTTCATCTTCATTTCAACAACTTATACCGACTTGTAAACATAAAACATGATGAAAACAACTGTAAATATCATCCAGTTATCGTGAGTCGAAGAGAAAGAGAAAATCTTATATATTCGCTCGTGAGTGTAAAGTGGAGAAGTGAGGTGACTGTTATAGGAAGAGATTGACCCAATCTTTTCATTGTAACTCCTTCCAATTCGCTCAGGGCTACGGATATATTTAGTGGAAAATATATTGAGTGGAACTAGCATAGAAATAGCCGCCTGGACGTATTCTTCCCTATAGAAGCTGCTGCACTGAAAGTGTTATTAGCACACCAAGGGTTTGAAATAACTGTGAATATTCTTAGACCATTTAATTATTTTAGTATCATTTTACTACGGTTTCCAGCTTAAAATATTTCTAAACTCCAAGCTCAATTTGGAAACAAGAGATTAGGTTTTTGGAAAACTTAATTCCCGTATTAGGAAGGGTCCTTGTGTATGAGGACATAATAATTCTGTGAAGGGGAGATTTTCTCTTAAGAGAGTTAATTAAATTTTTAGATCTGTCATGCCATTTAGGAGGAGTCAATTTTTCCTGCGAGCAATAGCGAGCCTGCAATTTAGGAAGATCTGGCCCTCGGCAGGGACGTATTTCTACCGAAAAATGTACAAATTTATCTGGAAGGGGGTTTGGGGGGTATATTTTTTAAAGCTTAATGGAGGTCTAGGAAGGAAACTAAAATCCTTTTCTTAAACAGCGTCTTTGTATATGCCATGATCATCGTATGTACAGTACAGTAACATGGTCTAAGTATCTGATAACATGTCGGTAATGCATAATACATCAGGGATACGTCACAGAATCTAGGGTATTTGACAGGTTTACCATATTGGATATTATCATGTAGGCATATTTATGGTAAATATTCTCCTTATATGACAGACTGGCCACCATAACAGTAAAAAACCAATCCCAGCTGCCTCTATATGTCCACAACACTACCCTTCTCTCTCTCTCTCTCTCTCACACACACACACGCCCCTCCCCCCCACACACACACAAACGCCCACACACACACAAACGCCCACACACACACACACACACACACACACACACACACACACACACACACACACACACACACACACACACACACACACACACCCGCCACACCTTCACACACACACACACACACACACACACACACACACACCCGCCACACCTTACATAAAAATGATTCATCGGCGTCATAATGTTGTAATATGTATAGACAGGAAGGGGCCGCGAGCTGTTGTGGGTCCTATCAATAATATACACGTTTATGGAAGGCCCGAACCCCGGAAGTTGGGTCGGATTTCTTTTCCCAGGACGATCACAGTTGCTTTTCTTTTCCCAGGTTGTTCAGAGTATTTAATAGTTATTTAATTAGGTTTTATTTTATTTTTTATTTATATTTGTTTTCCAAGACGATCACGCTAGCTTTGCTGTACCCCATGGCGATCATTTTTTTTTTTTTTTTTTTTTTTTTTTTTTTTTTTTTTGCTAAGGCGATCAAAGTAACTTCACTTTTCCGAGGATGATTAGAGAGTAACTTTTCTTTTCCCAGGACGCTCACAGTTGCTTTCTCTTTTGCCAGGACGATCAGAGTACTTTTTCTTTACCCCAGGACGGTCAAAGTTCCTTTTCTTTTGCCAGGACGATCAGAGTAACTTTTCTTTTCCCATGACGATCACCGTTGTTTTGTTATGTATTTGTATTTTGTATTGTTTTACATTTTCGAGCAATGTATTTGTAGTTTGCCACTTGGACTAGAAACAAAAGGTTCCTCAGACATTCTTCAATATATAAAAAAACAAAGATATATATATATATATATATATATATATATATATATATATATATATATATATATATATATATATATATATATATATATATATATATATAAATAAACACACACACACCCCCTCTCCCCAGATAGTTGTAAATTTTTTCGGGAGAAAACATTCCTGGTCCAAGAATGGTGTCTCAAAAATTGCACGCTCTCTATTTCTCGCCCAGAAAAAAATCTACTCCTGAATGAGGTGAAATGTCTTTAACCATATCAGTTTGCTTATACTTCTTGTACAATGGAGAGAGAGAGTGAGATAGAGTGTGTGTATGTGTGTGTGTGTGTGTGAGTGTGTGTGTGTGTGTGTGTGTGTGTGTGTGTGAGAGAGAGAGAGAGAGAGAGAGATTGAAGATGGACTGTAGTGGATGTTAACTATATAACCACGCCAGTTTGCTTATACTTCTTTTACTTTAGAGCAAGAGAGAGAGAGAGCGCTTACTCTTTATTTACTATATAGAAAGAGAGAGAGAGAGAGAGAGAGAGCAAGAAAAAAGTGAGAGTGAATGAGAGAGAGAGAGAGAGAGAGAGAGAGAGAGAGAGAGAGAGAAAAGGGAGTCAATGAGAGAGTGAGTATGTGCGAGAGAGAGAGAGAGTGGGAGTGAGTGAGTGAGTAAGTGTATGAATCCGTCCGAACGTAGGGTAATATTATGGGGGCCGGGCAGCAGATTGTGTTGGTGGCTGGTGTTGTGTATATTATATTATGGATGGTGGAGAGACACACACGGCCGCTGGACTCTATTGCCTCTACACGATATTACACCCACCACATGTTTCCGCTTCATATATAGATAAATAGATTGATAGATACACACACACACAATGATGAGAGATAGCAAGTCAGAAAGAAACAAGGTCATATATAGATAGATAGATGGATAGATAGATATATAGATAGATAGATAGATAGATACACACACAATGATGAAAGATAGTAAGTGAGAAAGAAATATATATATATATATATATAGAGAGAGAAAGAGAGAGAGAGAGATAGATAGATAGATAGATAGATACACACACAATTATGAGAGATATTAAGGGGGAGGGGGGAGGGGGAGTGTGTGTGAGTTTAATTGTGTGTGTGTGGATCATCACTATATAACCACACCAGTTTGCTTATACGTCTCTTACTATGTAGAGAGAGAGAGAGAGAGCTTACACTTCTTTGACTATGTAGTGAGAAAGAGAGAGAGAGTTGCATAGATACACAGACTGCACAGACCTTGCAACCCTACTAGGCAGTCCGGACTTAATTCTAACAAAATTTGCTACTAAATGGAAGGTAAGGCTAGCAAAGCAGAAGGCTCGCTCCCCACCCACCAGAGAGAGCGAGTGTGTGTGTGTGTGTGTGTGTGTGTGTGTGTGTGTGTGTGTGTGTGTGTGTGTGTGTGTGTGTGTGTGTGTGTGTGTGTGGTGTGTTGTGTGTGTGTGTGTGTGTGTGTGTGTGTGTGTGTGTGTGTGTGTGTGTGTGTGTGTGTGTGTGTGTGTGTGTGTGTGTGTGTGTGTGTGTGTGTGTGTGTGTGTGTGTGTGTCATAATTTTTGTTTTCGGTTATTTTTGTTTTCGGTTAGTCTAGGCTTTCATCCCTGGTGGCCTATTTCTGCGTACTTCAATTTTTAAATTTTCAGTTAAGCTATCACCGCTGGTGGCCTATTTCTGCGTACCGGTAGTTCATAATTTTTGTTTTCGGTTAGGATAGGCTATAACCCCTGGTGGCCTATTTCTGTTTAAATAAACATAACAAAAATTTCGGTTCGGCTATCACTGCGTATTCAAATTTAATTTTGTTTTGTTTTAATTTTTGGTTAGGCTATCACCGCTGATAACCTATTTGTGTGTATTTCAACATTTTTGTTTTCGGTTAGGCCTATTTAAGTAAGTGAAGCGACCTGAAGGGAGTGAAGTGTTTTTAAAGTGAGTTTAGTGTTTTTAAAGTGAGTTAAGAGTTTTTAAGTGAGTGAAGTGAACTGAAGAAAGTGATAGTCACCATGCCTCGTGCCTGTACGAACTGCGCTGGTAGGTTTGGTGCTTCCATGTTTGCTCCTGCCGATCCACAAGTCTGCCGACTCTGCCAGCAACGAGAGGATTTGACAGCAAAATTGGATGAAGCCCTCAACAAGATCAACGCCCTCACCAGGAAGCTGGAATCACTCCAAGAGTTTGTAACACTCAACGTTGGAGTATCACTAACTCAAATTGTTTCAACTCCAGCATCCACCACCGCCCCAACGTCATCTGCCAACAATCCAACACCTGCAGTAGACACTGCAGCAGATGCTTCTGACGAACCTGAGCCGACATCAAACCAGGACAGCCGCCCTGTTCACCTTAGTCTCTCCCCCACTCCTCGTGCAAGAAGCCTGCTAGCACGAACAGTACCAACCCCTCGCCCCCGTTCTAACCACTCCTCTCCCCGACCTGTACGTAGAGTCCCGCCACCACAGGTTTCCGGATTTACACCAGTGAGGAACGGTGCACGGCCAACGCAGAAAAGGTCTCATCTACCAGTCACAATGTCAAACAGATTTGAGATATTGGTAGAGATGGAAGACGAACCAGAAGAGACCAGGCTCGTTGGGGATTCCATCCTACGAGGACAGGTCGAAGAGTTCTGCGACAGAGTCCCAAATCAACGAAAAAGATTTTGCATCCCAGGAGCTGGACTGGACGACATTGTGGAAGCCTTCGAAGATACCACAAAGGATGCAAATGAAAATACCCTTTTTGTGATCCATGCTGGTTCAAATGACGGCATGCGCACCAGATCCGAAGAGTTGATGGAGAAATATCGCAAGATGATCCAGCACTACAAAAACAAGTCAAGGAATATCATCATCTCAGGCATTCTCCCCAAGATCGACGCACCTGACAAATTCTACGACAAGGCCTTCAGCACAAATAGCCGACTAAAACATTTGTGTCCGAGGGAAGAAGTTGAATTCATCAACCTCTGGGACAACTTCTACAACCAGCCTACTCTGTTCCGCAAGGATGGCACTCATCTAAACCCTGTGGGTTCAGCACGCATGGGTCGTCTCCTACACGAAGCAGTCCGCAGCCATGGATCAAAAAACGCCATCCGAGAAGAAGCAGCAGTGACATAAATCATCCAACGCCAAGAAAAAAACAGAGGCAACCGAGGACCACCAGCGATAAGGACCGGAGACAGCGAGGACCGAGGACAGCCATGAACATAAATGTAGATCCGACAAGAACCAAAAATATTATTAAAGCGCGTTCCGTGAGTTCTAAAATAACAAATTTAAAGGTTTTCTATGCAAACGCTCGTAGCATACGCAATAAATTTTCAGATTTAGAGGAGCTAGTGTTTACAGAAAATTATGATGTGATTGGCATAACAGAATCTTGGCTCAATACAGAAGATAGAGACTTTTTAGCAGAGTATTCACTTCCCGGTTATGTAATGTTTGAGAAAAGCCGAATAAATCGAAATGGAGGTGGCGTTTTACTTTATATCAAAGAAAGTCTTAACCCTACCCTCTTGTCAAAACCTCAAATTGTGAACGTCGACACATCTTTTGTGCTAATAAAGAATAATAAAGGTACCAAAATAATACTTGCATTAATATACAGACCTCCAGCTCAATCAGTGCAAACTGACCGAGAAATTTACGAACAAATTGCAGATGTAAGTAACTCACAAGATACCGTAATTTTTGGTGACTTTAATTTACCTGTGACCAAGTGGGGCGATACTCTTACTTCACACTCCGGACATGACTTGTATACGAACTTGCAAGAGAGTTCGCTTTATCAATTTGTTGGAACGCCGACCCGTGGTAATAACGTTCTTGACATTGTACTTGCAACAAAAGAAGAATTAATAGAGAATTTGAATGTTGGTGATGAATTCAGTAACAGCGACCATCATACGATAACTTTCACTTTAAAGTTTACTAGTAACGAACCAAATAGTAGCATCGAAAAAGTCCCTAATTTCAAGAAAGCAAACTTCCATAAACTTAGAGCTATGTTTAAAGAAACTGACTGGAGCTTTTTAATTCACAATAACGACATAAATACATCTTGGAAGTTATTCGAAGCCACTTACCTAAAAGCAGTGCAAGACTGCATACCATCGAAAACTCGGCGTCCAGGCCATAATAATAAGCCCAAATGGTGGAATAAAGATATTTCAAACTGCCTGCTTGCTAAAAAATTTGCTAATGATAGATTAAAATACTCACAAAATGACGAAGAACGGCTGAAATTTGTAGCGCTACGACGCAAAGCCAAAAAGTTAATTAAGCAAAGTAAAAAGACCTTAGAGTTACATATTGCGAATCAAAGTAAAACAAACCCGAAAGAATTCTATAGTTATATCAGAAAGAAAAAAGTTGTTACTTCAACTGTTGGACCGTTAGTCGATGAAAATGGAGAATACACCAAAGACGAAGAACAAATGAGTAATGCCCTCAATACCTTCTTTGCATCAGTTTTTACAACAGAAGACCTCAGTGATATCCCTACACCATCGCCGATTCAGATTGATAATTCAGATGTTTTAAGCAATATCACCGTTACAGAGAGAGAAGTATTGAATTGTTTAGATAAACTCAAGGTAAATAAAACGCCAGGACCTGATACAATCTCGCCTAGAGTTCTAAAGGAAGCTAAAGATGAGCTCTCTAAACCACTGACATTACTATTCAATAAATCCTTGCAGTCTGGAACTATGCCCGATCAGTGGAAGCTAGCCAACGTAACACCGATATTCAAAAAAGGCAGCAAATCCCTATCCAGTAACTATCGTCCAATTAGCTTAACCTCAGTTGTATGTAAAATGCTAGAAACGGTCATACGAGACAGACTCGTAAATCACTTAGAGGAAAATAACATACTTAAAGATACTCAACACGGCTTTCGTAAAAAACGTTCCTGTTTAACAAACCTCTTAGACTTCTTCCACGATATCCTCAACCTCTACGATGAGAGTAAAGCTGTAGATATTATATACCTTGATTTTCAAAAGGCCTTTGACAAAGTTCCCCACAAACGTTTACTGCTAAAACTAAAAGCGCATGGAATACAGGACGGTGTGTTGAAATGGATAGAAAATTGGCTCAGCGACAGAAAGCAAAGAGTAGTCATAAACGGTAAGGCATCAAAATGGACCAATGTAAGTAGCGGGGTACCCCAGGGATCGGTACTAGGACCAATTCTCTTTCTAATTTACATCAACGACATAGATGAGGGTCTCACCTGTACAATCTCAAAATTTGCTGACGATACAAAAATTGCAAATAGCGTACTCTCAAAAGAACAAGTTGACGATATGCAACACAATCTAGATAAATTGTCATGTTGGGCCCAAATTTGGCAAATGAGTTTCAATGCGGATAAATGTAAAGTACTACATATCGGATACCTAAATGAGAAAGCAAACTATTCGATGAATGGCACTCAGCTTAAGAATGTAAACAGAGAAACCGATCTGGGAGTAACAATATCGAGTAACCTAAAACCGAGTCAACAATGTTCAGAAGTTGTTAAGAAGGTAAACAAAATAATTGGCTTTATAGGCAGGTCATTTGAGCATAAATCCAAAGAAGTTATCCTAACCCTTTACAATTCCTTAGTCCGCCCTCTTCTGGAATACTGCGTTCAATCCTGGTGCCCTTATTACCAAAAAGATATAAACAAGCTAGAACGAGTTCAACGTAGAGTTACCAAAATGATACCTAGCCTAAAGAACAAACCATACGAAGAGCGTCTTAGAGAATTAAATCTATTTCCTTTAACCCAGCGCAGATTAACACCTTAAGAGCGGCCTATGCGGTTTATTTATATGTACCGCCCAGCGGGGTGTTTTTAGCCAAAATAGGGCTGTTTACGTGATCATTTTCATGCCTAAATAAGACCCAGAACGTAAAACAAGTATCTATCCCTGAAAGGGCATAAACAGAGCTTTCGAATGACACCATAACGATCCTTTTTTGATGACTAGTTTTCTTGCAATAACCGTGCAACGCGAGTGCAAAAAGCATGTAATTAGGCACTTTCCCCATACAATTCCGTATATAGCGAGTGAGAGAGGGAGGAGGGAGGTGGGATTCGTGTCAGTAGGTTCTCCGCGGTGGTCTGGAGCAGTCATACGCTCGCTACTCTCCTGCCACCACTTGTCTCTCTCTCTCAGCAACATTACGTGCTGAAATTGCCACTCGACCTATGTCGAGCGCCGCCACATAGTCCAGCTTTATTTAACTCGACTTATGTTGCTCGCCGACAGTTAGGGGTTAAGAGGCGACTTAATTCAAGTGTTCAAAATCATCAAAGGCATCGACAATATGAACTGTAGTAAGTACTTCACTATCGACCAATCTAATTACACGCGGGGAAACGGTTGCAAAATTATTGGTAAATCTTTTAACTCGCACGAATCTAAGAATTTCTTCTTCAATCGAGTTGTCAACTTGTGGAATGGGCTTCCCCGAAACGTTATAGACTGCATCACCGTTGATTCATTTAAACTCCGCCTAGACAAATATCTCGCATCAAACCCGCGACTGACTGCGTTTGTAAATGAATAACTTTATTTTATCCCCCCCTCAGTTACTAACCCATCTGTCCCCTACTAACTTCCTAATCCTGCCACGGACATTAGTTCCAGGGCAGTAATTCCCTTTCCAATGTTCCCTTACCCACTCTAAACCACTGTTTGGACACTTGATCCTCAGTGTTTTGGAGGACAAGCAACCTAGAAGGGTCACTAGATCTGTTGTTGCTTGATTTCCTTTGTACTCCTTTGTACTCCTTTGTACTCCTTTGTACTCCTTTGTGTGTGTGTTAGGTTGGGTTTGGTGGTTATTGATGTGTATTATACTGACAGGAGAGAGAGACACTAACACCTCTTTTACATAACCAATCTATTCGTTCCTCTTCCTGGGATTGTTTTAATTTTTTTTTTGGAAGTGGGCCATAGGTTTGTATTGTCTCTCCCCTACAACTAATCTATGTTTGTTTTCTTATTTGTATATTAAATGTGTTATATACGGTATATATATTGTTATATATTGTTTTATAAAGTAAGCCATACGTCTTTCTCTTGTTTCTCCTATATAACCAGCTCGTTTACTATGTTTCCATTATATTTGACGCCAAGAGTATCATTGTGTCTTATTTAGTCTCTTTGTATTTTCCTTTATTATGTATGATCTTTTATGTCTTATTTTCTTTCCTCTACAGAAAAAGCAGGTAACTTGTTCTTTTTACTTCCATGTAAGTTTGTACGAGGTGAGCCATATTATGTTTCCAGTGTGCATGAAGGAGACAAAAGACAAAACTACCCGCAACGTGGAAGTTTTTCTTCAATATACTTTTTTCCATTTTCTTCTGTCATACCATAAGTTGTCTACCGCTAACAGTTGCACGTACCATTCACCTGACTTTCATGTATCTTTCTTGGCATTCTGTTTTCATCCATTCTCTGAACATGACCATACCACCTCAGTGCATTTATCTTTTTCCACTCTATTACCCTACAATCACTGCCCAAATCACGCTCCTCCATTCCAAAGGACTCTTTTATATATATATACTTCTCTATTACTTAGTCCATCAAACCTATTTATGCCAGCTGCTGTTCTGAAATAGTAAATCTCCACAGCTTTCAGTTAGGAAAGGTCCTCGACACTTGCAGTCCATGTCTCGCTTCCGTACGAAAGTGTTGGGAGCAGCACACTGCTTCTCAGTGATTTTTTCACTTCTTGTCTGACTATTCTTCCTTTAAGGATACAGTCCAGTTCTCCAATTACCTTCCTTCCTTGCATTTTCTTCTTTTTTATCTCTCTCTCCATCGTACCATATTTGCACAGTACAGCTACCAAGTACTTAAAACTTTCAACCTCTTCCAATTCTTTATTTCTCAGTTTAATTGTACACCATTTATCATGTTCTTTCTTGATTCTATAATTATGTTGTGTTACGACCGGGGCTCGTATAAAACAAGGGCTCTTAATCATTGGACTAGAAAGGCACACAGCCACAACGGTAAAACTAGATCCAACCCTCGAACTTATAATGCCGGCGCACAAAAAAAACCTATACCCTCCAGAGTTAAATCTGCGATAGCGGGGTATCTTATAACTCGGTATAAATTCACTACTACTACAGGCTGATGATCTCTGATACAGCCTGATCACAACAACATACAATTACGTTAATGATATACACAAGGAAAAGGATAGAGAGCTTAATTAAATCACTGGAATGATTTAAGGCAAACAAGAAGAAGGTATACTTAAAGTTACTCTAAACAATAATAACTGTCACTCCTATATTAAAGAAACTGAACGAAAGTCCTAAAGCATCGAGCAGGAATCTTCTGAAGAAAGTCTGATGCTGCTTAAGATGATCGAATCGGATTTTGAACTGTTGTATAAAGCAGGAACAAGATATGGCAAATGTATGGACATACAGGGTTAACTGGCACGGGAATAATAATAACGGTGCAATAGTATATAATCTCCAACAACAAAAGAAGTACTTCCTCAGGCAACGCAAAAGCCTACTCGGGTTGTGCAACTCAACAACAACCAAGGCTTGCAATCAACGTGAATAAAAATGGTGCATACATAACATAAAGAGTTTATAATCTGAATCGGGTGTCTGCTAGGCGAATTAAGTCTAGCTGGGATGTAGTAGGCTAGGAAACAATGGCTAGGCTCGTAGCCTAGCGAGGTCCTTAAGACTGTGCGGCCAAATTACGTTAATTGACGGGGTGCTCTCTTGAGAGATCCAGATCGCTAGTATCTGGTTCTCTCCTGGCGACCCTCTCAAAGTCAAAGCCAACGAGTTAGCACAGTGTTGGGTGGCAGAGGCAAAAGCCCTCACTCGCAACACAGTGCTAAACTCACAAGGTACACAGTCAAAAAGACAACCTAGGCTTCCCACGTCTCCGTTGCGATTGTACAGGTTCAACAAAACCTAATACACATCGGAAATCACAACAACAATGGCCTCACCCCAGTCTAGCATTAAATAGCCCAGCAGACCACCAAGAAGAAGGGAGGCAGACACCGTGAGTGTGTCGAACCTCTACAGACAAAAATGGTAACCCCTCCAAAAATGCCTAACTAAACATATAATATCTGAGAGCTTCAGCATATAATACGATGGCCGATATATGAAATCGTGCAGAACCAAAGGGGAGTTATGATATTAAATAGAGAGGAAAAATGAGAGGTAAGAAGTTGAGAGAGAGAGAAAGTGCTCTGTAGGTAGAAGTCGGTGACAGGTGGCAAGGGATATGTTAGGGGTATGCTGGTCAAGCAAGCTCTGAGGAAGGTAGCATCCTCGGAACCCCAGGATCACACAAAGGCATGGTGGTCAGCCAATCACAGGCCGCTACGTCACCAGGCAGCAGGCCTGCAGAAGGCGCCAGGAACCACCAGCCAATCAAGGGCGTGGGAAAAGCGCGCGAGCGGGAAACTCCTCCGAGCGAGGGAGAGGCAAAACACATACGCACGCACACACCACCACCCCACCCTCGTCTTGCTCTCTCTCCCTCCACAATGCATCCTATGTTCAACTCATGATATAAAATATAATGCATTGTCATAGGCGAAAATAAAGACCACTTCTATACTGCCTGTGACATGACGATTCACAAGAAAGAAAGTACAACATTGTAGATAGACTGTAGCCCATTTCACTGCCCTGGCGAGCGCTAGTGGCTACCGGGAGGCGATTCTGCCAACGCTGGCAGGCGTCACAGTTGTCTTAAAGTCTATTGTTTCATGCATTCTCCTCTCAAAAACCATCCTTACATTTACCTACATTAACCTTTAACTTTCTCTTTTCACACACCCTGTCAAAAAGTGTGACAACTCTCTGGAGCTCCTCTGCACTCTCTGCCAGCAGGACCGCATCGTCCGCATATAGGTACCAATATTGAAAAAGGAATGGGGCGAAAGGTCTTATAATAGCCAAACTAATGGGCCGAACGTCCTAAAATTTCATCACCAAAACTAAACACGAGGGGGAAGTGGGTCTGGAAAAAGCCACTACCTCCCCCTTAACATTAATAACTTATCCTTGTCTGGTATCTTCTAACTAAATCAAACTCGACTTCTCCAGCAGAACATATGATTAAGGGGGTAGTGCTTGGTTTTTGGTCTATATTTATTTCTTAATTTATTTTTGAGTTTCCTCGCTATACGTTCATCAAGCTTAGAAGAAAAAAAACCTAGACCCCCTTTCAAGATAAATTTGTATAAAAATGTCCCGGCCGAAGGTCGGTTCCTTCTAAAATTATAGGCTCGCTATCGCTCGCCAGGAAGAAATCCACACCTAAAGGGCACAAAAGGTCTTAATATTGATAAAACAATGCGGTGAAAAGTCTCAAAATCGCCAAACTAACGGAACAAACGTCTTAAACCTCAAAACTAAGATGCTAAACATGAGGGAGAAGGGGGTCCAGAAAAGACGAGCACTACTCCCTTAACATTATCTGGTTCGACGTCTTGGGGGTCATTATGATACTTTCTTTAATGACTATGGAGGATTTTACTTGTTTTGGTTGTTTTAGATCAATGAATCTTAGTTTGTCACCCTAGGGTTTCAAAAATGCCCATCCAGACTACCTTTACTATATTCATAATGTTTTCCATAGAAAAATATCCTGGTCAAAGGCCAATTTCTTCTAAGTTGCAGGCTCGGTATCCTTTGCCCTGATAAAAAATGGACACCTGAATAGGGTGATCCATCTAATTGTCGCCACACTAATGGGGTGATACATCTTAAGATCTCCAAACTAATGACATTGTAGAGAAACAGAAGATATCCAAAAAGACCAAAATAAGATTAAGGGGCTTAACCACGGCGTCCATCTCCGTATCATTGTCCTATATAGCCTGTGGTGGATATGTCGGGTGCTGTATTGAGCCTGGTACACAGGGGCTACTGGACATAGTCCTGGTTACCACATCTTATACAGGGTGTAAACAAAAAGTCAAGTCCATTATGTATAGTTTTTATGTATAGTTTTTATGTATAGTTTTTATCTACTATACAGTATATAGGGCACTTTTTGTGAGTCTGTCTGTCTGTTTGTTTGTTCACAAACTACTCCCTCAGTTTTCAAGATGGAGAGCCCATACTTGGCATGCACACTAAGGGGGTGCCAGAATAGGTCTTAGAGACTTAGACGAACACATTTTTGTCTCCTCAACCCCCGGGGGGAGAACAGCCCATACTTCGATGTTTCCCATGGCAGCGCCGGGTATCTCAGGTAGTTATTGTATGTGCAAGGATCAAATTATGGCTTAGGGTTCAAATTATGTCTTTTACAGTGATACAATGGCCAAAACAATGTTATTTCATGTGAATTTATTATAATGTTTATCACACTCATTCAAGTATTTAAATGCAATTGCTACAGTTTGACAACTTTCTTATGTACCTGGATCAGTTGTCACAATAGTCCAAACATTCAAAGTTTGTATTTATCGCTCGGTGAACAGAGGCACCTAGTATTAGGAGTTTTGTCTTACCCGGGATTCGAACCTGGTCCTCTCAGCTGTGAACCAAACGCTCTAACCAATGCGTTTCACACACACACACACACAACACACACACTAATGTAGTAGGTGGAGTAGCAGTTGTTTATGATGCAGTGGCATGAATTAGGGCAGAAGGAGTGGTGTGGATGAGTGGCTGTAGAAGGAGTAGGAGTGAAAGTAGTGGGAGTAACTGAAGGAGTGACGGGAGATGTTTGGCGTTAAGTATAAGATGGTTGGCAATAAAGTAATAGAAAAATACGATCCAGCACATTTGCTTAACTCTTATAAGCAAATTATATTATATATTGAAAATAACATTTTATTTTGACCTGTGACCTTCATAATTTAATATACTGTATATTTGTTTAAATTCCTGATTAATATTTACATAGGCAAGCTGGTTATACAGCTGACTACCATGTTGATTTTCTATTAGTGTGTGTGTGTGTGTGTGTGTGTGTGTGTGTGTGTGTGTGTGTGTGTGTGTGTGTGTGTGTGTGTGTGTAAAAGTGATGAATTGATGGCTGAATCAAGATCGTAGAGCATGTATCCCAATTTAGGTTTCGATGATATCCATTGCAATGTGTATCAAACCTTAAGTACTTTAGCTGTTTTAAATATATATAATTGTAAAATTTGATAATGTTACTTATACTATGTACTATGAAAAATACCAGTTAGTGAAAAAGGCTACATATTGTGAGAATAAAAATGCGAAACAACAAAGACTCTGGAACTATACCGTTACCCATAAAGTAATGACGACCATAGCCACCCGCCTCCATATCTGGGATCCCTCTCATTAAGGCGGGGTCACACCAGCGATTTTTCCGTCAATGTTTTACGGGCAATTGTTGTCTGTCAGCGTCAAAGTGTAAGTGCCACAACAATTCAACTCCCTAATAATTATAATCTACCTTCGATCTAGTTTCCGATTCTAATGCGAAAGAGCCTCAAAATAGTACGAGAAAAAACGTTGTTTATCTAAAATTGCCTGAAAATGTGCTCGTATGACACCGCCTTTACTCTCTATCATATGGGACACAGCCAATGGCCCTCCAGTGCTGGTAAAGAGTTACTGTCTCTGACTCTGTTTCATGGCATACTACCACGTCCTCTCTGTTCTAAAACAAATATTCACCCTTCGAAGATAATGACACATTTTGACAGATTATTATGGCTATCGTTAGACGATTTTAGACTGCTTAAGAAGGATTTGTGGGAATTATAAGGGTAAAGACTATTTCCATTAACACACTAAATTATTAACCCTTTAAAAAATATGGCGGATATTGAAATTTTATTCTGGCTATCATTGGACGAATCTAGACTGCTTAGGAAAGGTCTGTGGGAATTATAAGGGTAAAGACTATCTCAATTAACCCCCTGATTTCCATATGCCATTCCTAATCAGAATATAATCGTCTAATAATAGCTAGAAAACAGAAAACAGACCTACGTTATCAAATTGAAAGGTTGATACAGTGCTGAATACTGACTTTATTACAGACTACACATAAATACTATACCCTGTTTCAAATAGATAGGCTAGAAATCGCCAACCTCAGCCTCTGTCACTCAAAATGGGCTAGAGCATATGGGCTGAAAATGTGCATACCTATTCCCTGGCTGACCCTTCTCAAATGGTAAAAATGTCAGCTCGATTACTGTAGTAATTTGTGAGTTATAAAGGTTAATGTTAAAGATTTTTTGGCCTACATATTTGGAGGTTAGTTTGGTATAGTATAACACTGAATAAATATGACTATGAATAAAATGTATTGATACAAATATACTTTGAAAAGTAGACAGAATGAAAATAAACATCATGTGAAGAAGAGCACTTTATTGACAACGTTTCGCATATAGCTTCATCAGAGGCCTGATGAAGCTATATGCGAAACATTGCCAATAAAGTGCTCTTCCACACATGGTGTTTATTTTCAATAAAATTTATGGAAGTGTAATACTGAACACCTCCATTTTTTTATAAGCAGTTACTGTCATCTCACTCTGGTTTATGGTGTAGTTTTGCATCTTCCTTGTCACTATAAAAACATGAATATATTACTGGATACATCTATCTATCTATCTATATGCTCAGGCCCAATCCCCATTTTGGGGGTAGCCGACTCAAGACAGAGCAAGAACAGGGAAAACACAAAAACAACATAAAACAAAAAATAAACACAGAAAAAAAAACACAAACTCACACACATCCAGGTCACCCAGGAGAAGACCCAGAGACCAGGGTTACCAAGGTCGCTCCAGCACTCCCCCGGCCCCTGACCACCCGGAGAGGTTCCGATCTCGGCAGACAGACATGCAGCGGAGCCAAAGCCACAAGCCCTCCCACCACACTTCCAGGCACACCCTTCATATTAATCGTCTCCCCGGGCCAGGCGCCTGATGGACTATTATCTAGTCCAACTTGCGCCCGACCCCTTACTCCAAATGACCACGTGTTCACTCAACTATTCACAAACATTCTCCATTCACTCCTGTCCACCACCACTTCCCCTGCCTGATCTATAGTCATTCCTCTATCATCCAAAGCCTTTCTTACACAGTCTCTCCATCTCAATGGGGGTATTCCTGCCCTTCTATCTCCCCTTGTACCTGACTCACATATTCTCTTTGTAAGCCTTTCATCTCCCATTCGTTCAATATGACCATACCAGCTCAGCACCCTTCTGTCCACTCTGGCTGACAAATGTTCCTGGATACATAATGTTTTATTACTCAATGCTATTTTTATTGAAGGTGGCTGTGCACTTATGACTATTGTTTATTTTTCTACTAATAGAAGATTAATTTCTTTAGCAGCTGATTTATCGATACTTATTTAGGAAACAAAATCGGTGTATGAATACTGAACATTCTCCATTGTTTGTTAAAACAGTAACTGTCCCTCACTCCTGTTTATGGCATAGTTCTGCACCCTTGTAGTTTTTGCAACATTGTTTTATGAATGATTTAATGAGTATTATATTGTTTATGTTATAACATTCTTTAGCAGGTTAGTACGGTAGTATCAACATTTTTCGACAGCATACCCATTTATCATCAATATCTTACATCAACATACTTTAACAAATTAGTGTGTTTGCATGAGGATTCTTCATTATTCTAACACGTTTACGACATCATTCATTGATAGTTTATCGGGGTAGTATGAGCACACTTCAAGAACATATCACGTTAGTATGAGTATCCTTGAACAGTACATCACACTAGTATCAAACACTCTACAAACAGGTCACGTGATGGGGGTATCACGGCAGCATGAGTTACTCCGACAGTCTATCACCATCATTGTTTCCACAGTATCCAGAAGGTTATTGTGTGAGTGTATGAGCATTAAGGTGCGGTTACACAGGCCCGAATTTTTTGCCACCCAAGCAACTTTTGTCACCGATACGGGCAACTTTTCTGACCCAAAAACAAGTGGTTACACATGCAGGAAGAGCACTATGCTCGTAGCACTATCTCCCGTAGCCTACACTCTTTCGTTTTCACTTCGAAATGAATTGGTCTTAATTCGTCCGTTTTAGCTTCCCGTCACGCTATTAATACATCACAATCCCTATGATAAAGCTGAGAATATATAAAAACCCAGGTATGTATCACTATATTGCTCGCCATTACATAAAACAAGCGACATGAATCCACGTCTGTCAGTAAAAGTGCAAGTCAGTTGAAAAAGCAGCACGCTCATGATTGGCTATCTTATCATTACCCTGATCATTTATTTATTATCTGTATTGTTCCTTATTTATTCATTAAACTAGATATGTTTAAGTAATTTTAATGATTACTTAATAAATTACAGTACTATCCGAATCTAAAGAGCTCTTACAGAACACAGGAAACACAATAATAACGTATATATCATAAAGTAAACACAAGCAAGATAAAGATATGATAAACCAAGAAGTAAGCGAGAGAGAAGACTGGCTGGCCTGGGCTCACCCGGTTTAGCCAATCACAGGCCTTGCTTTACGTATTACACATTTAAAATAGGCAGTGACAGTATTTCTTTTCCTTGCTTGTGTTTACTGTATTATATGTACGATTTGATGTGTTCCATGTGGTATTTTATAGCTCTTAAGGTTCGGATATCACCTGTCAAATTATCATTAGAAGTATTAAAACTTATTTATATCAATATAGCCTACTGTATATGGATTATATATATATATATATATATATATATATATATATATATATACAGTATATAAGCCTATTTAGGCAATAGGCTATATATGGAATATATGTCCACGACATAGCCTACTAATTCCGTATACTGTACATGTAGGCTACTAAGTTATGTTAAAGAGTAGCCTCCTATTTAGCACGTCGCATTAACCGACCCTAGCCTATAATGCATAAATACGGTATTTAATCAAGATTACAAAGCATACAGAATACATAATTTGTAATACTGAAGGAAGTATTAGGCTAACCATTGCAGTAACGAAGCTACTATTCATATTTAGTTATAACAAATCGTTTACTGTTGCAAATTATAATTGTAAGTTGATTATGATAAACCGATATATGATACATTTAATCCCTTGAGAGAATATTCTTCCCATTCTTGCCTAAAGACATTGTAGGCTATTTGTACAAACTTGAAATTTCGCATTCATACCGTAGCCTACTTCTTGATTAAACCGTTTTCTCTCATCCCAATCTATTGAATATTATACTGTAATGACATATATATTTAAGGATTGAGCATTATTATAGTATATTAATGCTTGCATATCATATATATAGTTATCACATTTCTACTATTGCATGCAACCCATATTTATAGTTGCCGCAACAGGCGATGCGTCCCGTACGTTCGGGATGCAAAAGTTGCCCTATTCGGGTGACAAATGGGTCACGAAAAAGTTGCTTGGGGCGCAAAAGTTGCTCCACGGAGCAACTTTTGTCACCGATTCGGGCAACTCAGGCATGTGTAACCGCGCCTTTACTGTGTGAGCCTGTTATACTGGGGATCCGAGGCAGCCCCTAAGCCCCGTACAAGGCCCTGGTAATAGAGGGATTATGGCATCACTCCCACTACCACCAACTCTGTGTAGGGCCTCTCTCGGTAGTGCTGCTACGTGAGAGAGAGAGAGAGAGTTACGCAGATACTCAGACCACACAGACCTTGCGGTCCCTACTAGGTGGTCCGGCCTTAATACTAGTAGACAGAGAAGAATATGACAGCAAATTAGTAGTATATTTTTTTTCCCCCCTGAGGGGCGAGTTTATTGAGCAACACCCCCACCCTGTGAGGGGAGAACCACTAGTAAAGCGATACATACTGCTCAAAGAGCCATTATACCACTGAAACAACAGCATCGTCGTCTGTTTACATTCATATTTGTGACTAATGCAAAAACAGTACAATAATTATTATGTTACCTTCACCAACCGACTTTACTCCTAAACTCAATTAATGAAATCATCAAATACATGTGACAGTCCAGAGATACGAACCTAGGATGCTCACACCGAAATTCAGTGCATTTATCCATTGCGCTACGAAAAACACCGGTCATATGCTTAGTTACATCCATGGATATTAACCCTTTGAGTACCAGGGAAGTCTTTTCATCATATTCTGGCGACTATTAGACGATATTATTCAGCTCGGGAAGGACCACTAGCTATGATAAGGCTTCAAACTATCTCAACCAACCCTTTTAACTACCACAGATCCTTCTCGAACTGCATAATATCGTTTAAATATAGCTAGAATAATATATAACACGTCACTGGTACTCAAGGGGTTAATGTCGAAGTCAGCTGAGTTTACACAGCGGATCCCCTGTTGTTTCTTATATACATAAATGACCTAGATTTAGGTATAACTAGTAGGATAAGTAAATTCGCAGACGATACTAAAATGGGGAGATCAATTGATTCAGATAGCGATATAGAGTGCCTCCAAAGGGATCTAGATACCTTACATGAATGGTCAGTAAATTGGCAGATGAAGTTTAACATTGACAAATGCAAGGTATTAAAGATAGGGAAGATGCAAACAAATGTTAAATATAAACTAGCTAATTTAGAATTAGAAAATTCAGACTGCGAGAAAGATCTAGGTGTGTTTGTTAGCAATGATTTGAAGCCTAGAAAACAGTGTATAGGCGTTCGTAATAAGGCAAACAGGATTCTCGGGTTCATCTCTAGGAGTGTGAGTAACAGAACTGCTGATGTTATCTTAAAACTTTACTTGTCATTAGTGAGACCCCATATGGATTATGCTGTCCAATTTTGGTGTCCTTATTACAGAATGGACATAGATTCATTGGAGAGAGTACAGCGTAGAATGACAAAAATGATCCATAATATTAGAAATCTTCCGTATGAAGAAATTAGGTTTACATTCGTTAGAGAGACGCAGAGTTAGAGGGGATATGATAGAGGTGTTCAAGTGGGTTAGTGGGATTAACAAAGGGGACATGACAAATGTACTAAAGCTCAGTGATAGCGAAAGAACTCGTACCAATGGTTTCAAATTAGATCAATTTCGTTTCAGAAAAGATATAGGCAAATATTGGTTTGGTAACAGAGTTGTAGATGGGTGGAATGGACTACCAAGTGCTATAGTGGGATCTAAAACTGTAGGGAGCTTTAAGATAAAATTGGATAAGCATATGGACGAGAAGGGTTGGGTGTGAAGGGGGATCAGCCGGGTTGGGCCAATCAGCGCTCTGCAGACCCCCATAATCCTGCGTTAATCTCTAACCGTTTTGGTAAGATGATCCTCAGGGTATTAGAGTGTTTAGCCTATAATTGGGCTTTGTAATTGATTTGGGGTTGTGTGGGACAGGGATCTGCCTTGCTTAGGCCAATCGGCTTTCTGCAGACTCCCATTTTCTTATGTTCTTATGTTCTTATGGATACATAATTAATGTATATATTGAAACCTATATATGTTGAGTGTTTGTGGCCGATTTAATGAAAACGATCATTTTTCTATTGCACTAGACATATCGAAAGCCTTCGATAGAGTCTGGCATAAATCTTTAATTTCTAAACTACCCTCCTTCGGTTTCTATCCCTCCATCTGTGCCTTTGTCTCTAATTTCCTTTCCGGCCGTTCCATAGCTGCGGTTGTGGACGGCCATTGTTCACTTCCTCACCCTATAAACTCCGGTGTTCCTCAGGGCTCTGTCCTATCTCCTATTCTCTTTCTAATTTTTATAAATGATCTCCTTAACTGTACCTTAATTCCCATCCATTCATACGCAGACGACTCAACCTTACACTACTCCATTAGTTTTTCAGAACGCCCCAGCCAGCAATCCCTCAACGACAAACGTAATGAAGCCATAGAACTCTTAAATTCTGATCTAAATACTATTTCCAATTGGGGCAGAGAAAACCTTGTTAACTTTAATGCTTCCAAAACCCAATTTCTCCATCTATCTACCCGTCAGGATCTCCCAGCGGACTATCCCTTATTCTTCAACAATACAAAATCAACCCTTCATCTTCTCTCAATATTCTTGGTGTCTCTTTTTCTTCTGCTCTCATTTGGAAGGACCATATTACCAGTCTTGCTAAGGCAGCCTCCCAGAAGCTGGGTGTGCTCAACCGCCTTAGGGGGTTCTTTTCCACTGCACAGCTTCTTGCTCTGTACAGGGGCATAGTGCGCCCTTGAATTGAGTATTGTTCACATGTGTGGGGAGGTTCCTCTCACACCGCTCTCCTAGACAAAGTTGAAAGGAAGGCCTTTCGTATCATTAACTCCCGTCCACTCACCAACTCTCTGCAATCTCTCTCTCTCCGCCGCAATGTTGCATCTCTCTCGCTATTCTATCGCTACTATAATAATCAGTGTTCCTCAGAGCTATCCCAGTGCATACCACCTCCTTTACGTAGGGCACGTGGTACCCGTCTTGCAACTCAATCCCACCCCTACTCTGTGCAACTCTCCAACCCAAGAGTGAAATGTTACTCTCAAACTTTCTTCTACTCAACAGCTGAGCTCTGGAACTCTCTCCCAGAATCAGTCTTTCCCTCTTCCTATGACTTAAATTGCTTCAAACTCCGTGTGTCCAGGCATTTTGGCTCGAACGTCCCTTGATTTTGGCCCTGTCACTCTTTCAACTATGGGGGAGGCACTCGCTATAGGCAGTTATGCCTTTTGCCTCCCTCATTCACATAGAAAAAAAAAAAAAAAAAAAAAAAAAGGTAGAACACTAATAATGCAACATGGGCCTATTTTACTAATCACAAGACCAGAACCTACCTAAATAATAACTCGTATGGCTTACACTCATATTGCATATTGTTGTGTTATTATACTGTAGTTTCCTCATTTTATTTGGTACATGTGCTGTGTATTATAATGCTCATGATTATTGGCTTTTTTGAAAGGCGTGACATTTAGATGGATTACTTATTGCCTGATTTCAAATAAATCACTGCAAATATATTTAAATCATATGAGGGACACTGTATATATGTGTCATGCATCAATGGATGTAGAGGTAATAGTTAGCTGAAAATGACGATTAAAACTTAATGTAACTAACATAAATAACTACAACAAATTTAATACAATAGTGGTACAACACATAATAATACAATCATATGAGGGAAACTGTTCATAATTATACTTCATTACATCAATGGTTATTGAGGTCATAGTTAGTTAAATAAAGTGGAGAGCAAGAGCGAGCATATACAGTATGTGTGTGTGTGTGTGTGTGTGTGTGTGTGTGTGTGTGTTTTCCAATTAATATTGCGCATTTTACACATACATACCATACACACACGTTATGACCCCCTTGAAGTTTATTATCTTATGTAAATAACTCTGGTCAATGTAAACATTTAACAGTGGTTGTGAGATTAAACTTCCCAATGCACACACACACACACTCTCTCTCTCTCTCTCTCTGTTTGGACACTTGATGCTCAGTGTTTTGGAGGACAAGCAGCCTAGAAGGGTCACTAGATCTGTTGTTGCTTGATTTTCTTTGTACTCCTTTGTACTCTCTCTCTCTCTCTCTCTCTCTCTCTCTCTCTCTCTCTCTCTCTCTCTCTCTCTCTCTCTCTCTCTCTCTCTCTCTCTCTCTCTCTCTCGCTCTCTCTCTCTCTCTCTCTCTCTCTCTCTCTCTCTCTCTCTCTCTCTCTCTCTCTCTCTCTCTCTCATTCATCACTGTTAATACCACTCAATAAGGTAACTAGACTACTGAGGACCAGCAATCATTAGTAGTACCATGATCCCTCTTTAATAACCTCTTCCTGACAAGTCCCAATGAATATTTTGATGTAGTTAGGGTATGTAGGAATTTGACAGAGAGATATATTATTATTATTATTATTATCTATTTATCTATTTATCTATTTTTATTTTTATTTTTTATTTTTATTTTTTGTTTGGGGGGGGGGTTCCTCCCTAGACCTCCATCAGTTGAAAACCAAATACCCCCAAGACCCCCTTTCGAGAAAAATTTGTTTATTTTTAGGTAGAAAAACACTTAAATTGAAGGCTCGCTGTCGCTCGCCAGGAAAAATCGACATATAACGAGTACGAAAGGTCTTAAAATTGATAAAGAAATGGGGCGAATACTCTTAAAATCGCCAAAATAATGGGACGAACGTCTTAAAATAGAAAAAATAATAAGGGAGAAGAGGGTCCTAGAACAAACACCTCCTTAAACCTTTCACGCACAGGACGCAATTTGCGCCCTTTCTGGGATACTTAAAAGCCTTTGTGACCATCACGGGTGTTTAGAAACCTATAGGTTAGTTACTTCAACCTCTGCAGTTGTCTTTGGGTGAGCTGTGGGCAGAAAACTAATTTTGGAGAGGTAATAATTATATGAGATATAGAGAACTGTATGTATATATGCTAAACGGCTACCCCCGAGTCCACAGGATAACGAGATGGTTAAGGCTTGATGTAGACGATGGCATTTTTCTCTTTATTCTGTTTAACATTGGACGATATTACACTGTCTATAATCGAGGGTAAAAAGGTACAGTTGCCTACTTAAGCTCTGTTTCTCTGTGTGATCATGTATGTGGAAACATATTGCGCATGATTGAATTACGAGTGTAGTTTCATATGCAGGGGTTAAATGAACTAATCTGATTAATCAAAAGAAAAACCAATCGCAATTCTGATAAGTCAAAAGAAAAACCAATCGCAATTCATCCATACTAATTTTACTTTCATACACAAGGTCACGACGAGGAACAGAACTTATGTGGGCAACTGTACATACAATCATTGGGTGCACAGATGGAGATTGACCTTTCAGGCCTTTGTGCAAGATGAGTTTATTAACATCAATATTGCTTTATAAGGGGTAGATTGTTTTGGACACTTTATCTACCTATTAATACCCATAATTTCGAACAGTGTACTCAGCTTTGGATGGATCTCTATGAATTAACGGCATAAAGGCCTGTGTGAGTCTACCTTTAAAATTACAATAATTACACTAATATACCTTAAAAGGGGTAGACATTTATGGGCATTTCAAGTACCTAGTGAGTTCATTGCTCAATAGGTGGTGTTCTGAGGGTGAGGGTCCGAGTCTAGGAGGTCAGACAGTGAAGCAGTGGAGCGAGTCAGTTTCAGAGAAGAGGCTGCTTCAAGCCGTGAGTGAGCAACTAAGCCCCATGTATCCTGGGGAGGCAAGATGGCAGGGGCTGGTTGCAGCTGAAAGTGTTTTACATGTCTCACCCCCTAGACTGGAACGAGACCACACAGGCTTCACCGTTCAATAACGGTCGAATGTACAGGCTCTCAGCCTATGCCAGAGAGGGAGTTGATGGAATATAGTTTATTTGTTTTTTAAACCTGTTAATGCCCATAATGTTTTACAATGTTCTCTGCTTTGGAAGACTCTCTATGAATTAACCCTTGTCTATCGGGGCCGACTTAAGTCCGTATCTAAAAAGCTGGACAATGTGGCGGGGCCCGACTTAAGTCTGTGTGCAATTTTGGCGCAATATTGGCTCTGAGAGAGAGCCGAGCGGTGGGAGGAGCATAGGTTACCTCATAACCGCTCGCCACGACCGTCGTGGGCCCACTGACATTTACTCCACTCTACTCCACCCTCTCTCACTCGCTACACACGTAATTATGTAACAAAATTACCGTATTTTAGCGATTTTGCCCTTCGGTTGCACGATCGTTGCAAGACAACCAGTGATCGTAGAAGGATGGTTCGGGTGTCATTGGAAAGCTCAATTTACGCCCTTTCAGGGATACATACTTGTATTACGTTGTGGCTCTTGTTTATGCATGAAAAAGAGCTTGGAAACAACCCCATTTATGGTAAAACCCCCACCGCTCGGCGGTACGGACAAATATACTCCACCACCCGCTCTTAAGGTGTTAAAGGGATACAGGCCTGTATGACTCTATCTTTAACATTCCACTAATTACACTAGCGCTATTCATTCGACCTCTGGGCCTCCATCAACTATAATGACGTTCGAATAATTTCAGAGCCACTCTGAACACTAATGGATCTCTCTAGGGATTTTTTTTTCGAAAGTTATTTGTTTTTCTCTTGAAAGGCTCACACAGTCATGGATTTTAAGGGGGAGGTACTCGCTTTTTCTGGAATCCCTTCTCTCTCATGTTTAGACCCATTAGGTTTGCGATTTTAAGACGTTCGTTCACTAGTATGGCGATTTTGAGACCTTTCGCCCCATTACTTTGTCAATATTAAGACCTCTCGTGCCGTTTAGGTGTCAAATTTGTCCTGGCGAGCGAAAGCGAGACTGTAATTTTTTAAGGAACCGGCTTTCGGCCGGGACATTATTCTACCGAAAAATGTACCAATATATCATGAAAGGTAGCTTGATGGAGGTCTAACGAGGAAACTCAAAATTAAATAAATAAATGAATAAGAAGCCCCCAAAATACAAGCACTAACCCCTTAATGACACCAGCGAGGGATATCAATTTGGGATGAATGATGCTTGTTGCATTATTGTTATGTTGTTAATGGATTATTACTATGTCACGCACACAGAACAAATACACACACGCATGCACAACACACAGACCGCCAGTATGGCTTCCTTAAGGGCCGCTCTACTGGTGATCTTCTTTCTTATCTTACTAACTCTTGGTCATCCTCCATCCAGGACTTTGGTGAGACTTATTCTATTGCGCTAGACATATTGAAGGCCTTCGACAGAGTCTGACACAAATCCCTTGTTTCCAAACTACCCTCCTACGGTTTATATCCCTCCATCTGTGCCTTTGTCTCTAATTTCCTTTCCGGCCGTTCCATAGCTGAGGTTGTGGATGGCCACCATTCACTTCCTCAACCTATCAACTCCGGTGTTCCTCAGGGTTCTGTCCTATCTCCAATTATCTTCCTTTTATTCATTAACGACCTTGCCAACTGCACCTCCAGCCCCATTTAGGGGAGGTGTGGCAGAGTGGTCTTGCCACTGGACTGGTAATCAAAGGAGTACAAAGGAGTACAAAGGAAATCAAGCAACAACAGGTCTAGTGACCCTTCTAGGTTGCTTGTCCTCCAAAACACTGAGGATCAAGTGTCCAAACAGTGGTTTAGAGTGGGTAAGGGAACATTGGAAAGGGAACTACTGCCCTGCCACTAACGTGGCAGGACTAGGAAGTTAGTAGGGGACATATGGGTTAGTAACTGAGGGGAGGATAAAGTTATTCATTTACAAACGCAGTCAGTCGCGGGTTTGATGCGAGATATTTGTCTAGGCGGAATTTAAATGAATCAACGGTGCTGCAGTCTATAACGTCTCGGGGAAGCCCATTCCACAAGTTGACAACTCGATTGAAGAAGAAATTCTTAGATTCGTGCGAGTTAAAAGATTTACCAATAATTTTGCAAACCGTTTCCCCGCGTGTAATTAATTGGTCGATAGTGAAGTACTTACTACAGTTCATATTGTCGATGCCTTTGATGATTTTGAACACTTGAATTAAGTCCCTCTTAATCTGCGCTGGGTTAAAGGAAATAGATTTAATTCTCTAAGACGCTCTTCGTATGGTTTGTTCTTTAGGCTAGGTATCATTTTGGTAACTCTACGTTGAACTCGTTCTAGCTTGTTTATATCTTTTTGGTAATAAGGGCACCAGGATTGAACGCAGTATTCCAGAAGAGGGCGGACTAAGGAATTGTAAAGGGTTAGGATAACTTCTTTGGATTTATGCTCAAATGACCTGCCTATAAAGCCAATTATTTTGTTTGCCTTCTTAACAACTTCTGAACATTGTTGACTCGGTTTTAGGTTACTCGATATTGTTACTCCCAGATCAGTTTCCTCTGTTTACATTCTTAAGCTGAGTGCCATTCATCGAATAGTTTGCTTTCTCATTTAGGTATCCGACATGTAGTACTTTACATTTATCCGAATTGAAACTCATTTGCCAAATTTGGGCCCAACATGACAATTTATCTAGATTGTGTTGCATATCGTCAACTTGTTCTTTTGAGAGTACGCTATTTGCAATTTTTGTATCGTCAGCAAATTTTGAGATTGTGCAGGTGAGACCCTCATCTATGTCGTTGATGTAAATTAGAAAGAGAATTGGTCCTAGTACCGATCCCTGGGGTACCCCGCTACTTACATTGGTCCATTTAGATGCCTTGACCGTTTATGACTACCCTTTGCTTTGTGCTGCTGAGCAAATTTTCTATCCATTTCAACACACCGTCTTGTATTCCCATGCGCTTTTAGTTTTAGCAGTAAACGTTTGTGGGGAACTTTGTCAAAGGCCTTTTGAAAATCAAGGTATATAATATCTACAGCTTTACTCTCATCGTAGAGGTTGAGGATATCGTGGAAGAAGTCTAAGAGGTTTGTTAAACAGGAACGTTTTTTACGAAAGCCGTGTTGAGTATCTTTAAGTATGTTATTTTCCTCTAAGTGATTTACGAGTCTGTCTCGTATGACCGTTTCTAGCATTTTACATACAACTGAGGTTAAGCTAATTGGACGATAGTTACTGGGTAGGGATTTGCTGCCTTTTTTGAATATCGGTGTTACGTTGGCTAGCTTCCACTGATCAGGCATAGTTCCAGACTGCAAGGATTTATTGAATAGTAATGTCAGTGGTTTGGAGTGGTTTGGAGAGAAATCCAATGGACCCGGGTTCGAATCAAAATTTGTCAATGGGAAGATATTATTGGAATGGAATTTGTGCTGTACCTAGTATCAGTGCATTACCACAGCACACCGAAATGCCAAAAAAATACCCTCATTGTTCCCTGATTAAATAGCATTGTATGAATATTCCCATATTCAAAATATGTTACAGGGGGGCAATGCCTAGTGAGTTAATTGCTCAATAGGTGGCGCTCTGAGAGTGAGGGTCCGAGTGTGGGGGATGAGACTGTGAAGCGCAGAGGCGAAGCGGCTTCAGAGATGGAGTTGGGTTCGAGCGGGGGTGCTTCGCATGTCTCACTCCCTAGACTGGAACAAGACCTCACGGGCATCACCGTGTTCAGCGGTGTAGTGTAAAGGCTCTCAGCCTATGCCCGAGAGGGAGTACAAAGGAGTACAAAGGAGTAGTTGGAATATAGAACAAAAAACAAAAAATATCCAGCCCCATTCATTCATATGCTGACGACTCTACATTACACTATTCAACTAGACTTCCTCAACAACATACACAGCAGGAACTCCAAAACTCATGTAATGAAGCCATACAACACTTATCTTCTGATTTAACTATTATCTCCTATTGGGGCAGAGAAAACCTTGTTGCCTTTAATGCTTCCAAAACCCAATTTCTCCATCTATCTACCCGTCGTGAACTCCCAGAAGACTATCTCTTATACTTCAACAATACAAAAATTAACCCTTCATCCTCTCTCAATATTCTTGGTGTCTCTTTTTCTTCTGCTCTCTCTTGGAAGGACCATATTACCAGTCTTGCTAAGGCGGCCTCCCAGAAGCTGGATGTGCTCAACTGCCTCAAGTTATTTTTTACCCCTGCACAGCTTCTTGCTCTGTACAGGGGAACAGTGATGTTTTGAGTATTGTTCACATGTGTGGGGAAGATCCTGTCACACAGCACTTCTAGATAAAGTAGAAAACTCCCGTCCACTCACCAATTCTCTGCAGTCTCTCTATTTCTGCCGCAATGTTGCATCTCTCTCACTATTCTAATACAATAATCAGTGTTAATCAGAGCTCTCTCAGTGTATACCACCCCCTCTTCGTAGAGCACGTAGCACCTGTCTTGCAACACAATCCCACCGCTACTCTGTGCAACTCTCCAACCCAAGAGTGAATCGTTATTCTCAGTCTTTCTTCTATTCAACAGCTGAGCTCTGGAACTCTCTCCCAGAATCAGTCTTTCCTTCTTCCTATGACTTAAATTGCTTCAAGCTCTGTGTGTCCAGGCATTTTGGCTCGAATGTCCCTTGATTTTGGCCCAGTCACTCTTTCAACTCTGGGGGAGGCACTCGTTTCAGACAGTTCTGCCTTTTGTCTCCCTCACTCACATGGACAAAAAAATACACTCACACATAGGCTACACCCACTCATACATTTACACATACACCCACACATATATACACCCACACATACACCCAAACATACACCCACACATACACCCAAACATACACCCACACATACACCCACACATACACCCAAACATACACCCACACATACACCCACACATACCCCACACACACTAACACATACCCCACACACACTAACACATACACCCACACATTCACCCACACATACACCCACACATACCCCACACACACCAACACATACACCCATACATACATACACCCATACGTACACCCACACATACATAAACCCACGTACACCCACACACACACAAAACACATACTCACGCTCACACCCGTAAATTTGAATTGTATTTATATATATGAGGATATTCATTAAGGGAAGGTCTTATACCCTCGCCCCAGTTGTTATTCACGTGAAAGCCATCAGTCATATTATTCAGTTCTACCTTTAGCATCCTGAAGGGAGCCCCCTCGCTTGTTTTCTCTTTCTCTCCCTTTCTCTTTGGCTTGTATCCATTCTGCCCCATTCAGCCTACTGTTTTAAGACGTTTACCCCCATCCAGGTGTCAATATTTTCCTGGCGAGCGGTAGCGAGCCAGCATATATATATTTTTGGTTTGACAGCAAGCTATATTTGTAAATTTTTCGATAGAAAAAATTCTCCGGCGAAGCCGGTACCTCTCCATACAATGCTGGCTCGCTATCGTTCGCTAGGAAGAAATCGACACCTGGGAGATAAACGTCTTAAAACAGTTGGCTGAATGAGGCCGAATGGATACAAGCCAGGGAAAGAGAAAACTATAGAGAGATAAAACAAACTCGGTGACCCCCCCTCAACCCCTTTTATTATCCAAGGACGCCGAAGTCAGAGAGTTAATTGAGCCAGTCTGCAGCCTTTTAACTCACTCAGGTCCATTCTAACCTAAACAAAATCGATTATTCATTGTCAGAATCGAAGAAAAAAAACCCGTATAACTGAATACGGAAAGAGTTACGGGGGGTCACCGGCTGTTTTGTTAAATATTTGTCTCCATTTCTCAATTTCCCTGGCTTGTATTCATTCGGCCCCATTCAGCTAACTGTTTTAAGACGTTTATCTCCATCCAGGTGTCGATTTCTTCCTGTCGAGCGATAACGAGCCAACATTGTATGGAGAAACCGGCTTCGTCGGAGACATTTTTCTATCGAAAAATTTACAAATTTAGCTTGCTGTCAAAACAAAAATATATATATATATGCTGGCTCGCTACTGCTCGCCAGGAAAATATTGACACCTGAT